>OX243965.1:3082500-3420000 GCA_945859745.1 Synanthedon formicaeformis | reverse complement strand
TGTATGTATGTATGTATGTATGTATGTATGTATGTATGTATGTATGTATGTATGTATGTATGTATGTATGTATGTATGTATGTATGTATGTATGTATGTATGTATGTATGTATGTATGTATGTATGTATGTATGTATGTATGTATGTATGTATGTATGTATGTATGTATGTATGTATGTATGTATGTATGTATGTATGTATGTATGTATGTATGTATGTATGTATGTATGTATGTATGTATGTATGTATGTATGTATGTATGTATGTATGTATGTATGTATGTATGTATGTATGTATGTATGTATGTATGTATGTATGTATGTATGTATGTATGTATGTATGTATGTATGTATGTATGTATGTATGTATGTATGTATGTATGTATGTATGTATGTATGTATGTATGTATGTATGTATGTATGTATGTATGTATGTATGTATGTATGTATGTATGTATGTATGTATGTATGTATGTATGTATGTATGTATGTATGTATGTATGTATGTATGTATGTATGTATGTATGTATGTATGTATGTATGTATGTATGTATGTATGTATGTATGTATGTATGTATGTATGTATGTATGTATGTATGTATGTATGTATGTATGTATGTATGTATGTATGTATGTATGTATGTATGTATGTATGTATGTATGTATGTATGTATGTATGTATGTATGTATGTATGTATGTATGTATGTATGTATGTATGTATGTATGTATGTATGTATGTATGTATGTATGTATGTATGTATGTATGTATGTATGTATGTATGTATGTATGTATGTATGTATGTATGTATGTATGTATGTATGTATGTATGTATGTATGTATGTATGTATGTATGTATGTATGTATGTATGTATGTATGTATGTATGTATGTATGTATGTATGTATGTATGTATGTATGTATGTATGTATGTATGTATGTATGTATGTATGTATGTATGTATGTATGTATGTATGTATGTATGTATGTATGTATGTATGTATGTATGTATGTATGTATGTATGTATGTATGTATGTATGTATGTATGTATGTATGTATGTATGTATGTATGTATGTATGTATGTATGTATGTATGTATGTATGTATGTATGTATGTATGTATGTATGTATGTATGTATGTATGTATGTATGTATGTATGTATGTATGTATGTATGTATGTATGTATGTATGTATGTATGTATGTATGTATGTATGTATGTATGTATGTATGTATGTATGTATGTATGTATGTATGTATGTATGTATGTATGTATGTATGTATGTATGTATGTATGTATGTATGTATGTATGTATGTATGTATGTATGTATGTATGTATGTATGTATGTATGTATGTATGTATGTATGTATGTATGTATGTATGTATGTATGTATGTATGTATGTATGTATGTATGTATGTATGTATGTATGTATGTATGTATGTATGTATGTATGTATGTATGTATGTATGTATGTATGTATGTATGTATGTATGTATGTATGTATGTATGTATGTATGTATGTATGTATGTATGTATGTATGTATGTATGTATGTATGTATGTATGTATGTATGTATGTATGTATGTATGTATGTATGTATGTATGTATGTATGTATGTATGTATGTATGTATGTATGTATGTATGTATGTATGTATGTATGTATGTATGTATGTATGTATGTATGTATGTATGTATGTATGTATGTATGTATGTATGTATGTATGTATGTATGTATGTATGTATGTATGTATGTATGTATGTATGTATGTATGTATGTATGTATGTATGTATGTATGTATGTATGTATGTATGTATGTATGTATGTATGTATGTATGTATGTATGTATGTATGTATGTATGTATGTATGTATGTATGTATGTATGTATGTATGTATGTATGTATGTATGTATGTATGTATGTATGTATGTATGTATGTATGTATGTATGTATGTATGTATGTATGTATGTATGTATGTATGTATGTATGTATGTATGTATGTATGTATGTTCCTCCATAACTCTTACACGAATTAACTGATTTTCATGAAACTTAGTAGATATACATTTAGACGTACGTGACACAGGCTACTTTTTACTTTTTCAACGCGGACGAAGTCGCGGGCGCCAGCTAGTTACTTATAAATTTGATGTTGTTAATAAAAAAAATCACTTTAAATCCTTAATCCCTTTTTTAGAATTATCACATGCTCTCTATCCGCATAATTATGTGCATAGATAGCTGTTTTCTGTTGTACTCATTACAAAAATAGTTTATATGTAAGTTAACTACACAAATTCAATTACAATTCATGTTATTACGAATGTAGGTAATGGATTCAATAATCCTATTACAATTATTTATTTGAGTTAAAAGCCGAAATGTTCCTAAAACTTAAGTCGAAACTTTTAATCATATATAGAACTAGCTAGTGCCCGCGACTTCGTCCGCGATCTCTATAGCCTATAGCCTTCCTCGATAAATAGACTATCCAAAACTTTTTTTTTTTAATTCGAACTAATAGTTCCTGAGAGTACGTATAACCAAAAAAGTAAACACTCTTTTGCTTGATATATTGGTATGGATATATGAGGTAATCTCAAACATTGATTTATTTTATTGCTTTCCTTAAATTGCATTCCTATTATTCCATATTCGAATTTTCACTCAACAAATTCTAGACGTAAAAAGCGTGAAGGGATTGTGGCAAGCGTTCACGATGCTTCCGTGCTTAGTGGGGCTCTGCTGTATTTGAAATGAACTGTTTCCTCTCTTTTCTCTGGCGTATCTGTTGGAAATGTCACAAGGATTATTCTTTTTATGCATTTAAGAGAAACACCCCCGAGAGAAAATAATAAAGAAGTCAATTTATTTCTTAAAAAATGTTACAGTATCTAGTTTTATGAGAAAAACATGGCTATAAGATACTAAAGGGCTGAAAACCCAATCGTCATTGTTTAACATAGGATGAGATCCTCATCTTGCAACTAATCAAAACCAGTATGCAACTAATTTTGTTTTGTAAATCCATGAGTTAACCTTTGACAATTACTTGATTAAAATTACTTGATTAAGTATTAACCAATAACAATTGAAAAAATTATAAGTTACTCGAGTACAAGTTTACTATGTCAATATAAAATACCTTGCCTAAAGGGACTCCTTTTAATAATATATTTTAGTTATTATATTATATTTTTTTTAAGGTTTCTAGTTTTAGGTTCAATAATAAGTTTTGTTTTTTTATTTAGTATATAAAATTATTAGGTTCATAAGTAAATATGTAAGTTAAAATAAATAACATTTTTGTTAGTTTTCAACAAATATAATATAATTATAACTTCCACAGTCTGCTTTAAATACAACTTGGGTATAAAATTGACATAATACACGGCGGTGAAAATGTGTATTTTTCTTGTATCCTTTGTCCAAAAATACAATGGAACTTTCATGTAGTAACTTTTCAGCGCATTTTCGTTTTGCCTTTTTGCCCATTTGTTTATTAAAATGAGCGGAATATTTTAGAGCAGAAAACTTTAAATGCATTTAAACTATTGCAAATTAATACAGTTTTATTTTATTACATTTATTACTTATAAATATAACTATGGATGGACTTTACTGATTGTTTCCTGTGTACACGTCAGTTTGTTACGAAATAAGCTTTTGGTCAAAGCAATTATTATTATTCTTCAATAAATTGTCAAGATTTCTTATTACATACATGATTTTAAAAATACATAAATATTAGTAGCTATTATGACCATATTTAATACTAGGCAACATTATATTAACATTAAAATTTACATACATTTCAGAAATAATTATGTCTAACTCCGAGTCTTCGTTGTTTTTTTTTTGTATACCAATTTTTAATCTAAATCTCAAAGAATTAAGATTTTAATTTAAAATGTTAATTAAAAAATCCTTATTCTCCGAATAGAAACCATCATAATACATATAACGTAGGAGAAATAAGTGGTATACAAATTTATAGTTTTTTAATATAATTATAATATACTACGTAAGTAGGTACTTTTTTTTATGTTAAGGTCGACAGACAGGCTGACGGTCCACTTGATGGTAGGTGGCTACCGTCGCCTATAACACAAGCAACGCCATAAGTGCTACAAGTGTGCTGCCGACCATAGAATGATTAAGGATAAGGGATAAGGGAGGGATGGGGTAATGGGCTCTGATATCCCTTACTCACTCACCGAAACACAACAGCACATAATGCTGTTATTTCACGGTGGTATTCTGTAAGGTGGTGGTTACTGCCGCCAGACGGGCTGCCCAAATGACTGCGAAACGCACTGTGCCCTACCTCTACTTTTCAAATCCAGACCAGAGTCAATTTTGAAAATTATATTAAAATTTCCAAAGTTGACCCCGCCGGGAATCGAACCCGGGGCCCCTCAGACGTTAGGCAAGCACCCTTGCCACTCATCCAACGGGCTCGTCAAAACTCCAACGTCAAAAGTGCATACTTATCACGACATTAAATTATTATAAACATTAAAATTTGTGACAATAATAAAAGTTTTATTAAAACATTTCTGCATGCTTTTGGCTTCCTACACACTCAGAGTAGCCATGATTAATGGCTACTCAATAGAGATCGACGGACTATCCGCACTTACGTCGCCGAGTGATGTATTACTTCTAAGTTACTGAGTTATTTCGCCCGTAGTGAGTAGCTGAAAATTTTTATTGTGAAGGGTGAATACCTACTTGAAAAATGCACTTTTCTAAGAAAATATAGTTTTAAACACATCTGCTGATACAGATTGATGCACTACATATCTATAATCTACATCCAAAGTTTAACTGTATCACTCGATAGCAAAACGATCAATTGTCTACTCGTTCACATATTCACGTAAAACACACAGATGTAACGTAAATAATAAATAAGTATTAAAAACCGGCCCAAATAATTGTGTATGTTGTAAACACTGTTAACAATGTTAAAATTGCAAGTAGCCTTTTATTTACTTCCTTATAAATATTTTATACCAATAAATCACGCTTCCAAAATAAACTGAAATTTAAGTAAATAAAGTGTCAGTAAAGAGAAGCCATAACTTGAATGCAAGTCACCAGTCTAGTTGGACGGTGGTAGACAATAGGAGAGCAGCTGTCGTTACGAAGGGTGACAAATTGCACTGTCGCACGTTCCACGCCTGACTTCGTCGTTTTGGCTCCGTTTCGATTGAACGGTCCCCTCTCTTTTATGTAAAATTTGAAATTGATACTTGCAATTGATTTTGCAATTTATTGCATGTGTACTAAGTTTTTTATTCTCTTAGCACGCCCATTCTTCGTATTTTTCATTCTTTCTAAGTTATTTTTCAAAAATATTTAAAAAAAAATATATTATTGTTAATATTAAATACGAACATCCCGTATATTCAAGAGTTTATTCAAAATGCAATATAAAACGACTATTCTATATTATAAAGGCAAGTAGGTAAATTACTATATTTTAAACTTATCTATTATCCCGTCAATTTTTGCATCGGTTTTGCATCGTCCCAATTGTTTTTTTTAATGTTTTTATGTTCCTCAGTGGTAATACAATTTTAGAGTTTAAATCATAATTTATATTTTATAATTAATTCTTGTTTTTAATAATTTTTTATCTTTGTTCAACCATTTCATAAAAAGAAAGCTCTACCAAAAAATTCGATGCAACTTATATTTTACGTAACACCATAAGTTATTCCAGTTTAAGCTCGGAAATTGTGACTTATGGAAAAGTGTTTAATAAAGAGCTGTTTGGCGATGTGCCAAAATAATACAGGAATAAAGTGATCGAATGCTGGTTACGAAGCTTAAGGAGAGAGTTCCCTATATCAGTGCTAAGCGATTGTTATAATGACTATATTATATTTTTTATGTTATATTTATTGCTATATAGAAAAAAATAGGGCAATTATATTTTGTTTGTTAATTGGCAAATAAGAGAAAATTGGGCAAATATAATGAAAAAAACAGTGATAGCCCAGTGGGTCCAATGCTACCGAAACGCCGAAGCAAGATTGAAAGTAAGTCAAACCTTTACCTCTCTATTCGTTTTTCGATTCCATGTGTGAATTAGCAATAATAATATTTTCCTAACGACAAAAAAATATTGAGAAAGATTTAATGTTTAACAGTCTTCTAAAACATGTGAAGTGGTCATTACACAATAAGTGCTTTTGTTTTTTTGATGTAAGAATCATAAGAAAATCTATGGACAATTTGACTACGAGTATTATCCCTTAGTCGAGATTTGGCAGTGCACTGCAACCTCTCTTGGCGGCTTTAAAGGAAACTGTAGGTACTTTTAGCCAATTTATAGACTATAGCCTGTCACATCATCAACATAAAAAAAAAAAACTATAGCGAGATCAGAAAATAATTCTCCACATTCAGTCTTCAAGCAGTTTCATATTTTGGTACCATCCCAAAATAACATAGGTAATTGAAGTCATTATAAAACATGTAAAACACGTTCTGTTGGACATAAAAACGAACTCGTGTTTCATTTTCACTAACGGTCTAACATAAACATTTACTTACGGCAATGCTTGCGAAAACAAGGTAGGCCCATCTCTTTCACATGCAAATTTAAAGCTATGTGCCTAAGCGAACTACTCCACCATTATAAATTGATCTATTGTTCCCCTGTTCGGTAAAAGAGAACACCGGATATTGTTGCTGTTAATGTATCAAAGATCAAACGCGTGAATTCTCATTTTAAAAATATGTTTTAGGTACTAGCTTATGCCTGCGACTTCGTTCGCACTGTTACAACGGTTGCAACTATTTTTTAAAATATTTTTAGTCGACTTTAAAATGTTTATACTTGTTTTTATAAATATATCATTTCACGTTTCTCAATATTCAAATGTTAATATGACTGCGAGCGATAAAAATTGAATTATGAACTTCATTGGCTCATACAAATTGCTGTGTCTGCATGTAACGACCTAAAAATTGTTTAATAAAACGATTGCTTCGGCAGACGAGAAAACATTATTAAAGTATATTCGAAATACCTAATCTTAATAAATATTTTTTAAATAAGAATTATAATAAAACTAGCTACACGCTCCCGACTTCGCCCGGGTTCAAAATAAAAACTATCCTATCTTTTAAATTGGACCAAATTAAAAATAGTTATGAAGTTTTATCAAAATCGGTCCAGTAGTTTAGTTCATTGGCGTCAAACAACGTGACACGTAATTTTTATTAGAGACTAGCTGCTGCCTGCGACTTAGTGTTTCACCCATTGGTGAAAACAGCATGAAAATTGGTGCAGTAGTTTTTGAGTTTATTGCGAACAGACAAACCTACATTCGCGGCGGAGGACTTGGTTTTAAGTATAATATGTAGTGATACTCGTAATTATACGAAAATGAATTTAGAAATGTATCTGCTTTTTTGTTCTCTTACCTAGAAGTGTAATCAAATAAAAAATATCTTAATTGAAACTTTATATAATCAAATAGAAACCATAAATCTACCATATATATGTATTGTATGTAAGTAGACGTTTTAAAAGAACGACAAACTTCGTTCCATATGAAACCTGGTTTGCAAGTTGAAGTAAGTTAGGAAGTCCAAAGAAAGTTTGAAGTCGCAGATTGTTCCGCTACAAACTCGTACCTTGTATTGTATCGAGGTGTTTTAATTTGTATCTTCAAAAGTTTTAGAATATACCTGATCTCATTTGCAGATGTGCTATCTTCAAATTATATTTGAAATCAGTTTTAAATTTCATGTTACATTGTTTTAGCTTTGTATACGATTTTATAATAAGTCCGCATATTGTACTGGCTGACTTACATATTGTCTTAATTAGCATATCAAGATCTTCTATCCTGGGGTTTCCGAGAGATAATTAAATATATAAAAAATTGGGCGTCACTGTCGTCACCGCGATAAACATGTCAGATTAATTATTATTTTCTCAGGTTATTTTTCATTTTTCAAGGCGGACGAAGTCTGAACATATTCTCCAAAGGCATAGGCCTATAGTGACTATGTGTCTAATTTATGACCACCACATATCTTTCGACACGAGTATTTTGAGCTAGAAACAAAGACACTTAAATGGGTACTTAATTTTTTTTAATATAAAAATCGACTCCTAGTGGAAACTCGACAGTAACATTTTACGCGGAAGCATATAGCAATAAAAACAAGGCGAACAAAATCGAATCGGTGTCACAGAAGTTGCCAGTACGTCGACTTACTTCCACTAGAGGGAATCCATTCAGTTTGAAAAACGAATACGGCGCAGTGAGCTATGTAGCTGATATGTGCGGATGAAGGCGTATCTTGTCACTTCCCGCGCTTTATGATTGCCTGATACTTTTATTGTCATTCTGTAGTTTATTTTTGTAGTTGTTGTTTTCGTGCTGCCGCGAGACCTCTATAGAATTTTTCACTCGCAAGATGCGAAATGTCAATATACAGTTTTTGAACTCTTTCTGAACTTAAGTTCAGTTACAAGAGAGACCAACTTTATTTAGTTACAATCAAATGGAGAGAAGGTTTTTTCTTGATCAATACCAGTGATCCTCCTTATGTTTGCTAAGGTCTCAAAATCATTCTCAGGATCACCCGCTGGAATAATCTGAAGAATGCCTGGAAAATTCAAGATGGTCTTCTGAAAGGGGGTGTTTACTTGCCAGACCAGAGCCAATTTTGAATCCGAAGTTGGCCATGTGGCTAAACATATCACTGGAGTGGACGATGTGGTAGAGCTACGAGTCACCCAAATTCCTAACGACACTTTGGATCCAGTGTCCATAACCGAGCTGGAAGATATAATCAGAAAATGTAAACCTATCTCTATCTCTGTTACATTATTTTTACAACATAAACAAGTAAGTCAAATTTTAAATATAGCAAATCATCAATACTCAATTCTAATAATAAATCTATCTGTATGTATGTATGTATGTATGTATGTATGTATGTATGTATGTATGTATGTATGTATGTATGTATGTATGTATGTATGTATGTATGTATGTATGTATGTATGTATGTATGTATGTATGTATGTATGTATGTATGTATGTATGTATGTATGTATGTATGTATGTATGTATGTATGTATGTACGTACATACATACATAGGTACATACATGAAACTTAGATAAAAATTTAGACGTACGAGACACAGGATAAGCTACTTTTTTTCTTTTTCAACGCGGACGAAGTAGCGGGCGCCAGCTGGTAATATTAATATAATTGTATTATATTTATTAATTTGCTACTAATTTTAATTTATTTACTAATTAAGTATAAAAATAAAGAACATTATTTAAAAAACCTTTCCGCCTATGAAATGTTGTTGGTTTGTATAATGATATATAAGGAGTAATGGAATATGTTGGTTTATAGCACCTACCCTATAATTATGAGATTGTTTTCGTATATTTCCTAAAATGTTCATATTATTTTTACTTCCCGGTGTTCATAAAAGTTAAATGTTACATGTATTTTTATGAAAGTACATTGAAGTAATATTTTGACAACAAAAACCGTACGCGTTAAAGCACTCGCGCTGATAGTTTTCTTTTATCGTGATATTTTATTCATAAATGTTTCAATGAAAAGCTTTTAAATATTTTAAAACAGAAGTTTACAGTTGATACGTCCGTGTGTAAACCGGAAGGATACCACGTGACACTTTATTTTGATATTTTTAAAACACAATGGAAAATAATATTTCAATTCGTACTATTTTACTGTTGATTCGACTCCATATTCTCAAAGTCAACAAATCCTTAAAATCATCCAAGTAAATAAATATGAACCTTATTATAGATTTTAGTACGTTAGAGACAGGGTTTTAGCTCTCTGTCTGAGCTGTATGCTGTCAAATTGTTTGTCCGAGCTGAAAAGATGAATTGCTGAAAATTTTTTGGCTGGAATCACATTGGCAGATACTGAATCGTTGAAACATGCCTATGTACTTTTTTATATAAAATCTTTTATTTTGCACTTTTTTATATTAGTGTTGACATTAGAGGGGCAGTCGGTTCACTTGATGGTTGATGGCTACCGTCGCATATAACACAAGCAGTGCCAAAGGTGCTGTCCAACATAGTAAGATTAAGGATAATGCAAGGTTCACATTATTCCAGTAGCATTCCAGTTCATCATTCCAGTCCAGCGCTGGAATGCCACTAGAATAAAGCTGCACTGGAATGGCAATTCAGTCCAGTTGACTGGAATGACGGTCTATTTTTCATTCCAGATCGCCCATTCCAGCGCCACTTTCTAGTGGCGCTGGAGTGGTTAGTGTGAACGGCCAATCCAGTGCTTGACACGTTGAAAGCATTGTCACTTGTTACCGATCTAACAGCTTTTCAACGACTGGAATAATATGGACGATATGATCCAGTCCATGGATGATCCTGGACTGGACTAACTCGCTGGATTACCTACTGGACTGGAATAATGTGAACGGGATTAGAAAGGGATCCCTTATCCCGATTCAACGAATCACAATAGCAAACATGCTGTTATTTCATAGTGGTCTTCTGTAAGGGGGTGGTTACTGCTACCAGATAAGAAGCCCAATTGACTGCGCAACGCAGTGTGTTGTTTAAAATGCTTACATAAAAATTTTTAAACAACTGGAGACAAATCCGTATTTTTACTGCTATTTTCCACAGAAAATGTGTATATGTCTTATATCCTTATTACTTTACTACATATCATAAAAAAAATCCTCCGCCGCGTCTGTCTGTCTGTTCGTGATAAACTTAAAAACTACTGCAACGATTTTTCATGCTGTTTTCACGAAGGTTTTAGTATATATAATTTACAAAGTTACGCGGGCGAAGTCGCGGGCAGCAGCTAGTATAATATAAATATAATTAAAAAAAAGTGGTCTGTCTGATGA
Source organism: Synanthedon formicaeformis (assembly GCA_945859745.1). Taxonomy (NCBI): domain Eukaryota; kingdom Metazoa; phylum Arthropoda; class Insecta; order Lepidoptera; family Sesiidae; genus Synanthedon; species Synanthedon formicaeformis. Next base: position 3,409,084 of record OX243965.1, on the reverse strand, counting down.
CTGTGGAAGCAGTGCCATTATAAACTACAAAAGAAACTTCATTTGATACAGCTCAAAGTAAATTGGATAATGTGATTGTTCCTTACACAATTTCAGCGCTCAAATCTGTTTTAACTGAAGATAAACATAAATTTTCGAACATCTCGGAGAATATTTGTGTTATCTACATACAACTAGAAACCTCTACAAGATCTCTATGTACAACTGGAAACCCTTTCTTGGCTTCTCAGTTCTTTGACAAACTTTTTAAAGGTCTGTTAAAGGTATATTTTTTTAGTTTGAAATATTTAAGATTCTTTAGAAATCACTTATTTTCTCTACCATTTACAAATTTATTTTAATTCGAATATTTATTTGTAGTAGAATAAAAAAAGTAACGTTAACCTGAACAGTAATTACTTCGAGTAAACCTGAGCGTTTTCACACTCAATGTCTTAAGCTCCTTCTCAATACCTGAGAATCTACATTAAAATGAAGTGCTAAAATGCATAAAACGACAGCCAACTAAATAAGAAAATAATAAAAATATATGAATAGAATATTTAAATAATACAAAAAATAAATATATCGAAATTGGAACCTTATCTCACAAAAACCAACTAACAAACCTACTTTGTTTTATTTAAATTTTATTAAAATCAATGATTAAACATTAAAGAAATAGTGGTAGATGATGGTTACTGTCAACTAAGGAGACATCAGGTAACTGTGAGTGCCGACTCCGAGAACATAGGGTAACTGACAACATTAAGATTAGGGAAATGATCTCTGACATACCTTATTCTTACACCGAAACAAGAACATACGAGCTGACATTTTGTCTACTGTCAACAGACAGGGGTTTTCTCAGTGTATTACTACTATGAGATAGTATAAGAAAGTGTGTTCAGTTAGAGAGGCTAAAAACTGTGACAATTTTTAAGAGAAATGGTGTATTTCGCATTCACAGGCAAGTTCACAAACAATAATATTGTGTAAGTATAAAGGAAGTAAAGATTATCCTGAATAAACGTCGGTTGAATAAATTTTACTTGTTACAATTGGCGGGGCATTGACGGATCTTATCGTATCCTTTTGGGGTGTTATTATACTTGTTGTGCGGTATAAACAGAATGGATGCTTGGAGTCAGATTATTTTGAACCATATTCACACCGTTTACAAATTTAAATTTTTTTATGTTTTAAAAGTACGTTTTTTTTAAATTACTTTAATTAATTATTTAAGTTATGCTTAGCTATTTAAGCTATGGATAATTTTCGATATTTCAACCGCATGTTAGAAAACTTCTATCATTAGGTACTGCTTTGATAGTTGGTGATTTTTTGAGTTTTGTTTTTTGTTAATTATAGTATACAAATAGTATGTGCCCATTAGCATACTATTATTCTTTTGTTCTTTTGTTTCTGGCTTAATTTAATTTTTTTTATTTGTTTTTTTTTTTTTCTTAGCTAGCTTGTAAATAGAAAATGTCGTTTTATTATTCGTTATGAATGCATGCTAAGTTAGCCTATAAGTGGAATATAAATATTATAAAATAATTTTTAATAAGGATGGTTGTATACTGCGTTGGCTTCCTAATGAATAAATACCTAAATAAATAAATACAAAGGTATATATTTTGCATACATCTATATAATGACCATCAAATATAATACGCACTGTCATGGATTGGAACTCCCTTTCAGAGTCTGTGTTTCCAAGCACATATAACCCAAAAGGTATATCTACTGCGTACAGGAATTACCTAAAACATATTTGATTAAAATCAGTGTTTTAATAAAGTCTGAAGCTAAAATATGAACTCTTCAATAGTAATCATAAGTCTGACAGCTGTTTATTGATGTATACTGTGTGTTACTTCGAGAGACAAAGCCTCCGGTTATCGCTACATCCAAGACGTGGCCGAAACGAACATAAACCTCCGTCACGATAAGATAGATGACGCATTTCACAGAGCCACCAACTATTTGATACTTTGCATACCTTAGTTTTATATGAATTTATTTATTTACTATATAATAACAATAAAATATTTATAATTATGCAAACCATACATTAAATACACTTAACATTAAATATTTTAAAAGACTGTTAAATAGGGTTGTGGCGATACTCCACAGTTATACAACCTCTCCGAATAACGCTGGCATAGAAGATTTTAAAAAATCGAGAAAAGATTTGAAAATATGAAAGAGAATAAACTGTCTTTTCAAGTGCGTGTATAAATGGGGTTGTCAAAATTTGTAATTGATTATTGTGCCATAGTTTTTCAACCGGACTTTTGCTATGTATATAAGCTAATTTGAAATGTAACTATTGTAAATTCTAACAGTAAATATAAGATTCAAGCTATGGAGGATTTCATTTGGCATAGGTGACTACATCCGAATTATTATGTAAATGTTTAAATGTGGGCAAGATACGACTATGCCACAGGGTCAGAACTGTGATTAGCAGTAATTTCGGCAGCCCGTCTAGCAGCAGTAACCACCTCTTTAAAGATATAAGAGCACGTGTGCTGTTGTGTTTCTCTCACTTTGCGATTACTCGTCCTTATATAGTCGCCAGCTTCCTCATTTATCACTCTTTTAATTAGTGACAACCGTAAATCCGTTAGCTGGTAGTTGAAAGACAGATGTATTTGTACACAAACAATTCTAAAGACTTCTAACCTCGCAATAAAAGTCAGGCGAATAACAGTTTCCTATGTCATTTTTATAGTAGCTAAAGTCGAATTTTAATATACGATAACTTTTGTTATGTTTCACTGTGGATTGTATGAAAAATTGCCTGAAATACAATGAATGTTTTCACATGAGAGCTTTTCGCTTTATAAAAATACAATCTTACGGTAAGTACTTACTTTACTCCGAATTATAAAGGATAGGGATTTTTACAGGAGTTTATAATTAAGCAAAAGATGGTTAATATAAAAGTTATAAAATGTTCGAACTGTACGTATCAGAATATCTTCTTAAAAACCTATTTTTTTATCAAGATTCTATTTGTACCATCTTCATTGTAACTAAATATACTATCCTTAAAGGACTTATATTAAAGATACAAGAGGAAAACAGGTGTCTCACATGTTTTCTTAAGAACAGGAACGTTATTTCCCATCCCCTGTCTGTGATACATCGCCCTCAGTCACGCAAAGGGCGTCTGTGTCTTTCTCCGACATTTTTATGGACAAATAAAATACGAATGCTTTCTAGTTTATTTACGTAAATCGTCTTTGGAGAGGTGTCAAGACGAGATAATGTGACATTTACTTAGGGAATTTATTTTTTCCGATGTTGTATTAAGTAGACAGAGGTCGAAGATTGTATATGGATAAATTTATTTATGAAAATAATGAAATATCGGCCAGGTGTTGAGATGTTCGCTGTCTGACTTACGGCCGAAATTAATAATGTATCTAAAATCCGATCTTGAAAACAATCTCCAGTTTGTTCCCATCAGCCGATCGATCTCCGATCTGTGTGCCAATATTAATTTGTGTGTATGCGATTGGAAACTAAGGATAGATCGGTAGGCAATCCATTCCCTCCCACGCCGTTCCTTTTCATGCTAACTATTAAAATTTTACTTTCGAGACAATTTAAATTTCTAATTTTATGCATATTTAAAATGTGAAAATAATGAATTACCTACAATTACAAGATAAAGTAATTATAGTTCAATTTATTTTTATTTATTTATAAGCGTACTACATAATTTTGTTTTTAATAATAATATACATTCATTCGTTTTTCTGAATAGTAAAGGAACGAATGGCATGACACTTGACAGTTGACAATTCAATGTTTGTTGTGTTCAATTTTTATTATTGTTAATAAATAGTGGAATAATTTAATAGTTAACTAAAATGAATTCAGAAACAGTAGTAAATTATATTTCTTTAATGCGTCACTGTTCTTTGGGGCGCTTGCATTTCTTGTTATTTTTGCGGTGTGATGAAGTTTTTATTGTTTTTATTTTAGATCAAGATGAAATCACTTACAAAAGATGAAACGAAAAATTTGTTATCCTTTATTGAGCATAGCAAAATTATAAACAATAAAACTAGCAATGCCTGTACCAACAAATTAAAAAATGAAGAATGACGTCGAATCTACGACGCATTTAACGCCCAAAACTCAACGTGTCGCCGTACTCCACAACAACTATACGATTGAAATGGCAATTTAATAATTTTATTTATTATTAATACAATTAATAAAAATATTTTAAATTCTTGTTTGTTTATCTTATATATTTTTTTTAATGTTAAGGTCGACAGACAGGCTGACGGTCCACTTGATGGTAGGTGGCTACCGTCGCCTATAACTCAAGTAACGCCATAAGTGCTACAAGTGCGCTGCCGACCATAGAAGGATTAAGGATAAGGGATAAGGGAGGGGTGGGGTAATGGGCTCTGGCATCCCTTACTCACTCACCGAAACACAACAGCACATAATGCTGTTATTTCACGGTGGTATTCTGTAAGGTGGTGGTTACTGCCGCCAGACGGGCTGCCCAAATGACTGCGAAACGCAGTGTGCCCCTACCACTACTTTTAAATCCAGACCAGAGTCAATTTTGAAAATTATATTAAAATTTCCAAAGTTAACCCCGCCGGGAATCGAACCCGGGGCCCCTGAGACGTAAGGCATACACCCTTGCCATTCGTCCAACGGGCTCGTCAATTATAATCCGTGATATTAATCCGTGAAATTCGTGGGATTGCAAATCTAGATCGATTGCGCTATGTCAAAATGTACGGATTGAATATTGAGACACCCAAACTGTCAATTACGAACAGAGGTCGATCTTTAATGTGAGATCTGTCCTCCCAAAGATAGTTTCATGTTTTAGATTGAAATATAAATCCGTAGATACGTTATTGACACACTTCACACACAAAAAAGATTGATTTTTCAATCCTAAATGGGTAAAAACGGATCAGGATAGGTTATTAATTTCGGCCGTTAACGATTTAACTGTGGATTTGGTTATAGTTTCACTTAACTTTATATAGGGCGTCCCAAGACTATACGACATGAATGGAAAGTACGTTAAATGTCGTAGATAGGATATTTTTCTGAAAGAAGACTGTTATTTTTAAAAGTTAGTAATACTGCAATCAAAGATTTTCTAAAAATTGCTTCCTTCGTCTGGGAATCATATTTTTATGATGCCTCCTTCTTTCAACAAAATATCCTATCTATGATATTTAAGGTACTTTCCCTTCATGTCGCATAGTTTTGGGACACCCGGTATACTACACATACATCAATATAATATTATGTAATATGCCCTGTGCTAATTATTTTGAACAATGTGTTACAGTTGGATGTCTGCCTCGTTGGGGGCCTTGTATAATAAATAAATAAATAAATAAAGATTATTGAGTGTAGGTAGGTAACTACTGCTATATAGTACCTTAGTAATTAAGCCAGTTTCATAGTAATATTTACGGTATACCTCAGTTTCATTTCCATTATTTACATTGCTATAACCAAGTTTTAATCAAAAATTTCATTTTACATACAAAACAACCTTACATTTTCACATACAAGCTTAAAATTCAAACACAATCTCGGAACCGAAGAAACTATATCTCCTCCTTCGCAGTGAATTCAAATAGAATATCGTAAAGGCACTGTTTAAAAGTGTAAACATACGAGTAGAGAACACTGTCTTGGCAAGTTGGATTCACTGAAGTTCCCTGAAGTTACGATCCAGCCACAAATACAGGTGGAAAGTTAAACATGGTAATACGGTTAGCGGAAGCTACTCTATCTAACAGAGTTACAACTCTTAGAACTTTTAACGAAGATTGAATCCACGTGCTTATACCATTTTATTCCTGTAATCATTTTCTCTATTGATAAATCTATAAATAAACACTATAAACTAACCCCTGACTTTCTATTGAGCCCAAACACGCTAAGTTGCTAAGGAGGTATGCTGCAGCATCAGGTCAAGAATGTCAGTCATGAAAATACCACTGAAGTAAAAGTACATATGAAATTTGGATACATAATCAATACTAATAATCTGTAAGGGTCGGTCATGGAGTAATTTACTTTGTTTTTAGAGATATCATGTTTAAATAGGCTTTATACATAATACTGAAACTAAATTGAAAATTGTTAGATTTTTTTCAATTTTGTTGACGCTCCGTGCATGGCACGCGACGGTGTTGGTCGGTGACGGAACGGTCTAGTGGGAGTAGTCTCATACTTTTCAATACAAAGAATATATTTTTGCCTGACACGTTCCTAGCACGGTCATGGTATGGTACGGTGTAATGGGCAAAGACCTTAAACCGTAGATTCTCTTAAGTTATTCTTGAGTTGAAGATATCAATTTTAAAAACATTCTAAGATAGGCAATTTCGAAAAATATTAAAAATATGGTTAGGAATAAACAATATCGCTACTCCACAAAGCGTAACTTGAGTGTTCCTTAAAACCACGGCGGGGCTTTTGTGAATAAAACCTCGGACCTGTAAGTCCGGAAGCTGAAAGGCGTACGAGGAGTGGAAGAGAAAAGTCGAAATATTAGGTGTATTAAAGCACTGCGAGATTTCACACACCTCAAAAGTTATTTACGTTATATACCTAAGCTTATATATTATTGTTTTAACTTAGAATTCTACAAAGAATATTTTTTGGTAAAAGGTCTTAAAATAATATTATGCTGGAATGTAATAATAATTTAATAGTAAAACAAATAGTACTTTGTTTCTGTTTTTTTTTTTATCCTGACAACGTCTATGCAACATTTCAAGATGTTCGGTTGAGTAGTTAGACAGTAAAAAGGTAACAGGCAAACAGATATGATATATTGTACAAGTTTCAACCGTTCAAACAAAAATAATTAAAAACTGATGCCATGATCTCCATATAAAACTGATTGATCTTATATCTTAATTTTTAGTGTTAACATTTTTACCTGTACCGTATTTCTTATTAGAAAATAGTTTTTTTTTTTTTAAACTGACTTCTGTATTTTAGAATAGAATAGAATAGAATAATGTTTTATTTGTAGCAAAGGACAAGGTAACATGAGAGCATACAAAGGTAACAAAAATAAAAAGACAAGCACAAACGTCCCCCGCCACAAACCGGCTCCAAGTCAGCATAATGCAGGTTGTAAAAACCTGCGTTGGTCTTCCTTTGGACCCGATGGTGAGGTTACGCACTTACTAAACAAAACAGTACAAAAAGCTCCAGAAACAAAACAAAACAAAAAAAAATTTTAAATAAAATAGTTAAAATTAAAATACAAACTAAAAATTTATACAAACAAAAAAATATATACAAATTTATACAAAGATTATAGAAAAACACATATTTTTTATACAATCAAGAAAAAGAAAAAAAAACTTCTATAATAGATAAAAAATTAAAAAATATATTCAGAAGGCACTGGTGTCCTCGCTTTTTTGATGTTCAAATATAAATTTCTTTAATTTATTTCTAAAATTATTAGTACTTTGCAGGTCCCTAATAGGCGGTTTAGTAAAACAAGTACGTGAAAATGGAGATACACAACATTTAGTAGAAGCAAAAGCAACATGACCTGAAGTGGCCGGAAGGTTGAACGCGTGCAAGTACGAGTAAAACAAAAGGCGAGGCTGGCAGACCGCGGCGAACGCTTAGTTGCTCTCGCTGTTGGCTATTTAGGAAAAAGGAGTTCTTATTTTTTCCCTTTTGAGTAACACCACGCTTGTTTAATTGTTGGCTCTTTGACAATTAAAAGCAGCCGAGTGTCAATTAACTGGGACTTTTACATTTTTAAATGTTTCAAATGGAGCGTTTGAGAAGTACGTAACAATTCTTTCTCGATATGCAATAAATTTAGTACATTTACTTCATAGCCCAAGCTTTACTCTTTTTGTAAATAATAATATATTTAATAGACAAATTACATGACATACATACAGTAGATGGAATTTCATTTATCCAAGGAACAAGGGAAACAACAACTGCACGCCATATTGAATGAAAGGTAATAGGGATAAGGTTACTATGGAAAAATGTTCTGATCTCCATACAAAACTTATTGATCTCCTTTGTTGCATCAACACGAAAAACTAGTCAAATTTAATACCAAAATTTACTACTTCAAAATTTTAGCTAACTGAAATAGCAAAGAATCACACTTCAGCAGCACTTGGAAATTTTTTCCCATTAATTTCATTGTTATAAGGATTTAACAATAATTAATTAACGTTACCTTTATCTTTAATTTTAAAAAATCAAATTAAAATTCAATTATTTTCAGGCATCTTTACCCATATGTTACATTATTAAACATTAATTTTATTAATGACCTAGTTAATTAATCCAAACTTAAGTTAGTCAAGTCAAAACTTATGAAATTCGAGTAACTTGTCTTCCGTTCAAGCAAACTTGTGTTTTAGTAACTGGCCATGCGTAGCGTAAACGCCGAGGCCAGCGTCGAGTTGTCGAAACATAAATTCGGGCGTCCCTCGGGCAATAAAGCTCGCTACAAACAAAATTGATTAGCGGGAATCTGCTTATCCGCCTATTGGAACCTTCATAAATTTTCGGTTAATGTCTCTCACGAGTCGAAGGCTTTTCCACCAATTTGGTAATGCGAATCGTATTTCAAATTTAACTGCGTTTTGTTTCTTATTTGTCCAAATTTGTTAGTATTAGGTACCTTCGTTTGGTTTATTATTGACACGATATTTCGCAGTACTAATTTAGTGCTTACTACATGGTAAAGGCGGCGCCGTTTTAAAATAATTAACGATGCAGCCGATTTAGCGGCAATAATCTGCAATCGCCCTCTTACCGTGAAATTACGCCAAGTATTTTGCTATATAAAGATACGCCAATAAGTAATGCTATTTATCACCGTTAACTATTTTATTATTACGATATCTTATCAAAGACGGCAGCAAACTTGCATATATGGCCATAACTGCGATATTGTATCCGTCATACTGGCCGAACTTTGCAAAATTGCATATAACTTACTCGTAATCAGTTAGTAAGACCGGTGAATTGTCAGCATTTCTCATATTAATAATTTATATTAAACAATATAATATATAACATATTGCTAGATATAGAATTGATTTGATTGATCAATTGAAATTGATTATTTTATATTCTGAAGTAATACAACCATAAAAACCATTTAATAAAAAATGGTTTTTAATAGATAAAGAAACCAGAATTTATGACAATATCTGTTTATGACAACAGCTTCAATATTTTATGTGTTAAATAAAACCATGCATTAATAAAAAAGGGAAGGATGAAGTTGCTAATGGTTGGGGCTATGATTAATAATAGCAGTGACAATACCTTTCAGACTACTGAACTTACACATATGAAGGGTGAAATACAAAAATTCACATATTCAAAGAGCTATGTGGAAGGGCGTTCGTCCTTTAATATCGGCCCAGGTGCCGAGTAATCTCCCCGGGGAAATGAATTTTTTTTCAGGGCCTCGCTTTACTCTGCTGGATTCCTTTGTCTAAGCCATTTTATGTACTAGTGAGTAAATCCATTGCATAATGTATGGGATATTTCAGCGGTACATGAATGGAAAAAATTTGAGGACCCAGTTTTAGATAACCCCATTCAAATTGACACCTCAGAAAAGAGTTTCGGAAAAGACTATAGTTTACGGAATCCTCTACTTAAGAACCAAAAACAATAGTGTATATTCTGTTGTTTCACAGTGGTCTTTTGTAAGAGGTTTTTTTTAAGGTTGGCAGACAGACTGACAGTCCACTTGATGGTTGGTGACTACCGTCGCCCATAACACAAGCAACGCCACAGGTGTTGCTAGTGCGCTGCCGACTACAGTATAATCAAATATAAGGTCAAGGGATCAAATATAATAAAATAAAAAACTAACTAAGATGTTGAGGTTTATAATACCTACTCGTATATTTTATCAGGTGTCATTTTTTCATTCTACGCGAGAGAAGTCGCGGGTACCAGCTAGTGTACAATAATATAATATTCAAAGCTTCTTACCAATAATGAGTTTCGCCATCTATTTTCAAATTCACTCTAAGGAGGTCAAATAAAGGTACGCAACTCATGTGTTATTCATTCGCTGAAGCGACTGTAACATCTACTTCCTGTGGGAAAGTATTCAGTCCTGTGGCTTCTGCATTGACAAATTCGTGGTTTATTTACCGCATTAAAATATTCATTCAAGTAAACACTACGCTACTGGTGAATTTCAGTTGGATTATTTTGTGTTGGCATTATTTTCTATACTAATATTATAAAGAGGAAAGATTTGATTGTTTGTTTGTTTGCATTGAGTAGGTTCCGAAACAACTGGACCGATTTGAAAAATTCTTTGCAAAGTTTAAGTCTTTAACAAAAGAATTTTGTAAAATTACTAAAAATGTATTAACTAAAAATCAATACTTTAGCTTAAAAAATTGCGGCCAGTTTTCTTCTTTGTAAAAACATATATTTAACGATCTTAATTTTTTTTTAAATTATTGCTTTTATTTATGAAATTGTGAAGAAATTGCGCTGTGAGTACGAATACAAGAAAAGAATTTCAAAGGATAATATAAAACAATACACAAATCAAGCAACTTCGTAATAAGGAATTGTATAAAAATCTCCCTGAGACGTGATTAATTCAGATGGAAAGCTTAAAAAATCCTTAAAGCTGGCTATAAAAGGATTCTCGAAGGCTTTCGTGAGCAAGCCAGCCGTTCATATATTATTCAGTCGGCGTCCAAGAGCGTAAATGAAAAAGTTTCTGTATTCAATGACTATTGGAACACCACCAAAATGCTCGTAAACCCAAAAGTTTTCGAATCGAACCAAAATTACAAGTTGGACATGTTTCTGGCAGTTGCTTGTTATTCATTCCACGTTGTCCGTTTCGTATGATGATTTCTGAATGCCGATTAATATTTCGTTTTTCTAATGCTCAAAAAAAAAAGAATAATACTTAGAGCCTCTTTCACCAACTACAAGTAAAGTGTTGATTAGTTACTTTTAGAAATAATTTTATGTTTTATTAAATTATGCACTCGGTTTACTGCATCCTTCGATAGGCGATTCTTTTTATTTTCTTTTTAATGATAGGACTTTTATCGTACAAACAAAGGTGTATATCAGCTCCATTATCCCCGGTTACCGGTGACTTTAAATGACGGTTAGCCTACTTGACAGATGGTGAATGAGGCCCTAAGAATAATTGTTTTACTATTATGAAAGTTTGGAGATTTCTATTACACCCCTGGTGCCAAGGGAATATTACTAATTGGAATATATTCCAATTATCAATTGAATGTTGAATCAATTTTACTCGTCTCCCGCTTCAAAAGCCAAATTGAAGAGACGGTGTTACTGGCGACAAATAAAATAAAAGAAAAATAGAAAATAATAATTCCACACGCAACAAAATTTGATCTAAAAACCTGATTGTTGCTTAAAATCAACCCGAACCTCGGGGTCATCATTGTCCCTGTTATATTGAAGTCAATAAACTACCTGATAATATTTGTTTAACTATAAATTTATAAATATAAGTTAAAGGAACATTTAAGAACATTACGAGATTTGACTCCTGCAAAACGTATTTTATACCGGAAAATCATTCTTCCGTTAAGATTTAATCAAAAAATTCTTGCTGCGACTGTACGGTACGTACCGTACGTTTCGCAAATCCATTTTGTCGAACGTTTCAATTGAATTGGACAGAAATTTAAGAAGCAAAGTACGTAATTATTTTGTATTGGAAAATGAAACCCAAGAGTTTGATTTTTCAATTAATTCGGAATTCGTGAGAACCTTTTTTTTTAAATTAAACGTTAATATTTAATATTATTAGCAGAGCGTAAATAATTTAATAAATGATTTGTGATATTTTTTATGCTTTTTTTTTTTTTTTTTTTTTTTTTTATTTATCTATTTATTAATACAGTAATGTTTACATTTTAAATTAACATTGGTGTAAACATAAACTCTTTAGAGTTTCACCGCACACCATGTTCAGTTTACATAATCATTAATATCAAATAATTTATATCAATATATACATACATATAGATAATATTAAAATAATATATACATTTATACAGACATTTATTATAATTCATTCCGATTACCCATGATTAAACCTTTTGTTGACGCTCACGAACACTTTCTATTCTTTAGAATTACCCACTTTAGCATTTTAGAATTCCAATTGATTATTACCTTTTTTTTTATTTATGAATAATGTACATTTATTGTTGTTAAAAATTATATTTATCTGCAGTTAATTGTAAAAAGTATTGTTTTAGCTTATATGTCATGTTTTTGGGTGTTATTTCGCTTTTTAATGTTTTAGGTAGTTGGTTAATTAGATTCGGGATTACATAAGCCAGACGTCTTTTTCCGTGAAGGTTGTTATAGTCGGGTAAATTAAATTTTGATTCATCAAATAATCTTTTTGAAAAGGTTATTTTTTGAGTTTTTAAATTTTCATTAAAATATTGTTCTTTTAATAATATAAGTTTTATTTTTTCTTCTATAGGTAGAATTTTACACAGTACGAATAATTTGCGATAATCTTTTTCACAGTTTTCTTTTAAGTTTTTAGGAAATATTTCTTTTAAAATACGCAATTGAAGTGAGAAAATTTTGTCCAAGTGGCTTTTAAAAGTTCTTCCGTAACTAGATAGCCCATAACATATTATTGGTTCTGCTAAAGTTTTGTAAAGCAATAACAGTAGTTTGTAAGGTGTTTTGTTTTTTATTACAGAGAATTTACTTAGTATTGCTCTCAGTTTATCACATACGTGATTAATGTGTTCTAACCAGTTAAGTCTATTATCTATGACTAGTCCAAGATACGTATGTTTATTTACAACCTCAATAGTCTTGCATTCACATGATGTTAGATTTTTTTTGCTGTTTAAATGTATACATTGGTGGTTGTGAGCTATAAGTTTAGGTTCAAACATAGATCTATTTTGGCTAGTGCTAATATACATAACTTTCGTTTTATTAGCATTTAGTACCAATCCCATGTCATGCGACCATTTAGCGAGTATATCGTAATCATCTTGAAGTTCTTTGATAGCCACTTCTATATTACTTGCTGCGGCTAGAAGACATGTGTCATCCGCAAATTGGTATATTTCACAGCGTTTTATACTATTAGAAAGACTATTTACATATGTAATATAGTGTAACGGTCCCAATACCGAGCCTTGTGCAGTACCTTCCGTTGCATTTACGGAGAAACTGTTTACATTACCGACCCTAACACAATATTCTCGATCTTTTAAGTAGTCAGCACACCAAGTTAGTACTTTACCTCTAATACCACAGTCCTCTAGACTTTGTAAAAGTTTGTCATGTCTGAGTGTATCAAATGCTTTACTATAATCAATGAAAACTACTATAATATGCTCTTTATTATTTAAATGTTGGTATACACTGTCAGTAAACAAAGATAATAGTTGAGTGGTGTTCTTATTAGGTTGAAAGCCAAACTGGTTGCCCGTTAGTATGCTATTTTTGCTATAAAATTGTTGTATTTGCGTATTTATATATTTCTCAACTATTTTATCAATAATTGGCAAAATAGTTATAGGTCTATAATTATCATAATCCTCCTTATTCCCCTTTTTATAGATAGGTCTTACGATACCTGTTTTCAATAAAGAAGGGTAAGCGCCTACAAATACGCTTGCGTTTATGAAGTTAGAAATAACTAATTTTATTGTATTACATAATATTTTTATATCAATAGCCCTAATTCTGTCCACTCCAGGTGCTTTATTGATGCTAAGAGATTTTATTATTTTTTCTACAGATTCGGGATCTGCAGGCCTAAAATGCATTGTGACATTTGCAGATGATGCATACTTTGTTTTATCGAGCAAAGGTTCCCTGCATTTTGAGGTTAATTGTTAATTGTTAAGGTTATGTAAAGGTCAAGGTCGACAGGCAAGCTGTTGGTCCACTTGATGGTAGATGGCTTTCGTCAATTATTAGACAAGCAACGCTATAATGATCTTAGTAGGATAGGTGATTAGGAGGTAAGGAGAAGAGTTAATTCATCGCTTAACCATTCGCAGAAACACAACAGCACACCTGCTATTGTTGCAAACTAATAAATATTGTTGTTACTGTTGCACACTAATCCTTACATATTATAAAAAAAAGTCCTCCGGCGCGATAAACTCAAAAACAACTGCACCGATTTTAATGCTGTTTTCACCAATGGATAGAGTGGTTCTCGAGGAATGTTTAAGTATATAATTTACAAAGTTACGCGGGCGAAGTCGCATGCGGCAGCTAGTAAAATATATTTGTGAGGTTCGTATTGCCAATTGTTTTTGCTTGTGAGATCATAAAGAGGTAAAAGGAGATGTTTTCTTTTTCTCAGTATTAATAGTAGTAGAGCAACCCTAAGTGCCCCGCCATTGTTTAAAATATTGAGATTGAAGTTATTCTAATTTAAATCATACAATAATGAGTTTTAATTTTTTATTTTTGTACCATTCATTCTGCAGATTATAAATGATTCAGTAGACAATTCATAAATTCATGTGTCCCCTAACAAAAAGTCGTAATGTTAAAGCGTGTCCGTCATTTGTTTGTCACAAAAGTTTTAATGCTATGCTTCGAACGCGTTGAAGCGAAGTTACCGAAATAGGTGACGATTTAAGGGGAAAGACTTAATGGAATTTTCTAGTAGTGTGTTGATAATTTTAACCAAATTGAACAGCACATTGATTCGTGACTGTCAATCAAATATTTTTAAAACTTTAGCTAAGTATACTGCTATTCAAAAATAATTTAATCCATGATGCACCTGATTTAAATTTATGCAAGTACAACAAGAACAAACAAAACAAACAAGAACTACAAGTAAAGTGTTGATTACTTACTTTTAGAAATCATTTTCTGTTATATTAAATTATGCACTCGGTTTACTGCATCATTCGATAGGCGATTTTTTTATTATTTTCTATTTAATGTTTGGGACGTTTACCGTACAAACAAAGGTATATCAGCTAAATTATTCCCGGTTACCGGTGACTAAATGACAGTTTGGCCTAATTGACGTTTGTGAAATAGGCGCTTATTCACAAAGATTTTAAATCTTTGCTTATTCAGACGTTGTCACGTCAGACGATTCATGAAATTTGGCAAGGAAGTAGATTTAATCTCAAATACGCTTTAAGAATGGGTATAAAGCAAACAAAATTTGTAATTTCACCCGCGTGGCCCCTTGGACATGACAGTGACACAAAATACGTACAACTACCCACAACATGTGACGGAAGATAGCGCATGTGCCAAAAGTATTAAATATTAATTATTCGTAAACTACAATGTCAAATGAAAAATTGTTACATTTTTTATATGTATGTGAATATGTGATATTCACTTATCTTAGATAATATGTGAAGTGAAATTACTGATACACTTTTAGCTTTGTAATGTGTGTCATTTTGAAAATAAAACTAAAATCGATGGAAATGAGAGCTCACTTGGTGATTTTTTTCTATCGAGAAAATTTTATTATTTTATGTTTTCTGTTACAGTCGTCACTTTCATTTATAATGTATTTATCTATTTAAAAAAATTAATGAAATTAGACTTTGTTTACTTAGATAAAATTCAAATCTAGGATTGGCTATTTCTCTTTATGCCCGCTCTTAAATACAATTCACGCGGGTGAAGTCACGGTAAAAAAGTATATTTTTTATTATCTTTGCCAATCGGAAGACCTAACCTTCCCTTAACACAGTTTGTTCGAAATAACGAATGTGGTTTTTTTAAAAACCATCTACACGTGCTTTTAGCCTAATGAATACAATTCCTCTGCGGTCTAATTTTATTATTGCGTGTATGATGAACGAACACTCTACCTAACTCACTTTGACAATGTTAAACGGCTTCCGTCAATGTTTTTACATGAATAAAATAAATTTCATTTTGTATTCATTCATGGTTCATAATAAAACAAAGTGCAATTACCTATATTAACTTAGTGTTTTTTGCATATATACAAGTTAGCTTGTAATAAACATTAACTAAACTTGAACATTAATGAATAAATCAAATCATTTATTTCTTAAAAGTAATACTAGATCACTTTTTTTAAGTCAAAAATAAAAACTGCTAGCGTTTCATAAACAAAAAGGCGTTCTGTAAGACAATTCTTGCTTCGCCATTTCTGGCGAAGAAACTTTCCAAGAATTGTATGTTTTTTATCTACTAAATAATCTTTAATTACATACGCTTTTAAACAAGTTTCCGTTTCAAAAATGTTTTAATTGTAATTTACGTATTAGGTATATTTCTTCAGGGATTTTGTCCAAACGTATACTTACATTGTCCTTTAAATTATGTATCTACAATATTTTTGTTAGCCTTGTGTGAATCAGAGCAATTATAATATATTATTAAAGCTTGATAAGAACAATGATTAATATTTAAATATTAGAAATAAATAAAATAACTTAACGAGTTTAACTGCATAAACTTTCGAAGAGAATATAGAAAGCTCCACACGTCTAACGAAGCGGCAAAAATTTAAATATCAAATTTCATATCCACACCCATACGACCAAGAGTGCTGGCAATTCCTCCCTCGCAATAATCGAGGTAGTCAGCCAGTAACTGAAAAACTTTCCTGGCTCTTCATTGGTTGATTTCACTTTATTCACGGAAGCGTGACTCGAATATCTTGCTTTTCATTTCACTGCGTCTGATGGATCTAGTTTTTTTGAATAACATCTCATTTCTGACATCATTTATTTTATTTATATGTAATTTAATAGGAAAGGTTTCGATCATGTATTTTTTCAAAATGTAGTAACATTATTATCCCAAATAATCTCAATATCAATACTAATAATAAATCTGTAAGGGTCGGTCATGGAGTAATTTACTTTGTTTTCAGAGATATCGTGTTTATAGGCTATAGAGCCTATAAACTAAATTGTAACTAAATTGACGATTTTTAGAATTTTTTTCTGTATGTATGTATATATGTATGTTCCTCTATAACTCTTAAACGAATCAACTGATTTTCATGAAACTTGGTAGATAAACATTTAAACGTACGGGACACAGAATAGGCTACTTTTTTTTAACGCGGACGAAGTCGCGGGCGCCAACTAGTATAATATAAAAATTAAGTGTCACTTTATTTGAGGCCAATGAACTCCTAAACTACTGGACCGATTTTGATAAAACTTCGTAACTTTGCCCAACTTGAAAGATAGAGTAGTTTTTATTTTGAACCCGGGCGAAGCCGAGAGCGTGTAAATAAACACGCACTGTTATATTTATATATATTTGTTTCGTTTTCACTCTTTGAACACTAAAATGATCATGAAATTTTGATTGAACTTTGCGAGTGGTACCGGCGAATTTTGCGAGACAATCTAATTTATTCTCACGATAAAAAGTATCCTATATTTCTATCCAGATAATAAACTATCTGTGTGCCAAATTTCATCCAAATCTGTTGAGCCGTTTTTGCGTGAAAGAGTCACAAACATTCATACAGCCATCCTCACAAGTTTTCGCGTTTATAATATTAGTATTAGGATTAAGTTTCAGAGCTGAGATTCATAACATAAGAATTGTTTTTTTAACGCCTAATGAACGACTTAAGGAAGCTCATGATTATTTACACTACACGAACCTCACTTTCAAAATGCAAGTGATTTCCTCCAACTTTTCGAGATCAAAGTTCAACTTGAAAAGGCAACCCTTCCCTAATCCCACAGATACAAGTCCGGACGGCAGCGGCGGGCAGTACCAAGAAAAACAAAAAAACACTAGCAGTAAGTTATCGGAGAGCTCGAGGCGGACTGTGCGCTGGGGAAGTAAAAAGTTCATTGTTAGCTACTAGACAACTACTTTTAAGTGTATAATATAAATCTAGCAGGATAATATAGTAGTAAGTCTTATCTTAATAATACACCTCCTTTATATAATGGTAAAATAACATCACAGTGCTTAGTTTCCAATTTAAGTAATAAACTCTCTGTAGAAATGCAAAATAAAACTAAAATAAAAATCATTTTAAATAATTATAATAAAATAATCTTAATTTATTGCAATCTATACCTACATTCTTATATATAAGGCTCTGTTCACACGTACCACAACCACAACACGTGGACGGGCGCTAATTTGTATGAAAATTAATAGGTGCATTCACACGGACCACATTTTGCCGTCAAACTCAACCGAGTGGTCGGTACCGACAAAATCGCAACCACAACGCAACCACCTGCGACACCGCGCACAAGCAGACGGCCACCTCGCAAACACAAGGTTGCGTCGTCGCAATCACACTGCGTGTATGCCTGCGCCCTCCCTCTCTCACTCATTCATTCTGTATTGTAATGAGGTGCGAAAGCACGAAAGCCGAAGTCGTTCTGTCTGCCTGCAAACATTAGCCACAACGTAACCACATCGCAACTACTAGCGACAACGCAACCACATCTACATTTTGTAGTTACCACAACTGAACTGCAAAATGCTGCAACGACACTATTCACACGTAACCACTGCTTGACCACTTTTTGTCGCTGCGATGTGGTGTGGTTGTGGTACGTGTGAACAGAGCCTTATAAAACACGCCTCCGCCGCGTCTGTCTGTCTGTTCGCTATAAACTTAAAAACTACTGCACCGATTTTCATGCCGTTTTCACCAATGGATAGAGTGATTCTCGAGGAAGGTTTTAGTATATAATTTACAAAGTTACGCGGGCGAAGTCGCGGGCAGCAGCTAGTATTATAAAAAAATCGTAAACGAGCTGTGTCTGTACATAAAATATTTTTTCGAAAAAGCAATTTGTACATACCTAGGACAAAAAAAAATGTTATTTGAATTATTATCTGTTTTTGTTACTCTTTCAGATGAAATTTGGCACACAGTTTGTAAAAATGTTAGGCTCCTGTGGGATTTTCATAAAATGAACTACTTAAAGCGTGTACGAAGTTGCGGTCACTATAAATTATAAATTGATACTTAAAATCGAGTATGCTAAATAAGCTTTTGAATATGTTGTTGCAATAAATTGGTTAGTTAAGTACATTTCATAAGCACACAGTTTATCAATGCCTTTGTTTACTCCAAATAAAGTATCAGCTCGTGTTACAAAGGCGTAAAGGAAAATTCGGCGAAAACACACATTTGATGATTTCGTACGTATACACAATTTTTCAAGCTCCACCGAACTGTGAACTCAGGAAAATTAAATAAACCTTTCTTTAGTTGGACCGTTTATACGCCAACTACTTTTTAGTTACTCCAGTAACATTGGAACGTGCCATAAATAGCATACGGTAGTAATACTAAATCTATGAATTATAGTACTAGTGATTCTACTTGGTATCGTCAGTACCTTTAAAAAGAAGCTAGAGCTTCAGCCGCTTCAGATTAATATTAGGCGTATTTTACCCAATGCTCTATTTCAGTTAAGAAACTCTATGGACGAAATACACGATCAATCATTTGACGTGACTCCAAACGACTCCTTAAATCAAATGGAGCGACGCCAAACATTGTGCCCACACCCGGTCAGTCCAATTTTCTGTCATTTATGCGTTTGACCGGGTCGAGTGACGTTGACATGAGCTCTGATTCGGAAGCGCGGCATGATGCCACGGCGAACTTGACCTGACTGCTTTGGACTTGACGGACCTTTTGGAAAACTAAGAAAAGTTTAGACTTGACTTGACTTGGCTGACTAGTCTCGGGATCTGCTACTTTTGATTTTAATCAAAAAAAGGCTATTACAAATTACTATTTTTACTAATGACACTGGCATAATCATCGGAGAAGACCTGATGGAGCCAAGACATTAAAAGAGAAGACGAAGATGCCACAGCGTAGTGTTTCTACACTCACAATCAGTTGGCGCGATGAACTGACGACGCCACGGCGCGATTGGAAATCCAGTGTTTGACATCAAGCCAACGGATTTTACCATTCACGATCAAATTTTGGCTTCACGTCAGTCCATTTGGCGCGATGGACTCATCGTGTGTTTCGTTTATTAATCAGATTCAACAATTAAAAAATTATCAACTATAAGTACCTACTAGTTAATATTATGGAGCGAAAATATTTGTTTTTATTCGTAGATGTTTGCTTGTAATGAATAAACTCAAAAACTACTAGACCTATTTTAAAAATTCTTTCACCTATGGAAAGCTAAATTATTAGCGAGTAACATCGGCTATATTTTATAAGTTATAAATAGACGGCGCAACAGTGTAAATAAAACACCAAAGTGTACAAATCCAACATAATGCTTTAATTTACAAATACTATATTATCGCCCTAAAATTTTTTACTCTACTATGTATCATACAATTGGAGACATAGCTTTATATACAGAAATTTCAACATTCAAATATTATAATAAAATTATGTAGGTATAAGGCACATTTAAAACTTCCTATCTCAACATGAATTACAATTATTAATAAACTTTTACAATAATAATTATTAAAGGCCGTCATACATAATAACATTTAAAAAATATATATATAATAACAATATGGCTTCAATCATTTACGATTTTAAAATAAAATAAATCTTTATATTTTATTAAAATACGTAGGTGATAAAAATCAAAATATTTTATTCAAATAAAAAGAAATTATTTTAATTATTGCTTTATCAAGTGATTATAATGTAATATATATATTTTAAATGCCCATTTTGTATTGATAATTAGATCATATTTGACGGCCTTTTGCTTTCAACGCATACATTAATCCAAATAATAAATAAATCCTACTTACAATAGATATGTATTTTTAAAATAAAGTGAATGCGTTGAAAACAGAAAATATTTACAATAAATTTAGAAATCTAAGTCGGTTACAATGAAATCTATAGACGATTAAAATATATACAAAGTTAGAAATTTGACAAAGATATTTAGGTACCTATGTTCAGAAATTATAATAGACTACATAAATATATTGCCACGACTTTAAACATCTTAAAAAATGATTCTGCTAACTATTTACAAATTATTTGTGTTTATCGATTTCACAAAGCCCCGATTTTTATGCTGTTTTCGCCAATGGATAGAGTGGTTCTCGAGGAAGGTTTTAGTATATAATATACAAAGTTACGCGGGCGAAGTTGCGGGTTGCAGCTAATTAAATATAATATTTTCGACGTGCGTGCCTCAAATATACGTTTGCAACGGTCGTATTGGGAACTAGCAAATTCTTTAAAAGATTAAAGATATCGTGTAATTTTTAAAGAGATAAAACGCCTGTTTGCCTCGATAACAAATATATTTTGCACGAGTTCGTGGATGTAATGGAGGGGCGAGCAGTTTTAACATTTAACTTTATTTATTTTTTTATTAAAAGGGTAGCTATGGGTAAAATTTAGCATTAATACGTTTACTTTAAAATTCTCTTTCATCAAAAAAAAAAAACAACAAAATTTTATAAATGAAATACTGTAGCAAAACCACCAAAGAATAATGCAGGATTGAGACATAATATTAACATAATAAGTGTATTTATTTGAGTTGGATGTCAGATACTTCTTCCAATACAAATAAATCTAGTAAGATACTTAACTAAGGCCTAATACATCTTTTTTCTTACATTCCTTGTGAGATTGCTTGATTTGTTTCGCTAGAAAAAGTAGCATATAACATTTTAAGTAACACTTACAAATTTAAGTCTCACAAAGTCGAAGGAATTGAGAAATAAATCTCAGTAAATGCGAAATCATTAATCGACCATCGATTTTTTTCCAAACATAACACCTATATCAACACTAATCAAATCTACAATCAGAGGAATTCAGTAAGTTTTTTTTTACAAAGCGGAATTTACTTATACTAGAAAATAAAGCTACAAATTTACTAGACTCTATTACTAAACTTAGAACTGAAATGACGATTCTAGGAAGACTAATTGGCAGTATATTCACGTCAAGAAATAAAAATATACATAACGAATATATATGAATTTTAATTAATATTTTCAAACAATGGTGCCATAAATGAAAACAATTGCATATTATTAATTATATAGTTTCTACTTATAAACGCCATTACAAAATATTGTAATGGCGTTGTTTGTTTGTATGTATAATACAAATATTCAAATTAAAATTTAAAAAAAAATCACACGCTATTGGAAAGTTGCATAAATGATATTTATAAATAATTTCATAAGATCACAAGTTGGAATGTATGTAAGAATAACAAAATGAGATTATAAAGAATGAAATAAATGTTTAATATAATTTTAAGTAACATACATTTTTTTTAAGACTGCTCTTAATGCTCATACAATACAAGGGCTAAAACAGTGACACGCGTATTAAAACCGACAACCTGCCGTCATGAATGATGGCCACAGTTAATGATCATTTTGGTACAAGTCTTATTCGTGGCAAATGGATCCAGTTGTAAAGTTGTCCCTAGAGTCTAGGGCCTAGCATGACATGCGTATACGTGAATTCATGCTGCATGTCATGCCGCATGATCGTCTAGGGACTGCTATGCGATCATGCGTGTATGTCAGTCATAGCTTGCAGGATGAAAAATAAGAGCGACTATCAATCAACTGCCAGCACGTAGTTGCATGTCATTCACATCAATCAATACAATTAAACGGTCATGCATGCATGACAGCACGTAACACATGTCATGCTGCATGATCGTCTGGGAACACCTTTAAATGTTTAACAGCTGCAGTAGGAAAAAATAAGAAAAAACGTCAAAAACGCGTATCACCATACGCCGCCGACTGTTTGCTTCGTAAAGTTGTGTTTCATAAATACGCGACCGACGACGTACGCGACGTACGCGGCGTACGTGACGTACGCGAAGTACGCGAAGTACGCGACGTACGCGAAGTACGCGACGTACGCGAAGTACGCGACGTACGCGAAGTACGCGACGTACGCGTGGCAATGTTTTAGGCCTTACAGTATAGACGAGAACAATGGAAAACTACTAACTACACATGACACGTCACAAATAACTAAAGAAAGAAATATTCTAATAATTACTCAGTCATTTTAGATGAAGACCTTTATTATGTTGATATGATCAAAGTCTACTTGTAAAAACAAAGTCATATAGAAATTAATAAAATACTACACTGATAATAATTCATATGTCAATGTCAGTGATAAAATGCAAACCTGTATTATTACAATTACTGAAAAAAAATTATTTCATGTACGATGATATTTTTCAGTAATATCTTTCAATACGATTTCGCCACCGAGGTTCACAATGAAATATAAAAATATTAACAATTGCATACGTAATAAGATCTAAAATACAACGCACGAATAGTACGATTCCATTATTTCATAACTAGGTACAATATTATTCAACTAGTCAATTTATACAAGTCAAAATTACTTACTATAATAGTTATAATTATATATAATATGTTTTAATATGAATCACAATAACATTCGCTTTAAGACTAAATCACCATCGAATTTTATTATTAATTTAATATTGAAATAACATTTACTTTACAATTTTTAACTATTCAATTAAATACGTACGATTAAATATGTATTCAGATATGTACAGATTCGAAATTCTCCATTACTTAATAATTTAACTGATACGATATTATAATACTTGATATATCAATACTATGATGACTTTTGTACAAAATACTTTCACATATAGATTAAAATTACCATAATATTTAAGACGTTAACATCATACCAAAAAAACTCTAATAGTACTTTTAGTCCTGAACCTGACTGCAATACTGTTAAAAAGTTCGAGTATGAAGAATTTTTTTTCAGGAAAGATTAGTCAGTCTTACTGACAATTTTAGACTTGGATGGACCCTCAAGTCGGATTTTAGTTTACTGTCTTATTTCCCAAAAAAAAAAATCCTTCTACATACTCGAACTTTGCCACAGGACTCCAGTGAGGTCCTGCATCATTTCTACACTTTAAAATTTTCATTTATCTGGTGTTGGTCAAAAAATACCAAAAATTACAACGTCTACTAACAATTATTATCATATAATGTTAAAAAAAATTCACACTCATACGACGTTAGCTTTTAAACCTGGCACTTCATTACAATTAACAAGACCGATGAAGTTGAATTTTATTTAAATTTAATAAAATTTTAGGCCAAGAAAAGTCATGTGTGGGGTCATAGTCGGTTAATAAAAATATTAGGTACAACCAACTAACTAACAATTTCCGTAACAAAATTTAACATTACGATTACAGCCGAAAGCCTTGCGACACATAATATTTTTGCTTCTACGCACACCAACAGCCCTTAAATATTTGCTACGAATAGGTATGTATGAATGAATGGCCTTTATTTAACCTCGAATGAAGTCTAACTCTCCAAAACTTACGAAGTCTCTGTACAATAGGTGTATGTATATATATAAGTAATCACATCACGTAGGTAAAAAGCACGAATTGCGTTCAACAACAAGTGTATCACGTAAAACACTCAATTTCATAGTTACTTAGTAAATTGTATAAAATTTTTATATAGTCTCGTGTTATTTTTTTTTTTTTATATGAACAACACTTCGTCGTAGGCCTCCGGCTACTCGGCCATTAGTTCTGCACTCAGTCTTTCAGGTTTGAAGTTCTCGAAACTCCACTTCTGTCGTAATTCGTCGTCATCGCACGTTTCCATAGCGATCTTGTCCTTGTTGCGAGATATCGCCATGCACTTCTCGCTAGATCCGTGCTTCAATAACTTCGTCTGCAAGTAAAAAAAAAAACCAAATAAATTTGTTATAAATTGTCCCTGTATAGGAGTGGGGGTCTCCTGGTACAAGTATTTTTATACTAAACTAGCTACTGCCCGCGACTTCGCCCGCATAACTTTGTAAATTATATACTAAAACCTTCCTCGAGAACCACTCTATACATTGGTGAAAACAGCGTGAAAATCGGTGCAGTAGTTTTTGAGTTTATCGCGAACAGGCAGAGAGACAGAGACGCGGCGGAGGAATTTGTTTTATAATATGTAGTGATAGGAGGCCCTCTACACCTTTTTTCTACCTAGGCATAAGAATATTAATAAATTATTTTGTATTTTTGTAAAACCAAATTAAGGGTCAATTATCTAGTCGGTAGCTAGATAAATATTAAAAATGATATACGTATATAAGTAGGTATATTGTGTTCACAAAAATTGCCAATTTGTAGGCCAATTGTAATTTCTTGTGTATTTTAATCTATTAGGTATTGTAATCTTATGTGTTCATGTTTTTATTGTTTTTTAAATTAAATTACATATTTGCATGCCTCAAATTTAAGCCGTAGCAACAAATTGAATTATATTAAAGAGGTAAGTATGTTCCATTCTTTTTCTATTGATCAAAAATGTAAACAAATATAGCGTCGCCATGGTCACCGGACTGTTTTAAAGATAGGATTTTTACATTAGGCATTATCAAAGAGAGTTGACTCAGTGATTAACTCATTTAGAATTTGTTCGTATTGTTTGTTTAGTTCTATATATATCGTGAATTGTTTGTTTACTTTTTTGATCAATGAAAAAAGAATACAATGTAAAAATTACATTAATTATTATGGTGTGTAAACCTCAATTCATAAAAAAAAAAAACAATTATTTATTTATTATTTTTATTAAGAGCGATCGCATATGACTTACAGGCAGGGGAATAATTTAAAATTTACCTTTTGATCATATAGCCAAAGCTGATTGCCTTTGGCGCCATGACATGGGTACAGAACCACATCGTGTCCGGAATAGTCGAGGCATGTCTCATCGCGTCGGATTTCTCCGCCTTTTGAGTACATCCAATACTGTAAAATTCGAAAACAAACATTATTAAAAGTAATATAGGTAGTAGGTAAAGCAGAACATCTTTCTCCATAATACATATTAAGTTTAAAATTTAACTAGGAAACCATAATTAGGAACAGTTTTAATATTTAGCCAAGCTGTCATAATTAAATTACACAATTTCGTGGGTGACGCAGAATTATATTGCTTCTTAGCAATTTAGACAGGAAATATTATATTTAAACCAATGTGATTTAAGATGATTAAGTCTTAACTGTTATAATAATTTCAATTTATAATATGATTAACTATCAACGTATTTAAATAAGCTGGCATTTACTTGCATGACACTATTCAATAAGAAGTTACACAAATGTGACATTAAATACGAGTGAGTATATTTAACAGCTTCTTAGCCGTTTCTGGTGATAATTTCTGGTAATATTAATTTGCAAAATACTAATAAACTACACATTATTACCCAGAATAAAATTGAATAAATACATAGGGTATAGCTATTATACAACACTCTGCCCATACATAGCCAAAACCCAACAAAACATACACATAGTTTCTGCAAAAATAATATCAAATATATATAAATATTCCACCTCTATTCAAACAATATTAGGTAACTATTTATGTTGGTAAGAGAAGAAGAAAGGAATGAATAGAGAGGATTTGTTAAAATTGTTAACAATAAACTTAATCTATGTAAAAGACCTCACGGCAGTACCAAATACGTAGAAGAAAATCGAATTTACCCTTTTCATTTAAGAAAACAATATAAATTTACTCTGTTCATTTATCCACTTCTAAGGATCCCATTAAATGATAAGCACTTTCTACTAATGCTTATCTAAAACATAAATTAGGTTTAAAATAAGCGCAGCACTTAATACAACATACATACTTAATGTTTGAAGTTAACGGAAGAAAATTAAAATGACTAAAATAATTAATGAAACGTATGTACATGTGTTAAAATCACATTAGTAGATAAGCCTTGTTACAAGCTGAAAGCATAGGCGTGTCATGTTTTTAATTAATTGAATATATTTGTCGACAGATAAGAGAATATTTTTACTATTATTAGTTAGAATGAACTATCTAAAAGCGAACCAATGAAATGAGGATAAACTAGCGAAATAACTTACCAATGATGCGCAGCACCAACCACCAACTATTCAATAAAGCATAAGCGAGAATAATAGAATGGATTATAATTAGACCGCCCAAAACAGACCTGATTGCCGTATTCCCCGTGACAAGGCCAAACGTTGACAGGCTTCTTCATTTCTTCAGGTCCCGCCTGTGAGTCGAGGCACATGTCCGACCAGGAGTTCGCGATCTAATGCCATCCACAAGATAAGAAGTTGTGCCGAAAGCAAGCGTGCCAACTCACATCATCACGTTATATAAAATGGCAAATGTACAATCTCAAAAAAATATAAATAAAAATTCAAATCTAATCCATACTTATATGCAATAATAATAACGTGATGATGTTTCCTACGTGGTGTCCATGAAAATGATAAAAAAAAAATCAAAACAAACCCTCATTCCTTATATAAGAATGAGGTGTAGTCCATACTAGAAATATATGTATATTTCTAGTATATTCTATCCCAGAAAAATTCTAATCCAGAAATATTTCTGGTAACCCAAAGCTTTAAAAAAACAAAAAACTCGTAAATTCCTATTTTTAATTAGATACCTGGTTCCCACCCATTCTGTGGCATTTATGTATGAACACCTTTTCAAATATTTCTTCCTTTGGGTCTGCTTCACCGTCAATGCAGTATTGGCGACCAAATGCTCTATTTCGAACCTATTGTGTAGTCATTATAATAACCAAATAATATGTCGTCATGCTTATAGTGCTTAGAAAAGAAAAAGTGGTGATCCGCGTGCTAGTTAACCTTAAGAGTGCAAAGTGAAACAATCTACAAAACAAAACGGGATATTCGAGTAATCTCCTACAAAATGGTACTGCCGCAGAGGTTCAAATTGTAAACGACAGAAGACCTGATTTCCTCCCTGACGATGACATGGGTATAGTCCAACAGCTTTATGAAGATCTGACTTGCGCGTTGGTGAATCCAGACATATCTTTTGGAAGCCCATGTTCCTGATCTGTACAGGTAGGTAATAATTTTGAAAAATTACAATTTTAATTTTGCACTCGTGATTTGTTTTATTGCAGTGATTGCTATGGTTATCAATATGCTAATTATAATAAAAAAATCTCAATTTGAAATTTAAAACTTTAGTTAAGTATACATCAAAGAATTATATTTAACGTAAAAGATTACATACCTCTCCATGAGCAACAGATTCTCCAGGGATAAAAAGTTCAGGGTAAATATTCTTCAAATACCATTCAAAATTTTTGCAACCTAACTTTTCCCGTAGTTTTTTTCTAGTGGTAATATCGCCATAATCGCCTTTGTCATTGCCCACCCTTTGGTAGTAATACTTTGCGTAGTCATCTAACCAAACCTAAAAATATATTACTTTAAAATTGTTGTAATCATTTTATGATATATAATAAAAAAGACGATGTGTGTATGTATGTTTGTTCTCTATGGACTCCGAAACCGCTGAACCGATTTTGATTAAAATTTCAGACAACCTTCAGATTAGTCCAGCGGGTAATCCTGTGAAATTTGGTAGCGATCGGACGCGGACGAAGTCGCAGGCACCCACTAGTATTTGATACAAAGGTAAGTAAGTATTGAAAAACTTACCTCGGCCAGTCGAACAGAATTTTTTTTCAAAACATTTACACCAGTCCTCCACTTATAAGGGGATCTTTTCCTGAATATATGACCAACGTGAGAGCAAGGTACTATTTCAAGTGTTCCACCACACATCCATGTCTTAAAAGATAGCTCCAAATTCTCGCCACCCCATATATCAAATCCGCTGTCGTAAGTACCTAGTCTTTCGAAAAATTCTTTGTCTATTGCAAAAAGGCCACCAGCCATGGTTGGAGACCATACAGGTTCGGCTGTATGCTGGTGTCTTGCTCGTTCTTTTGCTGGCACAGGATGCCAATTAAATTGAAGATTCCAATCAAATCCTCCAACGTTTACTAAAGACGAATCTCTGTAGTGATACTCAAGTGTGTTATCATCAATGACGTCTATAACTGGACACACTACTGTAGTTTTGTTACGTGCGATTCTATCTAGTAACGGTTCTAACCATCCTGAAATAATATGGTTTCCATTAGTTTAATCAACTTTTAGTAACCAGTAACTATTATACCTAAATAAATTAGGATATAATATTACCTTCAGTGCATTCGCAGTGACTATCTAAGTAAGTTATAACAGGTGCTGTGACATATCTAGCACCAAGAAGCCTTGCTCTAATAAGTCCTTCTCGTCGCGGAGCTCGAACTATCCTAACTTTTGGCAGAGAAGACATGTAGTCATCCAACGACTGCATCAAATGAGCTGAAAAAAAAATAGAAATATAAATACAATTGCAATGATTACATGTGTTTGCTTTATTTATTATTAGTAATTGATAGTAATACTTACGCATATCAGAAAAGTCATCAACGAGAATAATTTCCTTTATCAAGCGTGCAGGGGATCTATCTAGGACAGAGTGCACGGTTCTAAGTAATACGGACCACGCTTCGTTATGAAAGCATATGACTACGGATGTTTGTGGAAGATCGTCTAAGTAGCGACCTGGTACTTTGCACCTAGAAGATAAAATGTATAATTAAATTGTGAATGAAATATAACATGTATTTTTGAAAATATTTATTTGATTGATTTAATTTTTAAACGCACAAGAAGTCGACTTTAAAACTAGTTGGAACACATATCACGGCTTTGATATATCTTATAGTATTCAATACTTATCGTACAAACGTTTAATGATATTCTTTGTTTATTATAATTACGTTATGACTGGTAGTCCAAAAACCAGAAAAATAGAGTTCGTTTTCTTACCACTCGTCCCTGGGATCCGGTAACTTTCTCCTTATAGATATAAGGTCACTAACATATTGATTAAAGGCGTTCTTTTTCCATCCTTCGGCCATAGCCTGTTTTGCTTCTTCGCTGATATTCTTAGGCAATATGACCGGTTTTCCTAGTTCACCGGGTGCGTTGTCCGAGCCCGGAGCAGCTATCACACCTAGACCTGCGGGATGTTATTAATCATTACTAACATCCTTATTTAAATTAATTAACGTGGGAATACGATTACACATTACTCGTTATTGCTCAGCGCCTCTATAATTACACTTTCCATAAAATTAATATATTCCACATAGCATAAAACCGTAAAACTAATATATACATGAAGTGGTTAATATAATTTGATTTCGGTCAGAACTACAATGATGCCATTAAATGATAATGCCCCTACAATATTACTCAATAAATAAATAATGCACAAAATGTATTAATTTCATTCCACTACTGAATTAAACATGAAACAAAAATTAGTAGCAGTCGTGTTGGTATTGTATGCGTTACAAAATAGGTAATGGAGTATTTAAAATTACCTTCCTGTCCTGAAATCCGACCAATCCAATCGATATGCACCAATGCTGTGATATAAACGTACATGCATGCATTAGAAATCTATCTTAATAACATTTAAGTAACAAGCAAATACTTAAAGAAAGAATTTTTTTAAAAGAAAATAAAGGATTAAAAGTGCTTAAAAAGCCGTTAAAAGCCAGCAATTAGGTAGGCCCCAAATAAATGCTTTTTTGCAATTATTTTAATGACATACTTTTATCATAAAATACTAAGATTTAAAAAATTATAAATTAGTAAAAACGACAATCGATTAATATTTACATATTAATCTTTAAAGAGAGTTTAAATAGTTAAACTTGTTGTTAAAAGTTTGTTGTTAAATAGTTAAAGTGTATAATCAAGAAAAAACTAGTTTCTACAGACATATTCTTGAAACAAGCTTGGCCAAAAAGAATTAGACCAAATACTGGATATAAATAATTTATTTAAATATTATTAAAAATGTTAGGAAGACAATAATTTATGAATTCCTAGAATATCTGACTTCTAAATTGAATTTCTTATATTGTGAACTATTTGACCAAACTTATCTGAATTCAATAATTCATTACACAACTATCAATACTAACATTACTAAAGACTACCCCCAATACTCATGCGGTATTATTATAATTTCAATAGATGAAGGCAGACCTTACCGTCAGATAAGTTGTTGCCATAAGACTCGCTTTTCCTTTTCGAGGGCGTGGGCTTAGCCATTTTCAATGGTTTTGCCTCCACCTCCTCGTATTCAACAGCAGGTGGCGCTACAATTGCGTTCCTTGTCCCCCCATTGGTGCTAAGCAACGCAACCATGAACCAAAGCGCCGTCAATATGAGTACAGCTTTCAGTATTAACGTCCGCCTTCTTAAGAAAAAAACTGTGTAGTATTTCATATTGTCTTATTTCTTCTATGGCGTCTTCGGTCAGTCTTATATCTGCTTTCGTCTCCTAATCTCAATACTTCTAATTACATCAAAGTCTACAGCTAAACCAGAAATATATTTTTTAAAGATTTTTGAGCAAATTATGTTTACTATATTTAATCACAAGAGGTGACTAGCATAACATTGAGATATGTCTTGAGTTTCTCTTCACGATAATGTACGCGATATGGTTCAGGATATGACAGTATTACAATTTTACTTTTTCACATGACTCGTAGATTTATGGTGGCTATAAGATCCGTTGGATATTTGAAATTTTTCCAAATATCTTCTGATGTTCTTCCTTCATTTTGTCAAGCGCTAGTTGTTTGACCTGGAACAAATATTAACGTTATTTGTATGTTAGGGAAACCACTACAAACCTGCAGTGCACACTAAATTTCTCAGTCTTCATACTTGGACAACCCGGCTGGGGGCAGTTAACAGCACCTTAAGAAGATCGCCATGAGCAAACAGCAAGTATGAGGTTATTTTTCAGCGTGTAAGGGAACCTAGCGCCCATTTCATCTTAGAACATCCCCACAGGCGTTGTTTGTGTTTATTGGCGATATCAGCCACCTGTCATCAAGTGGATCGTCAGCCTAACTGCAGAGCTTCACGTAAAAAATAATCTAAAATTTATGACACGTTTATTAACTTTTCCCTTCGTTGTGGATACCTGCGTTTTAATCAAGCGTACAACAACTCGAGTCTTTTAACGGCAAAAATTGTTGGCATGGGTACATAAATTAAAAACTAGAACAAAACAGAACAAAGCGTTAGGGCGATAATGAACCCGTGACATTCCTGACGGGAGTCGACCGTCTGACATATAGCCTGCCATTTTTCTTCAAATTCTCGTCCGTCGGCAACGGAAAACTTTGTATTAAAACCCTCTTTTTCCTGTTACTAACCATCGAAATTTTATTTGAAAATACTTGAAACGGAACCTGGTGTAATTATTTACTGCTAAGATTAAATCGAAAGATAATGATAATTAAGATAAACTTAATTGATTAATTAATCCTCTGCGTATCTATCTGAGCATTCGCAATTATCGTATTCAGCCTATGGTTATCATGGTTTACTATTTCCGTAGCAATTACTACTAAGAAAGAAAATTGTAGTATAACACAGACTTCACTTTATTGGTTCAATTTGATATAGTTAGGTAAGATACTAGAAAAATTATAGTGCATTCATTATTATACCGTAATTGAAAGTTTTACCGTGTCACAATTTTTTTTTTTTTATATAATTAGTTTGATATATCGTAAAATATTGTACCTACTTTTAACTTTTTTCCATTTCGTAAGACATTTTTTCAAAAGGTTCCTAATAAAAAAATAATTAGTTCATATACTAATATATTTTTTGTGTTGGAATTTTCTTTAGAGGTTGGAAAGTGGGCGACTCCATCGCTCGCCTGATGGATGGCTCCTGCTGCGTACGTTATCAGAACTGACTGCCAGGGCAATTTTTCAACCCAGTAGGTACAATGCGATTTGTAGGTCAAAATGGCGAGTTTTTACAACACACAAGATATACAAAGGTTATATGATATTCATTTTATTTTGAAATATTTTGACTTTTTGTAAATTGCAGTAATAGAATAAATAAAAAGTTAAAAATCAATAATGGGTATATATTGTGTCACGACCAGATATTATTTCGATGGTCACGACCTAATTAAAAGAGACCCCAATGTCGATCCAAGTAGCACAGCAAACAAGGACAGTCGATTTAAAATTCGTATTAAATAATCAGCAACATTTCATTGGGTATAATATTTTTGTAAGGGGTTGGCCTAATTTAATTGTAGCTACTGTAGCACTCTGATTTTTTTTTTTGAATACATCCCAAATATTCGACCAACGCCTTTAGAAACAAAAGGGAATCCATCAATCTTTAAGCTTTAGGGCAAGATAAAGGGCAATAAATTTGATAAAATCTTTACAGTTTCAAATTACACGTAAATAACCGCTGAACGGCGAATATTCGGCTATCGCAGACGTTGCTGCTATAAATTTGAGCAAACGCCTCCCGAGGGCCTAAGCAGCGTATGAAACTACATAACGTAGAATCGAAACATCCTTAAGTGTAACGATTAGATAAAGGAGTGACTCTAAGTTGTAAAAGCTGAACTAGTATATCACAACATTTTTTTTAAAGGCGAAGTGAAATGTTTACAAACAGTAGACGTTTTGAAAGTTATCATAATAATAAGTTTAAGATTGAGTTGAACAATGACGGCCAATATTATTGTTGCAAAGACAAACAACTTACAAAGATACTAGCTGTGCCCGCGACTTCGTCCGCGACCAATTTTTTTTTACATACAAACCATTCCTGATTATCCCTCTATCCATAAGTGAAAACAGAATTAAAATCGGTCCAGCCGTTTAGGAGGAGTTCAGTGACATACACATGCACAGAAGAAATATATATATATATAAAGATACAAGAGCTTTTTGAACCTCCTTTTGTTAACATTTGGAAATCAATTAAGTATTATGGAATGGAAGCAGCTAGATACGAAGAGCAAAGGATCGTGTGTAGTAGCGAGCCTTGGGAGAGGCCTATATCTAACAGTGGAAAGACACAGACTGATGATGGTGACGATGATTATGGAAATCAAATGGAAACCATTTTCAAGTAGATTCAATTGTTTTTATAAATGTAAAGAAGCAAACAAAGGTAAGCACATACAGCTGAAATCCCAAGAGAGAAAAGAAAAATATTAAAAACACAACACGAGACCGGTGCGTTCAATGTTTAACGTGGCTTCTTTCCGTGAAAATCTTAACTATGAGCTTGACGGTTTATTTCCCCAGGTTGTTGTTACGAAAAGCAATTTTAATTAAACAGTTATTGCGATGTCACCACAGTGTAAAATGGCAAATGGCGTTGTGGAACCGCTAAGTATTTAAATTATTTTGTGGCTTTTTGCAAGCTAGTTTAGCTAGTAGGTAAACAAAATTCAAGAGGCCTAAGTAAATGTTTCGCTACTAATACCGCGTGCTACGCGTATAATGTGGTAATTACTAAATCATGTACATTTGGTAAAATCGATAACATGTTCATATTGCGTACGTAATGAGTTTGATGTAGAGACATATGTAATCAATAAATAGACACACATTGGGTGTATTCTGAACTCTCAATTTTTACACAGTTCACAGCTGAAATCACATTAAGTTTATATTGATAGTTTGTTGATAGTAAATAATACGTAAAACATACGTATAACTCGTAATTTTAGAAAATCAGTTTCACACGATAGAGTATAATGTTAAAAGTAGTATTGTAAATAAAATGTTTGTGTTTAATATACCCAATTAAGTATCGATTTAGTAAGTCCAGGTTTGAAATTTTCACTTAAAACTGACTGAACTCTAAAAAATATTTCTTTCTTCAAAAATCTGTTAAAAATGCTCAAGTAGCTTACTTGAATTATATTGCCACGTTTCATTTTTTTTATTTACGTTTCATTATCGCGTAATATAACAAAATACGATCCAAATTTAAAACGCCATGGAACTTTAACTTTGACCTAAACAAATGCGGTCGCACGTTGCGGTACCGCCCAAAAGTCACGAGATGGCGTCGGTTGCTAATTTATTTTGTCATTTTCGTGTCATTACCCTTATCTGTTCTTGGATCTGAATTTTTGTGACTTTAAAATATAATCACAGTAAAATTATGAGTGGAAATTTAAATAAATTAATGGTAAAAAAACTTTTTAAAACAAGCTTTTTAATTAAGTGCCCTAAAAAGAAGAAAATAATCTTTAAATTAAATATAAAAGCTTGTCGCGACATTTACCTGTGTACTAACTAGTCTTGCCTAATTCTATGAAAGAAATGTTTCCTATAAAATACGCAAATCTCGCGACAAGCTTTTATATTTAATTTAAAGATTTTTCTTCTTTTTAGGGCACTTAATTAAGAAGCTTGTTTGAAAAAGTTTTTTTATCATTAATTTATTTTTTATTTTTTAGCTATGATTGAGGACTAAAAAAGTTTAGTTGTATTAGTTTTTCGTGTTCTCCTCAGCAAGCCCTTTCATTTGATACCCATATTGTGGTAGTGCAGAAAAAAAAAACTAGTCCGCCATCTTGGATGATCCGCCATATTAGAATTAGAATGACGTCACATAGCTAAGCATGCATTGTCATCCAAAATAAGCGTGTATACCAAATTTCAGCTCAATCGGTTTAAGATAACTGCTTTGAAATTCAGTTGCAAGATTCCACCCGGACAAACATACATACATACTTACATACATTGCAAGTTAATAAAAAGCTTGTAAAAAAAATCCTTATTGATTGATTACTACATTAACATGCTGCTGCCCGCAACTTCGCCCGCGTAACTTTGTAAATTATATACTAAAAACCTTCCTCGAGAACCACTCTATTCATTGGTGAAAACAATATGAAAATCGGTGCAGTAGTTTTTGAGTTTATCGCGAACAGACAGACATACAGATAGACGCGGCGGAGGACTTTGTTTTTTGATATGTAAGGAAGGATTTGATAGTACAGTCGGCCGCATAAGTCGATTAACACATTCAAAAATGCAAAACAACTGAACACTCAACTCACTTACTTACTTACTTACTTACTGAAGCTTTTTACGATCGTTTGTACGTGAAGTTTATTTTGTTCTCTAGTCGTGGCAACGACTTATGGCGCGTTGAGTGTTACGTTCTTTTGCACTTTTGAATGTGTTAATCGACTTATGCGGCCGACTGTACATACTTAGTTTAGGGCTACAAGATTGTCTGGGGTTATAATTAAAAAAAATATTATACCAATTGATATATTTTTATTCCTCCTACTTGCGTATTTTTAAGTATTCAATAAAAAAGCAAATATTTCTCATTAAAACAACAACGATTGAAGCCTATTCACAAGTCTACAATGTAGAATCAAATTAGATATCGATTCCTCCTGGAAAGAATCGACTGGATTTTGCTGAAGGGCAGAGATAAAACGTATTAATCTGCAAAACCCCCGAAGGGACGCTTCATTTTCCTCTTCATCAAAACGATAATATCATGTGCTCGACAGTGAAACGAAGCACGACATTTGGAAAGGAAAAAAAAGCGAGAAAATTTTAACTCGAGAAAGAAAATATTGTTACAATTGGCGCAAGCAACATTTAAATTCAATGAGGCGGGCGCCAAAACTTAATTACGCAAGGAGTCAACTCTGAGAAAAAGTAACGGCCCCCGATATTTTTCTTTATGAAGTCACGTTTTAATATTATTATATTCTTATGATGAAATTTATCACGAATTGATCTATATATAGTTAAAGTAAAATATTAATAAATTAAATCTTTATTTGCATAAACTCTAAACATAACATAACATAAACACATAACAACTAAAGGATCTTATATTTTATTTCAAACAGTTATTAAAATATTTAATTATACATAAAGAACCTATAAGTAATGAGTGACAAGCAGATTAGACATACCAAATATAGGGATATCTTGGAAAGGATCAGACAGTAAAAGTGAAATACAAAACTATGTTGAACTGAAAAAAAAAAAACAGTAAAAACGAAAGGAAAGACTATCTAAGCGATTTTTCTTAATGTTTAATGTTAAAATTATACCCCTAATGTTAAACTAGCGACCCGCTCTCGACTTCGCCCGGGTTACAATTTTTATATTATAAAAATCTGCGTTACCCATCTTTCTATCAAAACCGAATTAAAATCGGTATAGCACTCTTCGAATTTTTGTATAGCGTAGGTATAAAACATTTTATATTAAAGATTATTTAATGTTTATAACTTATTAAAGCAATAAACACAATGTATGTCAGTTGGTATCTCTGAAACCTTAATTTTCAAATATTTATAATAAACTTTCCAAAATATTCAATCCTACTACTAGATTACTTATGGTTGGTTAATTGCCAGAAAATCGTATAGAAATCTTGTGGAAAAGAGGACTTTTGTCACATTTGTCTCAAGGGTACGTTTGTTATGAATTGTTAATAGGTTAAATCGAGTTTTCGGAAGGGTTAATTGTTCCGTCGTCGCTTCGTTCGGGCTGACATGAAAAATTAAAATGTTAATAAAAATTTTGTTGGCCGTGTATAATGTAACAAATTTGCTCATGAATCACATTAAAAAAACTCGTCGCGAATAGCCATTGCAATACAATATTAAACCCGCATTTTTATTAAAAGTACGTATTTTATACACATATAACAAATTTCAGTAAATTTTAAATATAAAAAAAAAAAACAGATCTTATTAAGTATACTTAATAGAAAACTAAAAAAAATCGTATTCCTTACAAAAATCTTCTAATTGGTAAAAAAAAAATATTAATCAATTTGTAAATTTTCCAACGTAGGTTAAGTAAACACGCTACTCGCGGTATCTACCATTTAAGGCGGTTTATTGTTGTGTTCATTGAATTAGTGTGATGTTGATATTCCTGTAATAGTCAGTGGTGACGACCACTAAGTGCTCGTATTATTGACTAGAATTTTATTTCAGACGAGAATAACAAATTCAAGACGCACAATCATATTGAATCCTGACCCGACCTGGGCAAGTTCTGCTCTGATTTAATACCTTGCAAATGTCATTAGCAGAAGTCTCGTGAGGAGGTGAGAGGGGGAAGATATAGTGTGTGAAAGCGGAGCGGTGGGAGCGAGGGGGTTGAGGGTCATTGGCCTATGACCGGTGTTGCCTTTTGCACATAGTGGAGCGAATACGTGTTTTTCAACGCTCAGCTACCTCCCGGACGTACGTATGTGTTTTGCTTGCATTTTCACGTCGTACGGCCGGCGAGCAGTCGTATTGAATATTGGAGATGACTAGTACGATTTTTGCACTTATTGTATATGTTTAAAAAGAGAAACATATCGGTCGTCTTCAATTAAAACGGACAATAACTCGCACGTAAACCGTTCGATAACTGTTGAAAACGTTTGAAAGCTATACCAACGTATCGGAACTCATAATATTATCCCATTCTTTTGTTGATAAAAGAATTTCTGTTTCGTTGTTAGTTTTTCTTCGCTAGATTAAAGATCCTGCCTTTATTAATTCTTCTTATTTAAAAATAATAATTTATTTTTTTACATTTTGTATGGAACCGCATTTTCGATGTTATGTCGAAAACTGAGGCGGTACAGACAGCTAGTTTTAAATAAAATTAACCAATTCACACGGTTCGTATTCAAGAATTTTTATAAAAAATTCTTGAAGTGTAACTTGACAGACAATTCCATTTGGCTTGTTCTAAAAAACAACAACGCTCACATAAATGAATAAATTATAATACTAATGAAAACAAGAAATCTTTTGCGCGCCCTGTAACCAAATGGCAGTCAAAATAAAGTCGGTTTAAAAATTCATATCGATGCAGCAGGTTTAAGCCTTACTAAATATTCTCACCTTACACTTTATAATAATATAAAATATAAATGTTCATGCATCGACATGATTATAATAAAAATAATTGATTGGAGTAGTTTTGTAATTTATTGAGAAATAGAATTAGGGCCTCTTTCACGAACTAAAAGTAAAGTGTTGATTAGTTACTTTTGGAAATCATTTTCTGTTTTATTGAATTATGCACTCGGTTTACTGCATCATTCGAAAGGCGATTTTTTTTTATTATTTTCTATTTAATGTTTGGGACGTTTACCGTACAAACTAAGGTATATCAGCTAAATTATTCCCGGTGACAGGTGACTTTAAGTGACGGTTTGGCCTACTTGACGTTGGTGAAAGAGGCGCTTAGGAAAATATAAATTATAAGTTCCATTTTTGCATTTTTTTTTACAATAGATACTTTTTGAGTAATACCTTATATTAGTTTTAACAAAAATAAAGCGCATATAAATGATTGAAGTCTTGTTTGGAAAGACGTTTAAATTTAATGTTTGTTAATTACGGTGTACTAATTTAAAAAAAAAACATCAAATACTGTTTCACACTTTTGTTAACTATTTACCCTCCATTATTTACCTACGTGGCGTAATAAAGTGGTTGGTTTGGAATAATTATGGAAAACCCAAAACCATTAAGCTGGGTTTAGTAAGTTCATATTACTCGTTACAAAATGTCGTATATGTTTTCTTGCATTCTGACTTAACCACTGAGTCGATTTTATTTATTTATTTTATAAATAATTTATAATATAAATAATTTTATAAATACATATAAAATGCTATTTTTTGAGGAATTGAGAGCCGCGGGTCGAAAGTGGATCCAGGCTGCTTCTGACTTATTGGAAAATTATGGGGTATGGGGTATTATTGGAAAATTTGTGGACGTCCTACGGCCGAGATGATGATTCTGGTGATGACGATGATGACCGGTATAGAGATAGCAGGCAAAATCGCTGTCAGTACTGTATTCTATACTAATATCATTAAGAGAAAAGATTTGTATTTTTGTTTGTAATGAATAACCTCAAAAACTAATGGACTTATTTTGAAAAATTTTTCACCTTTAGAAAGCTACTTTATCAGGGAGTGTCATAGGCTACATTTTATAAAGTTACTCGGACTAAGTCGCGGACAAAAGCTAGTATGACTGATAAAATTTTAGAGGTTAAAAAACGTTGATTAAAAATTAATTTTGGACAACCGTTCGGGGGTAGTTCGACAAGTTGAGTGAGTTTGTGCAAACTGATGGTAGGTAACGTTACGACCGCAGCAAACCCACACGTCCCTCGGAACTAGGTACTACGTGTTTAATGTATTCGAGATGAAGGTACACCGGCGACTGGGAGTGACACAACTTAAATTACTTTCTTGTCCGTTCCTTTATCCCCGGCGTCATAACGGTTGGAAAATGCGAAACAAAAATGTTGCCCGCTTTTCGGTCTAAGGTAAAAAATCCGACTTTAAACGCTCATTAACTTCCACCATTAAGTACTTTCGCATATTGTTTTATAATGGGTGCACCAGTCGTGGATTTTCTTGCATAGAAAACGCAAACTCGCGGTTTTCTTTGAATAAGTTTGCAAAAGAGCAATTTTTTTTAATACTTCGCAAGACGTCTTGTGCATGAAACTAAATTAAATTAATTAGGTGGTGGTGAGATGGTGAGATTAAAAGATTTTATTTTAGTTTTAATGTAGAAGAAAAAAAAAAATATTTTTTCAAACTATTGTTTTTATGTTCTTATTTCTAAAATTAAAGGATTGACGATTGAAGTAATTATTAAAATAGTTTTTTTTTACTGTTGCATTTTAATTTACATTTCTCAGACATTGGGCGTTGGTATTGGTTTTGATTGCCCAATACTGTAAGCTGAAAAGCTAAAAATGTTGAATATTTTTGCTTAAATCATATAAATCGTAACGCTTATGAAAATTCAGGAATTTTAGGATACTATAATAAGATTTTGTAACTATTTTAATATTCCATATTAACGACTAATATTTTGATTTTTTTTCAACATCTGTTTTGTGGATACCTACTTATCATCACAATTTCTAGTCTTTCGTTATTATAATCACTGTGCTATACACAAGTGAATGACTTTACAGAATGCCCTTCAAGTCAAGATATCCATTATTATTGTCTGTACTGTATACTATTCTCAAGTCGATACCCAATAAAATGAATAAAAAGAAAATAAAAACAAAGATGTCGCTAACTATTCCAACCCAACTCGTTTGATTATGCCAAGGACGTTCGTTCCCTCGCGATGTCATCCGGCTCGCGCTTTATTACTGGGATAGTGTTTAGTATACCTATAGATAGGATAGAGATGGGTTGTTAACTCTTTTGTGATGGTAATGTGCAGAGAATACTTCAAAGAAAAAAAATGGAGGCGAAGGTTAGGCTTAAATTGGCAATTACTTAATTTATCAGGCTACTTCTGACGTAAAACTATTTTTGTATTTCGACAACAAACATAGTAGGTTACCTATAATTGTTTGTTTTTGTTAAAGTATATAATTATATTAATTCTATACTAACGACACGCTCCCGGCTTCGCATGGATGCAATTTTTTGAAATTTTATAAAAAACCTTCTCTAATAACGCTCTTTCCATTAACGTTTAACGCTATTTGGTATTTATAGAATGTGTATTGTAATTATTATGTAACAAAAAATACTACTTGAAGGTATAGGTACACTCGCTTTAACGTTTTCGTAATTATGTAAGTAGTTATATAATACGAATAGATAATATTTTATATTTTTTAACTTTTTGTGTGTTTGTGCTCGCCAATCACAGAAACGGCTTGATGAATTTGAATTAAATTTAGCACACATACAATTTATTACCTGGATTAATGTATACGCTTTTTATCCTGGAAAAATGTTAAGTTCCTGCATGGGACTTTTAAAAAACAAACTATACAGCACATACGAATTGCTTGCACCAGCTAGTTCTAAATAAAATTCATTAATGAAATCAACCCCACAATTAACTCAATGTCCCTTCAGCTACATGGAATTACGGAGAGCAGAGCAGCCAAGAGCATTATGTTTCCGTGTCACTCCGAGCTGGAAACTCCACATTGCAGAAGTAACACGTCTAATGAGGCCACAAGTTAGCCGCAACGAATTGGCGTCGACTCGTCGTCACACTGCCGACAGAAACTTAATTGAGCCACACTTTACACAGGACATAATGTCACAAGTTCTCTTCGGGAACTGTGTCTACAAAACAATTTGATAGCAAACAATACTTAAAACGTACACGGGAATATTTTTATTGGGTAAAAAATTATTTTTATTGGGTGAAAAGTGTCGCTTATTAAGCATGGAAATTTTGTCTGATTAAATGCCGTTTGAAAATATTTCATTTTTTAACAATTTAGTTGGTTCAAGACAGTTTGTTAGATCTCACTGTATGTTTACAGTATCACTGTTTGGTTCTAATTTCGAGTTTCGTGAAGTGCTGTATAACAAAAACCTAGAAAACTGTAGCACATAAGAAAAAAAAATTCACCTGTGCGAAATTCAGCTTCCCGAAGCGGATCGCTATATATATATATATATATATATATATATATATATATATATATATATATATATATATATTCTGTGCGTGTGTATGTCACTGAACTCCTCCTAAACGGCTGGACCGATTTTAATTCTGTCTTCATATATGGATAGAGGGATAATCAGGGATGGTTTGTATTTAAAAAAAAATTGGTCGCGGACGAAGTCGCGGGCGCCCTCTAGTACTATCTAAATTTGATTACCGATTTTCTAAGAAAAAAAAAGCAACTTTTGAAACACGGTTTAAAATAAAACATAATTTTCGAGTGGTGTACCAGTGAAAATAAGACAAATAAGCATCTTCGGGACACTATAGAAACAAATGTGCCTAAAACTGTTTACTCGTGGACACAAGAGAAACACGCGTTAGAACTCGTTGCGAGTTGACAACCCTGTAAACAGCGTATAGGGTTGAACTTGTGTATAGTCGATTTAAAGCCAAGGAGTCGGTGTTCTCTCGTTGAACTTTGAAATATTAAACGATCCGTATAAATATGTTGGAGCTGCCGCGCTAAATCCGACCAATTCACACGGAGCGGAAACCTTTTGCCTATTTTATTACGGGACACGTAATAATTTCCCAAATTTGATCTGGAGAATTTAACACCTTATAACGTTGGGTGTTCATTTCTCATTTCAGAGCGACGAAAGGTATCCTCTGGGGTTGTTAGAAGACAACTTTGATTTTGGATAATTTTTTTTATGTTTCACTATTAAAAAAAAATGAAGGGCCAATCAAATTAGGGGTATTTTATGAAAAAATATGTTTTCAACATCTCGTTTTGTCATTCTCACTTAACATACCTCAACACTTACTTATTTAATTATTAAAGAATCTTAGATTTTGATATTTATTATTTAAACTCGCGACTTCGTCGGCGTTGACTGTGTCCTGGGGCCCTAGACAAAGTGCCATAACGATAACGATAACGAAGTTCGATAGTTATAAATGTATGGGAAGTATCACATGATTTAGCGAAGGCATATGTCAATCCCATACATTTTATTTTTAGCGAATCGAATCGAAAGCGAATCGAATGCACTTTGTCTAGGGCCCCTGTACGTCTAAATGTTTATTTACCAAGTTTCATGAAATTCAGTTAATTCGTTTAAGAGTTATGGAGGAACATACATTAATAAAAAAATTCTAAAAATCGTCAATTTAGTTTCAGTATCATGTATATAGCACATAAACACGATATCTCTGAAAACAAAGTAACTTACTCCATGACCAACCCATAAAGATTTATCATTAGTATCGATCATTAAGTCAATAGCTTAATTTAATCACACTTAATATGTCTTAGAAGTATAATATCTCAAGGGATATTTAGTAGATCCTCGATATATAATGTTTGTTCTAATGCTGGGATTACCAAGTAAATCTCAATATAACAAGCGGATAAAGACGCTACTTCACCAACAGGGTTTGTATTTCAACCACGATCATGTTCCGCAATAATTGTATCGATTTGCACACCGCAATGTTTATATGACATAAATCCGAGTTTTTTAAGCAATAAAGTGAATTTATACGACTTAATTTTAGGAAGTAATTTTTCCTATATTTTTTAAATTCTAAACTTTGTTTAAACACTACGACAGAAA
The DNA here is from genome assembly GCA_945859745.1 of Synanthedon formicaeformis. Lineage (NCBI taxonomy): Eukaryota > Metazoa > Arthropoda > Insecta > Lepidoptera > Sesiidae > Synanthedon > Synanthedon formicaeformis. The sequence continues at coordinate 3,365,186 of OX243965.1, read as the reverse complement.
CAACGAAAGTTATCTGAATCTTAGTTCCTTTACAAAACCATTAAGAAAAATAAAAAAAGGTTAAATTTATAATATACAATAGTTTTTATATAAATTCATATAATGTTCTTATTTAACTTCAGATTTTATAAAATGTCTGCAACATAGACATCTAGAAGGGACACTTTATCCTCGACTTGATGTCGTCACAAAATGCATCAGTGATGCAGAGCCTCAATATGCTAAGATCAATGGAGAGATTATTATTTCTTTTAAATAGTAATATACAATCTATAATCACTGACTGCAAGATATTCTTCAAAATTGAAACTCGTCCCAAAAGACATGCAAAGCACATTTAAAACAAACCATTGCTCAAGCGGAAGGTATAGTAATTTATAAATCGTTTAAAAAAACATCATCTATGTCTACCCTGACTTAGTTCCCAACATTGTTTATTATACGTTATTTTTATATTATGCAATGTTATGTTAATGATGCATCTCTTTGTCTTTAGCATTTAATTAATAAATTAATTTCACTTTGAGTACCTTTTTGTAAAACGCAATACAGAAATGAAAAGAAGTTCTTATTTGGTCTGAGCATAATAAGTAGTGTTAATCAATACTAATAATAAATCTGTAAGGGTCGGTCATGGAGTAATTTACTTTGTTTTCAGAGATATCGTGTTTATAGGCTCTATACATGATACTGAATCTAAATTGGCGATTTTTAGAATTTTTTTCTGTATGTATGTATGTCCCTCCATAACTTTTAAACGAATTAACTGATTTTCATGAAACTTGGTATATAAACATTTAGACGTACGGGACACAGGATAGGCTACTTTTCCTTTTTCAACGCCGTCGAAGTCGCGGGCGCCAACTAGTAATATAATAAAATTAAACCATTATATTTAGTGATTTGCCTTTTGCTAAATCAATCGACAGGTGTGTAAACAAGTAGTATTCTGTACTCAGGAAACCATTATAACATCACGAGTCGTGCCTTTCGAACGTCGTGCCGCACGCATGAGCAACAGACCACCTCATCAGCCAAGGTCACGGATCGTCTGCATGTGAGGCCGTTACGGATGTTACCTCATTCAGCCTTTGCCTGCCAATCAGAAGGAAAAAAAAAACGCAAGATTTTTTCTTACGTTCACCTGTTGAATGTATCTACGAGTATTATAGCCCCTAAAAATGTTACGAGTACCTTAAGAAATTTATTAATCGGCGGGTAGAGTAACTGTAACCGGTCTTTATACAGAAGACCAGAAGCCTGTTTCCCTATCATTATCAAGTTCTTTAAAGACAGATCTCATTTTAACCTGGCTCTTGTTCATGTATTAGCTCAATCATTAGCTATATTTTCAATTTAATATGTATAAGTTACGAAAAAAGAAAAATGTTTTGCTTTTTTGCTATGAATTCATTCATAAATGCAGTTCTGTGATTGCCGCAGAAGGCAAAGTGTGCATCCGTGTCAATAAGAGAGATTGCCTGTGATATCGTTCCAGTCTGAGGTTTGAATAAAGCGCTCTACTATTCTTGTCCGCAGAATGCTCGAACACGTATAGTCTACACATTATATTACATTTCAATATCAATAACTCGATAGCACTTTCGTTGGCTCACTTTATTCGTTATTTGTATCTTTGTTGAAATCTTGAAATCTGCTTTCATCCTTTATAGAGATAACTACATTAATATTGGTAAATTGGTTATTAAAATAATGCGTAGATACTCTATTGACGTGTCTTTTTTTCACTAGTTTTGTTACGTTGCCTAGTTTAAAAGATTTAAGCGTACATACATAGGGACAGACGGCGGGAAGCAACTTTATTTTAATACACATTTTAAATGTGTACCATGATTTTTAATAAGTCGGAAAAAACATTTTTTTTGTCATAAATAGCTTAGAGTAAAAGCGAAATGAAAATAAAATTTTTATATTGAACAATACGCATTATTTTACCATCACAAATAGGCCATTAAAAGTTTCTGTAAAAGAATTAAACGATTAAAAAAAAAAACAAGATATCCATCTAAGCTCAGATAGTTAGTAATTATTCATTGTTTTATTTGAGCTGGTACAAATTTTTATACAAAATTTGATTTTTCTAGTGGGCATATTTAAACAAAGGAAAAAGCTCTGAACTGAACAATATTGTTACAGAGGTTACATGACAACACGCATAGTATATTAAAAAAAAAAGCTTTCATTGTTTACGTTAACAATCTACATAAAAACCCCTTATCTTTTTAACTGTTCACATAGATCAAATGAACACGTTATAGCATTCAACATTATACGAATATGGGAACATCGCTCGCTGGGGAGCAATAAATGACCATTTTGACATCAATTCTATCGTTTTGCTTTTTATGTACAAATCTAATGACGTTGTGTGACTTTGTGACCGTTAGAAGAAATTATCGTTAGTGAATTTAGAACATAAAGATTAGAATTGTTTGTTTTTAACAAATCTTTGTAAAAACACGGTGTAGATATTGTACAAATTGCCTACTTACAGTATCACCTTCTTCGTTCATTATATGCATAATTGTCTTCGAAAAGAAGGCAGTAAAACTCGAACAGCGATTTTTAGGTGTTATATTTTTTATTTTTCAACGCGGATAAAGTCGCAGACAACTTCTAGTTTTAAAATAATCCGCTGCTCTCCATTCACTACCACTCAAAGAACAGAAATGTGTTCGCATCAGAGTTGTAAGTCAGTTGATCGTGACTTGACAGATTAAGAATATTATCAAGTACGTTAGATCAACCGCAACGGCCTTGCAGCACTTACTCGTACATGTGATGCTGCGGTGGCATACCACATATTATTGCTGTATGATAACGGTCACTGATGTAGGCTAATGGCATACCGTAATGGAACGGCTACCTGATGTTGCTGTTATTTTGTAAGAATCTTTACAATGAGGACACTTTTATAGATCAAGTTTCCGAATAGTCAGTGCAAAACATAAACGAAGATTTTGTCATACCGATACAAAATTGTTTAGGATTTATAAGAAATTATGAATCCTCCACAGTTTTTATTCAGATGGGAAAATTTAAAAATACAATTCGTAATTCTTAAAATTCATTAAAAAAACTTACAAAAGTTTAAAAAAAAACAAATAGAAAACTAAACACAATTAATACATACTCACATTAGAAACAATTCATAAAAGGTCAGTAACATAAATATTAATATTAATATTTTATGATATATTATTTATGTTCTCCACAGAAGTTCAATAAATTCCTAACACGATAAACTACTATTTCTACTGACAGTCAATATAAAATACCCACAACTTATCATGGCGCAGTTCATCGCATCGGATAGGTAGGTAGCGAGGGGACATTAATCAATCTGAACTAGCTTCGAAGCGTTGTTGTAAAGCAGTCAACGATTGAAAACAACACGCCTACGAGACAAAAAAATACTATAGGAGAGAATATAGTTCGTGTCAATATATATATACACGCCTTTTGTTTTAGTTGATGACAAAAAGCGGGTCACTGAAGCGAATAAATCCATTGATGAGTACGAGGTGTATTTGTAAAGGAAAATAAGAGAATGAAAACAGATATTCAATGTTGTATTAAAAGCAAATCATACTTCATTTAATGTTCATACATACACGCTCGGATAATACAGAATAGTGGATTATTTTCAGTTCAAAAGAGGATTAAGACTTAAATATTAATAGAGAAATATTAATTTAATAATTATTATTAAGATTATAGATAAAAGCAATTTAGATCGTCGTTCGGAACGATTTCTAACTTGTAGCAGGTTACGGTTCCAGTAGGACATGAATTTTTGTTTGTCCTTACGTAAAATGATTGCAGTAGGATATAATATTACGTTCTTTACATATTAAGCTTGTGCCCAAAAGTGAGACGTAATAATAACTGTACAGATGTATAGACAAATATACTTACAGAGAATGGAGTTGTAGGAGTAAAACCATATATATCAACTTGGTGTACGAGTGCAATTTAAATGTAATAAAATCACTTGGTATAATAATGGAATAAGGACAGACTTCCTTCGTCGGACGATAACCTGGCGAGAGTTCTCGAAGGTATATTGAATATGACAATACTAAACGTACAAATTGGTGAACCCTAAAAATGGTAATTTTTTATACAAAACAAATTGTCTTCTTATCCTACAATCAGAGCTTCTATTTGCCGTTCACTATTCATTGTAATCGTCATTGTTAACCTGTTTTCATTCAGGCTATCCACGTTTCACAAGGATCCAGAACCATTTCTCTTCGCTAACGACAGATATACAAGCGAGTAAGCCGGTAATCAGAACGCGTACAAACATTGGATAGTTCCATTAAATTTTATCAACGTCCTTGATCTGGAATGAGGGGTGGGGGTCAATATTTAGACACAATACTAACGGTAATAATGTTACGAGTAATAATTCTGGGGGCTAGGGAACCCTCACTTTTCAAATCAAGCCCGACATCGTTCGGTCGGGTCAATTGATTGAATTCGTGGCCGATCGGCCGACGTCACTCACAATGGCCGAATTAATGGCCAAAAGAAATGACATGAACCGACCTTTATTGAAAATGTTTAATGACATTTTCTCTCGTTTCGTTTCTCGCTTCCATTAGGACAGTGATGTATTTTTTTCGTGATACTGTTTATAAAAGCGCCGGGCTTAACTGCTTACCTTTATTTTATTTCATTCGTTGCGTCCGTATCTGAAAATAAAAAGGGGCAAAATTAATCATCCAACGTTTTAATGACTACATATTTCTAGAAATTTGTTTTGCACACAATGCAATGTAAAATAATTATGGAGGACTGAAGTAATGAAAGTAGAATGTCGGAATACGGCATTAAAAAAAGCGTCATCCGCATCCGCAAATGTTGAAAATTCTGCATCCGCATCAGTTTAACTATGGGTAAGGCGGGCAGTTCCCGTATAATGGGTTAACTTTTGTTAACTTTTCATGCAGGAAAAACCGCAAGCAAAATCTAGTATATAACATGTAAAGAGTGGATCTACGAAGCAAATGCTTTTGACGTAGAACTTGTGGGACACGGAGGCTTCGTTTGTCAAGTTCGGTCAGAAAATCTCAAGGGTTCTCGGCGTTCCTCGTTATATATTTGAACTTTACCGCAGTCAAATGAATAGACAGTACATATTCTTAATATCTCGATAAAGAAATATGAGAAATAAATGAAAATTCAGACAAAACGTTAAAACTGATAAAATCAGCTTTAACTCAAAGAGTACTTTTTCTTTTAGTATCTACACTTTTAACATTAGATACAGAGGAAACAGAGAAATGAAGGATATAAAGATAAGAAAAGATAAATGATTGTTTTTTGCAAAAGATTGAGTGGCGGTAGTACCACTATTTATAGTCTATTATATACTAACATTATAAAAAGACAAGATTTGTATTTTTGTTTGTAATGAACAAACTCAAAAACGTCTGGACCGATTTTAAAATTTCTTTCACCTATAGAAAGCCACATTATCAACGAGTATCATAGGCTATAGTTCATATAGTTAGGCATACGAAGTCGCGTGCAACGGCAAGTTTAAAATAATAGAAAATATATGAAAATCAGATACTGTTGTAACGTTTTCACGTAATATGCCATTAGGTCGCGGAGCTCGACCGCTCCACGATTTTAGTTTCCGACCCAACGCGCCTCAACTCACTTTATATCGGCGAGTATCCGTCTATATCCCGCGTTTATAAGGGACTGTGTGCCTAATTGACTCTACATTGGATTAATAACAATTCAGGAGCAAAACATTTACAACCCTCGTCGCCTAAACGGTTATTCGATGGGAATCCAATACTTCATTAGGATATTTCAAAAAAGGAAATTTATATTTTAATGGCCCCGAGAAGGCTAAAGGCCTATAAAATACTTACAAAATACTTATATAATAAAGAGAAAAGATTTGTATGTTTGTAATGAATAAACTCAAAAACTACGGGACCGATTATCAAAATTCTTTCACCTATATACTTAAAGCTACATTATGATCGAGTAACACAGGGTATAATTTATAGTTACGCGGACGAAGTCACGTGCAACAGCTAGTTTAGTTTGTACTTTTGAATAATACGTTACATTTGAATCATACACATTGTTTGCGAAATTGACTTAAAAGTTATTTTTAGACCTTTTTCAATAAAGTTAGGCAGACAGGTTGATGGTTTAGTTGTTTGTTAAAATTGTTGAACTATTAAAAATGGCTTAAGTATTTAAAATGGTTGAATTTTAAAATGTTACGTGGACTAGTCTGAATACAACGATGACTCGTTAATACAGAGTTAGGAATACACACGAATTGTCATCAATACTAATAATAAATCTGTAAGGGTCGGTCATGGAGTAAGTTACTTTGTTTTCAGAGATATCGTGTTTATAGGCTCTATACATCATACTGAAACTAAATTGTTAGCTATATCGTTTTATATGTGGGTAAAGAACCAAACACTCCACTTAACTTTAAGTACGAGTATATTTAACATTAAAGTGAAATTGTGTTTGTAATAAATAACCTTTTTAACTAGATACAGTTTAGCTTCGCAAGGCTAAACTTTGAGAAACAGGAGCCGTGTTGGGAAAATTGAAACGTGTTAGGCTCGTCACGTATTTCTAAGTTCGTCATGGTTTAATATTAACATTGATAGTATTTAAAAAAAGTGTTACTGTACTGACATTTATAAAATTAATAAAGATTAATTCTATACTGCAAGATGTATATAATACTTATTATGTATGTTTAAAAAGCGGAAATAAGTAATATTATAAAAGTCGTAAAACAGGATGACGCAGTGTGCCCTGCCACTACTTTCCAAATTCAGACCAGAGCCAACTTTAAAAAGTTCATTTTCAAAGTTTACTCAGCCGGGAATCGAACCCGGGGCCCCTGAGACGTTAGGCAAGCACCCTTACCACTCATCCAACGGGCTCGTCGAATGACATGACATGACTTAAGATTTAATGAAGGTTTTGACAACTACCTAATTTTTAATAACTGTCGTTAAACATCAAAATTAATTTCAAAACTAACAGTTTAGTATAAGGTAGTCCGGTATAGTTCGAAAGTCCGGGTGTACGTGTCTTATATTTAACGACAGTTCTTAGTTCCGATGCCAGGTAAATCTTGGAAGCGTTTTGTTAGAAAGCCAGAACTTGCTCGGCGTTTTCAATAACTGACGATCAATTAAAACTAACCGATAGCGGAGTCGAGACTTGTTCAAAAGTTTATCTTCTTATTGTTCTATAACGAGTTGAAATTGAAATACTTTTAATGTCTCAATTTTGTTGCGCTGTCGTTTAACAAAAAGCTCTTCTAACTTAAGTTCACGCTATTGCTTAATATATAACTATGTTTAATGTGCCTAAGCCCTCCTATTTATACTATAGGTATAGTTTTGGTACATTACTTTTTGATGTTCTTTTTGATTTTTTGTCATTATATTCGCTTACTGTTCGCCCTTTGTTATTTGTAAAAATCACATAACATAATTTTTTCTGATGTTATATAGTTTGTACGTATCGTATTGTTGTCAAAAAAGCCTTTTTCCCCTCTTTCCCTGTTTTACATCTTAACAGCGTATCTTCTTGACCTTGCTTCTAACATATTTATTGAATTAGTTATAAAAAATACTTACAAATATATGTAGTTTTAAGGTATTCTGTCTCTTTTTTCGTTTTGCCATAAAAAACATGGTATGGGGCAACCGTCGCATATAAAAACAAGACACATCAGCAGGATGCAATTGCGCTATCAAACCTAATATAATATTGTAAAGCATAACGTACAATATAAAGAGTGGTATAGGCTCAAGTTCCTGTCAAAAGACGGGATCCCCATTGTATGACTAAAAATACAATGTGCACTCCCACTATAATAACATTAAAAAAAAACAATATTATAAATCAATTGTAATAAAAGACAAATATACCATTGCAATAGTAAAGCGAGTTAACTTACTGATTAAACCACAGTTAAATTACAGGATTGTTGTTAACGTAGAGTAATAAATTACGAGAACCAACACTGCCCTCAATGCGCATTCATTCTGTGGTTACAATTTACTTTGAAGTCTTTGTTTATTTGATAATGCCGATTTCATCTCTTTTTAACTACTGGTTGTCATGACCTTGGGGGATTATACTATACAACCCGAGGCCCGCGACTTCACCTGCGTTGAAAAATAAAAATATGTAGAAGCAATATAACGTTTGACCTCTTATTTATCTATCGTTTGACACTTAAGCCAGGCTTCAGTTTTTTATTATATTTTAGATGAGAATAATTACATTACTTTGTCATGATTTATCGTACTTAGTAAAAAAACAACACAGATTCAGTAGGTTTAGAATATTTTTTCTCCATAAAAGAAACTACATGTTAAAGTTCCGCCGCCTTTGTAACTGCATAGAGAGTAGCAATTGATATATCTATGCAGTGTCCCTACAGAATCGTTTTTGGCATCTCGCCTTACTCATTAATTCTTCCCAGTTAGTGAAGTGGTGGAAATATATTATATGCAACGCTTGCGTAAGATAAATTTACTTAAACAGGTTGTTAATGTTGCCATACAACATTTATTTTCTCAGACACTTCGTTTAAAACTAATTAAAATATACAATATACGACTTGTGCCCTAATGCCACTATATAAGTTTTCGATTTTTCAATAATAAGGGCCGCTGGTAAACGTTAAATACAGGCTACTTCAGACCTATCGTACTGGAAATTTAGCCAAATTATAGCAGTGTAGACTATTTCTAAAAAAATGTACAATAGAAGTTAGATTTCAATGATAAAGCGCGGATTATACTGAAGTCTATTTACAATTGGATAGGTATATCATTCAATTCTACTTTTAATAACATACCAACGCATTTACTAAGATTAGAAACGTGTGGGGGTGTGCGATTTCTATGCGCTGTATTATCTAGAATCTAGGCTAATCGATGTGAGAGGGTAACCCATTTTCCCTTTTATAAAAATCATTACTTTATGCTCTGTGTATGCCCTACCTGTGTTATTCATTATAAGTATTCATAACACTTAACGTGAAAACAAATTTAATTAAACAGTGCGTCATTAAACTATATGTCACATTTAGTGAAATTTTTTTCCATTTACGTCCGTGTAGCCACAGTGTCGTATCTCAACGAGATTAATCCTCGAATTTTTCTTCATTCACTTCGCGTAACTCTTGTTATTTTCAGGTCATGGTAAATGCACGTGCTGAGCGCAATTTTTAAAATGAATCTTTAAAAAAATAACACTGGATATTCTCCACCTGTGCTCCATTTTCTATCCGGTGTCTATATTGTGAATGTAAATATTTATATTTTTTTTAATACCCGCAACGACACGACCCGGTTATGCATGTATGAAATTAGAATGCAAGACTAATTTTATTGTACAATTAATTATGTTTTTTTGACATGACGTATAAACTTAATTAACAAAAGTCTGTAAATTGTTAGAACACCAATACAAGGTATGCAAAGAAACGGTGTCGTCGTGTACACAACTTTTTGATTTAAGTAAAAACCAAATTCAGATTTTTTAAACATTTATTTAGAGGCTTTTCCCAAAAGTACATGTGATTCCATAAGAAATTGACGATCGCGTAGCTTTTTTGATGATTGCGATTAGATTCAGTTATTCGACATCAGCAAAAAAGCATTATTAATCATCATCAATACTCAATACTAATAATAAATCTGAAAGTGTATGTATGTATGTTCCTCCGTAACTCTTAAACGAATTAACTGATTTTCATGAAACTTGATAGATAAACATTTAGACGTAAGGGACACAGGATAGGCTACTTTTTTCTTTTTCAACGTGGACGAAGTCGCGGGCGCCAGCTAGTTTAACATAAAAATGAAATAGAGTCGAACTTAAATGGAATGTTTTCACAGCTATTATTGCAATTTTTTTTACTAACTTTTTTCTACGATTCTACACGCGGTTGAAACGTTAGAAAGCGGTATTGGTCAAAAGGGTTTAGCAATAAAAAACGTAACAGACATACAGGAAGAGTTACATTTACTAGCTGTTACCGGGCGGTGGCTTCTACACTATTTAATTATCCCAAGAGACTTATTGCCGGAATGAAATGCACTGATCCAGGATTAATGTACTTGGCTAGGTAATACAGGATCTATGTACCAGGCTTAATCTGTGTATCGGGGCGTATTCATGATAAAATAGTATTTTAACATAAACAAAAACTATCGATACCAAAATATTAGCAAGATAGTACAGTAGATATAAACGTTATATCCTGTGTATAATTTCATAATTTGTGTGTTTTTTCAATTAAATATAATTTAAATTAAAAATGCAAGCAATAATATCATTTCTATAAATAATTTTCAAACTACATAACACAAAATATATTCAGTTAATCAAAGCAAGTAGTTAAATAGCATCGCTATTTCTAATGACGTTTATTTACAAAGCGAGTTGAAAGCACTTGAAAAATGCTCATAATCCGTGCGGGAAGACTTTTTTTATTTTCAATTTTCATAAAGGGAATTTCTGTGAGAGATTTCAGCAGTGGTTCATATCCAAGGGAGCGGAGGCGTCCAATAAATCAAGACGAACGGCGACGACTAAGCAGTTCCGGCTCTCGGACTCTTTGCAATTTTGACTTTCAGCTGCCGGTAGGCACTCGTAATAATATCAGTTTCGTCGACGAAGGAAAAACATATTATATCACAGTTATACTAGCTTACGCCCGCGACTTCGTGCGCGCCCCTTTTTGTTGAGCGGTTAAATATTAAAAAAAAAAAATCAAATACAGATCGAATAAAATATTGCTCATACATTTTTGCCAAGCTCTGATTTTATTACCTATATTTTTAGATAATCCCTCTCTTAGTCTGAATGACAAGTAGTTATCCCATGTTCTTTTCTGTATCCTTGACGTGTTACAAATCAAACAAACCCACTTTCGTATTTATAAAATTATATTTTTACAAACAATTATTGTAAACAAAGATATAAATAATAATTTAGGTAGCAATAGTTACGTTACATACCAAAATGTAATTGCTTCAATAATGACGACAAAAAATTATTTTATTTAAATAGTTACGTATTCACGCGATTTCTTATAGATATTTCCCATTGTGTAATCTTAGCACGTGAAGTCAGGAGTTAATATTAAAGATAATGTGTTACCATACGAAGCAGTAAATTCTCTTCTGGAAGTCAATAAATCACAATTCGACTGAAGCGAAATGGGTATCGCTTTTTAAGCCTCCTTATGGCATACTAGTCGTTCGTTCTATTTTTTTCTTATTAGATATGTATCAAATATATGCATATTATACATCGTTAGTACCGTATTTTTAAGTAGCATTAAACGTTTTAAGTACTTTTATAATAATCTGAATACTAGAAGAGATGCATATAATATATAAGTTACTTTTGAATACTTATATAAAAAAATGATCAAAAATATACAAAATATGGAATAAAACAACCGTAAGTCTTTTTGCAACATACAATATGAAGGATTGTGATTGTATTTTTGCAATAAAAACATTTTTGGATTTTTTTGTTTTATGGCCCTTTAGTTTTTAAGCAACGAATTTATGTCAACATTAATAAAATACAGAAAAAAATCTCTAAAATTGTCAAATTTCATTATAATCTGTTACAATGTTTGTCCAAAAGTATTGACGTGCCCATTGGCTGTGGACTGGATCTGAAAAGCAGTGCGTCTGGTACAAAAGACCACCGTGAAAGCCAGAGCCCATTTCCCTATCCCTCCACAATTCCTTATCGTTAATCCTGCTGTAGTCAGCAGCGCACTTGCTGGTAGTCATCTACAATGAAATGAATCGTAAAGCCTGTCTTCCGGCCTTAACATAAAAATAATTTCGTGTCAAATACTATGCAAAGATCTAACCACAAACATTCCCTCAAAGCATAAAGATATAATGAATTTTCAAGAGTGGACGTAAAGAAAATTTTGTATTATCGAAATGTGAGACGATCTCTGTATCTCTCCCGGATTTTCGCTGAAAGTTACTAAAAATTTCATGCGCAAAATATCAAACAGCTTCTAGATAAGCAAAAACTGTTCTCCCGACGACGTTCGGTCGCTTCGCCACGTTCGTACATAATTTATACGGTCCGCAGTATCTTGCACCGATTGGTTGTTCACGAAGTGCTCACAGTCAACGGCAGATGTCGTATCGGCCTCGGCCTCGGCCTGTGCGGAAACACCCTATCTCGGTCCGCGAGGATTTACACAAAGATTTATTGGACGTCCTGATAGTGTTCTATTAAAAATTCGATTTCGTTGTGGATTTACACCCTGGTTTTGATTTAAGCTTCTAATTTTATATAACTACATACATATAACCTGAAATTCCAAGAATTTTTTAAATGTCATTTCTAGAAAAATCAATGTTCTACAGGACCACTGTCAGTATGACGTTCTTTAAAACCTAAATTACAATATTAGATTACAATAAAAATCGCTTCGAAAATTTTGAGTAGACAATAATAAAGACCTGAACAGGCGATAGACTTTATGTTGATTTCTTTCCCTTGTTGTTTGTACATTTATAATAGACGAGTGACCTGCTCCCGGCTTCGCCCGGGGTGCCATTAGTATAGGTAATTATATACCCCCGTTTCCATGAGTGAAAACAGAATTTATATTGGTCTAGCCATTCTTAAGTTTTTGCGAGACTATAGCGCACGGCGATTTATCTAATATATAAAATTCTCGTGTCACAGTGTTAGTTTCCAAACTCCTCCGAAACGGCTTAACCGATTTTGATGAAATTTTTTATGTACACTTGGTAGATCTGAGAATAGGTTTATATCTATTTTTTATAATTGAAAAAATTTACGATAAAAATAAAAACAATAAACAGAAAATTACTATAGAAAGAAATTGTAATTTCAAATCGTCAGAAAGAGGCCTGTCATAGACGTAAGCTAGCACCTAGCGACCGTTGTTGATAACTTTTTCAGTGTCATTAGAAAATACAAATTCATATACATAGAAACTGTCGAATTGATTGGTCTCATGTTGTGAAACAATGCCGCGACCCAGAAGCTCTAATCTTTCCGCTTACCGCAGCGTTGTGCGTTTCGATCAAGAGACCAAAGCTTTAGGCGGTACGAAGTTCGCCGGGTCAGCTAGTTTTTATATATAAAGAAGATATATATAATATAATATTACCAACATCACGATTAAAACTAAATTCTTCAAATACCTTCAGTTCTTCTATAAAAATATATAACAAATTACCAGATAATTTAAAAAAAGAAAAAAATGATATCATATTTATAAAAAAGTTAAAAAAAATACTAAATAATAAATGTTACTACAACTCAAATGAATATTTTTTAGATGACATTATCATTTAAATATTAATAATATAAATGTAAATATAATTTATTTTTAATTTTAATTTAAATAAAATAAAATTCTTATATATATTTATATAAATAAATAATTATATACTTATATATATATACGCTTCCTCTCTCCTAGTCCCTAAGTTGCATGCCCAACAGGGTCCATAACATTGGTCTTTATTTTTATAACATCTTTGTACATTATGGTTTCGCAATAAATAATTGAATTGAATTGAATTGAATTGAAGATTTTCAACATACGTAGAGAAAAGAGAGAATTCGATTTGTTTAGTATAAAAAAAAAAGAAAACGCTTTACTAGAGAATATGTCAGTGCGAAACGCGGGGCAGAATAAAAAAATGTCTAGTTTAACGTCTGCGTTAGCATTTAGAATCAATTTGTTTCATTTACGGGGGATAGCCACAGTCTGAACTTTTTACGTCAAATTTTTCATGCTGTACCAATATAACTCATTTTCGCTTTAATTTTTTTGACTAACATAGCTTATTGGAGAAAAGTTTGTCAATGTGGGATTAAAGCGAAGATGAATCTCAAAAATTTAATTCCAAGTCTTAATAACACTATGACACTAAAATATAACAGACCAGACATTACGAACCAATTTTCTTGAAAAAATAGTTATTTGTTTGTGAAAAACTACGTCTAAACAACGTCGATTTCCAATACAGTACGAAATTTAGTTTTCGTTTAATCGAACTTTAGTAACGATCGAGTCACGTGGCAACAGCTGAGGATAGTATATCCTCTATGGAACATTTATGGAACTTAAACTCGGAAGCCTTTCGGTAGCAGTAAGATTCTTGCACCAAGAAATAACAGCTGTTGTGCTTCGGTTCGTGAGTAAATGTTGTTGAGAACGATTCGCTCAATCTCCACTTTGTACTCGTATGTCAGGGATAATCGTTTGAATTTATAGGCGACAGTAGTCATCTACAACCAAGTGAATAGTTAGCATGCCTGCCGGTTTTTTTTAAAAAACAATAGAAACCTGTTCTCTTATGAGAAAGGTAAAAGTTAAAAAAATGCGAGTTACGATTTGGCTTAGTTGCCGCGATAGATGAAAGACATCTATGTCAATGAATGTATCGCTGCTTTGATATGTATCTTGTCGCGGATATAGCACCGGTGTAACCGGTTAAGCACAATCGCAATGCAACACCCTTGAACTTTAGTAACAAGCTTGTAGGTCGGCAGATTGGCAATAAATTTCCAAATGTACACTATCATTAAACTTCTCCATGTCAAACTATTTTCGTTTTTATAAATTAAAATAAAGCACAAAAATTCTCCTACATACGAAAATGACGTTCCCTTCTTCATTGTGAAGTATGTCTGTCTTGAATATTTAGAATTATAATATATAATGAACTAGAAAAGACTGAGAAATGCAGCGGACTTGATTCTCTGGTCAGTACTGCTGCACTCGAGCTTTCTTGAGGTTCCAATATAGTTCAATAACCGAGAATGAAGACTTTAGCGACGGACAGTATACCCACAGCTTTGCAATCCATACAGTTGGGCAACGCCTTTGATGTCGGGCGACGCCGCCACTCACGCGCGGATGTGCTAGGGTTGTCACAATATGGAAAATCCGCCACCGCTCACTCAACTCAAAAATTGGTTTTTATTGGTGTTTGAAATTAAACTCTCCAGCTAAGGAACCTTTGTCTGAATTTCAAATTTTGGTGCCGTGCAAGCTAGTTCAGTTTTACACAATCTTTTACTGTAATCTGTAAGTACAATCTGTAACTGTGAATCCGTAAGGATACTGTCGTCAAACGGACTACCTAATTATGATTAAATTACTGATACAGATTCAGATATTAATGTAACAAACGTGAATAATACATTGTACGATGTTAATAAGATATTATATTAACATAGCTACGAGTATTATATATTATATAATCAAATTTATACCAACGGTGCACGTAAAATTTTGTTACTTTATTGTTAGGAGCGAATAGTACGACCCGTCGTAAACATCACGTAACACCCACCCATATACAGTTTGAAGACTTAGTAAATGAAAATATATTGAAATGATAACTGCAGTTCCCAAACTCGTTTCATTTTATGAGCACCAGCCTACATGAAGGCCTACACGTATGAAGACAGAATATATGTATAATATAATAAGGAACAATAAACCATGTATTATTACGATAGTAGTTAAAAACAATAAAAACGAAAATTTTAAACTTTCTCTAAACCTATTTCTTAAATTATGAAGGTTATGAGGGGTGGAATACCTCGTTTCAATAATACAACCAACTACCACTACTTTTTTTTGTAGAAACTTGATTATACTCTTAATTATACAGAATATCCAATGATAAATAATCTGTATAATTAAGATTATAACTGTCGCCAAACTGGCACACCAGTTTACGACTGAAGATTACGAGTACATTTGTATTACTGTATGAAACGATCGAGTAATAAAAGAGCAAAAGCCTCAAACGTGAAACTACAATTAACAGCTATTAAAACTGACCGCCGTTATAATCCAGTGAACTAATCAAATTTCGCAATAAATGTGATTAGTGTAGAAGTGAATGAATGTAAAAATAAATTATATGTTGCTTAGCTTAACAGTTACATTGGTGGAACAAGCGGACAAATATATTACAAGTGCCGGTATAAAACACGACAGCAAGACGACAACAGGAGTACAAAAGGATAATAAATAAAAAAAAATCGCGCGAGCTCATAAATCATTGTTGAACATGTTCAACTCGACGACAAACACAGTTTCGGATATATTTCATTGTTGGGTTTGTGATTATGAAACTCACAAAAAGGACGCGCAAAACATTTAGTCACCGCAAAATGAAACATCCTGCTAAGTTAATCTTTGATCCCATGACAAATACATCCCAGGACGGGTGTTGACTGTTTACGATGAGTTTTAAGGGTAACCTTTTGTGTTCAGCAGTGGGTAAGTATCTATTTGTAATTCAAAAATATGTAGTATCTTTACACAGTATAATTTAGTTCGCTTTCCGTGTCTGTCTGTATCGCCGCTAACTCCTACTATACTTACCATGAAACTCATTTTGAAGCGGATTTCACCATCAGTTAGATGATTTTTCCTGATTTCATATAGAAATATATAATAAAAGCAAATTTTATAAAGATATTAAAAAAATTGTAGTCAGACGCTTTAATTAATTGTGGCCCTATTGCCGAAACAATACAAGCAGCCTTTGAGTTAAGAAATATGTTAAGTACACATGAAACACATATATAAAAATAAAAATAATTGAAAGAAAATCAACACAGTCCATTGCGTATCTGTTTGTTAAAGAATATTATTACATTCCATTTAAGCAATACGGAAAACTGTGGAACTAACACACCCAAGAGAGAAAACTTTCTCATCTAATAGTTAGTTTTATTTATCACATAGTTAGTCCTGTAATTCAATAAGTCAGCTAGTCGGATGAAAATGGTATTACGTTGTTTTGACATGATCCAGGACAAGATCTTAATATGGTAAAAGTTTCTTATTGCTAACCACATTGATATCTGGGTGATGAAGATACAATAAAAATACTTTTTTTTTTTCAATTCAATTCAATTATTTATTGCGAAACCATAATGTACAAAGATGTTATATAAAAATAACTTTAATATTTGTATGCAATTGTGAATTACCTGCTTCAGATTGTTAAGAGAATGTTGACAATATATCGCTGCTTCAAAACTAAAGGGGCATAAAACAAAAAATCCAAAAATGTTTTTATTGCAAAAATACAATCACAATCCTTCATATTGTATGTTGCAAAAGACTTGTGGTTGTTTTATTCCATATTTAGTATATTTTGATCATTTTTTATATATTGAAAAGTATCTTATATGCTTATATCTCTTCTAGTATTCAGTTTAATATAAAAGTACATAAAACATTTAATGCTACTTAAAAATATGCTTCTAACTATGTATAATATGCATATATTTGATACTAGCTGGCGCCCGCGACTTCGCCCGCGTGAAAAAAGTAGCCTATCCTGTGTCCCGGACGTCTAATTGTATATCTACCAAGTTTCATGAAAATCGGTTAATTCGTTTAAGAGTTATGGAGGAACATACATACATACAATACCTACACTTACAGATTTATTATTAGTATTGATGATATATCTAATAAGAAAAAAATAAACAAAAATAATTTATTTTTTTCGATTAGCTCTCCTGTAAAAAGTGTAATTTTGATTTGTGGCCCTTTAGTTTTTAAGGAGCGATATACCTCCATCCATTTTGTATGCGCGATTAGTAAGTAAGTACTTCAAACCGTGTATCAGCGTGCTTCAACCTAATTAATAATGTTAATTATAAAATGATCATTCATTATTTTGATTCATGGATAGGTCGACAAATAAAGTGCTTTATCACCCTAAGATTTAACATTCTTTGTATTTTGTAAAATGATAAGGTCTGTTTTCCTTTGAAAATTCAAAGTGACAATTGTGTTAATCAGTAATCAATACCTATTTCAAATCTAAGCCTTAGCGAATTTTAAAATGAATGGAATTTGTTATCGAAACTGATAAAGCACTTTTCTGGTCGGTCATACATATTCATCTATTTGTGTTTTGAAAATATTTTCAAAATTTTATAAATGTTTTCGAATAAGCCACCCACAGCCATAGGTTCTATTGAGATTTTCCCGTAAAAGATTTTTGCTACAGTATACAGATTTTTACCTACTTAACCCGTCTAGTAACTAGAGGAAACCGTTTTTACAATTCGCGATAAAGACCACATTCGAATTTGCATTTAAACGAAATGGTTAAACCATTAAAGTATAAATCGGTTTCACAATTAACATATTATCACAAAAAAAATTAACTAGGTAGAACATATTACGTACTTAGAATCTTATGGTTAGGTGAAAACGAATACCAAGATCCTATGATTAAAAAAAATGCAAAGAATAAACGGCTTATGATCCGTTGGCACGTACGAATGTTAGTGTCACGGGTTGTCTTTAAAAAATCCAGTGCAGAGAACAATTTGTATAGCAAGGAGTTGCTTCAAAAATAGTATGAAATTTTCCAACGCAGACTTTTTACGTTTACCCTTTGACACAGACCCTCTTTAATAGTTTTGCGTGTATCAAATCCGCTCAAAGAAATTACACGTCAAAGAGACGTACTTATATACATTTGGTAACAGCAAAACCTTTGCATCACGTCACTTTTTTCACCACAACTACTGATGTCTATTTACGTAAATTCCTTATGTTCTTAGTTTCGTAACTATTTTTTTCAATTATCATGTATAGATCATATAAAATAAAGTATAGATTGTTTAAATCATATACAATTAAGTATTAATGCTCAACTAAAAAAAAACTCAAATTGGAAAAAAAAATATAGGAATAAATATTGAATAAATGATTCAAAGGCCTAGAAACAAAAGCGGTGTACGAAAGCGCAAATGCGTAAGAAATCTTAGTTTATATATATAAGTATATAGGTATAAAATAATTACTTATTGGCGATGACTGGATTACGTTTTAAAATAACGAATTAATTTATAAAAATGAGTGTATAACGAAATTTGTATTAAGTGTTAATTAGATAATTAACTATGATTAAATTGTTAAGATATTATTGTTTACAAAATTGCAAAGCAAATAATTATGTGTGTAACATTAAGCAGTAACAAAAACTACAGAACCATTTATATTCAATTCAAAATACTTATAGTCGTTTCATGTAGACAAAAGAACCTTTCAAATTAACGGCAAGAAACAAAAGAAAAATATACTACTGCAGGCAACTAATGCAAGAAAGATAGTCGGATTCATTTCCATCCACGACACACCTGGCACTTGAGGAGCTCATAAATAAAAGGAAACGGCTAAACTTGCGGAAATATCACAAGGATCCACTCGTGAAAACGCGTTTCCTATTGTGAGAACCGTGAAAATTTACGTGGGGTTAGAGAACGTTGAGCTGTTGGGTAAACAATTTTCGGATGCAATTTACACTTGAGAAAGCATAAAAGTTTTCCAAGATCAAAAATACTTCTTAATCGTTCAATCGTCGCGTCGTGTGATGTGTTTAACATTTTTAAAAACAACATATCTTGAAACTCTCGGGTGAGATTGTTACGAGTATGTAAATAATTCAGATCTAAGTATATGTTATAACCTTTTTTTTATATTTATAAAAACTCAAGAAAAAACTCAAAGGCTTGACTGATTTTTAATTCGGTTTCCACTTATTGAAACGAGGCAGAGGTTTGCACATAAAAACTGCACCCCGAGCGTAGCCGGGAGAGGGTCACTAGTAAACCCCATAAAAGTAGGTAAAAATAACAAGAAAGACTTTTCAAGTCAGACTAAGAAAGAACAATTTAGAGTGTCAGGAATTCGTTCTGTTATAAATAGGGCATTCCTCTAGCCTTAGACTGTAGTCCTCTATAGGACTGATGTACAGGAGATACGCTGTTATTTGGTGCGTGAGAGATACCGGCTTACTCTACCTTGTTACAACATTTATCTCCTTGTGTGATTGACGGCCTCACTGCCACCCTCTGGCCCTATGCAATCATAGGGTTACAGATGACATTTCATGTAATCGCTCTGTCAGTCAAAATTCCCATATAGAACTCTACAAAACTATAACGAAATAGAAAATAATTGTATTTTGTAAAATGGAAAATGAAGACGTCGCATTTAGATAAAAATGTTAGGTTGGGATAGGTGAACAGATACCAATTAAGGTCTTCACTAGTATGTACGAGTATTTAATGAAAATAATGACTAAATCAAGTGCAGCATTGTAGAGCTTCATTCAAGCGACGAAGATAATAGCTTCCAAGCTGAGGCTCCTTCAATAAATATAGGTACAATATCCGTGTAAGTATTGGATTCTGTGCGGTTTCTCCTCGAATTTCCCGATAATCGAAGTTGACAAAAACGCCTTAACATCAGTTTTACCACCGTGGTACAAATTCAATATGTTTTTTCTTGGTACTATTATCCTATCCAAATAATTTTTTTACAATGGTCATAGTTTAATACCTTATTTTTCATTCTCATGAGCTTAAGCAGTCAAAAATGAATTAAGAATAATAAGTCCTAATGGTATACCAGATGTCAAAATGTTGAAATTTCAAAAAAGTGCACATAGCAGATTTTGATGCAATGTGCATACAAATGCAATTTCAAAATTAGTTTTGAATCGTTAAAAGAAAATTTATTTCGTGTACTCGTGTACAGTCGCGACGAAGGATTGTCGAGTAACTATACTAAACACCGACACGGTACCGCAAGTTTTTCGTCGAAAATTTAAAATTGCAATTTCCATCGCCATTTCTTATTGCAAGCGTCGCAAGAACGCCGGTTAAACGCGGCGGTGTAACTTAATCTCTTCCACCCAATCGGTCCATTCGTGGTTAATGGTGCGAGAGCTCTCCCGGTGCGAATGGCGATTACTAAGCACCTCACGTTCTCTAGTCGCTGTCCCGTGGAAGTTTATGTCTTTACTTCGAGCTTTTGCTTGATTGGCGACATTGGTTACTTTTTTGTATAAGCATTTTTAAAGTACAAAATATACTAGTTTGAACAGCACAAAGTTTTTTTTTTCCTTTTATATATTTCAATAATATCCGTACCGTCCGAATTCTGTTCCGGATTCGGTGAAATTTGGTACGAAGGGGGAAAGCAAAATCAAGTCAATTCGAGTGTATAGGTATTTCAAAACGCTATCAAATCAATTTAAAAACGTTCAAACGTCGATAGATAACGTTCATATAACTTTTTCTCTATATTAAGGCTGACGATTCACTTGATTGTAGGTGGCTGCCTTCTCCTAGCAACATTATAGCTCTATATAAAAATATAGTTTTTTATAAAAATGTCGTTTTTTTTATAAATTATTTGCCACATAATTATTATATCCTAACATAAAGAAGAATCCTAAAGAAGAACGAATCCTTCAAAAGAAAAAGTTTGAATTGAAATACTCGTACACAAAATTTAATAAAGACTACGCATACAGTAAAGACTTTTCAATCTTCAGCTGTAAATTAAAATGGAAGTTACCAAAGGCTTAGACTAATTCAACACGACGCTTTGCCTTGTAATACCTACGTCAGTTTAATAAAACTGGGAAATCTTTATGACCAAGTTATATAGGATTTACGCAAAAAAGGTAAAAATAAAAGAAATAAAATTCTCTTCGTTGCGGAGACGTGTTTTCACAAGAAACACGACTACCGAAGAACGGCTACAAGTCTAGTGACAAATTAAATGAATTTACAGACTACAACAATGTAGGAAGCGGTAAAACGAAAGTGGGTACAATAATATCAACAATGTTGGTGGCAATAAAAATTTCGCTCGACTATGTTCTTCGTCTGTGACAAAAGTCATGCTTTTTCTTAAGCAGATCATAACTTTTGAGTTCTAGTTACATTTAAGTCTCCACAATAGGTAAGATACGTATATTTGAAACTCTAATATTTCATGTTAGATAATAATCATAATAATAATAGCAATACTAATAATAAATCTGTAAGTGTAGGTATTATATGTATGTTTGTTCCTTCATAACTCTTAAACGAATTAACTTATTTTCATGAAACTTGGTAGATAAACATTTAGACGTACAGGACACAGGATAAGCTACTTTTTTCTTTTTCAACGCGGACGAAGTCGCGGGCGCCAGCTAGTGTCCCCGGCTTCGCACGGATTTTATTCTGCAAATTATAGGTATATAAAAATCTCTTTTGTTTTCCATTAGTGAAATTGCGTCGTTAATGACTCGCCCCAGCCCTGACTATAGTTCAGCACAGTGCAGATTCAGTTTTCTAGTGTTCTCAGACAATCAGATTTCCTAGGAAATCCATTTTTAGATCATATCAATGTATTAAGTTAGAAATGATGACAAGACTGTTCTAATCTGTATACACCCAGTAATGATTCTGGGTTTGAATCCCAGACGGCATTCGAATCTGCGTCTGTCTTTGTCAGCTGAATGATTGTCTCACAAGAATATACTTAATATAAATCACGGTGCCAATATTATCTTTGATACCTCCTGATATCAAATATACTACTTAATAAAAAAATGTGTTGTTTTCTTTAAGCACTATTGTCCCGCGGTTTTACCCGTCGTTTAATTTAAATTGACAACGACAAAACAATTTTTCATGTTACAACCATTGATCTGAACTATAGATGCGGCGTAGCAAGCAGAAAGCCCCGAAATCTTTGGTAGTATTAAAATCATACTCGCACTAGCGAGCGACAGTGCGAATTCGTCCACTTCTCTCTCTTTCTCTCTCGTGTGGACAATCTCGAGTGGACGAATTGTACTACTACCATTATTTACGGACTACGCCGTGTCTATACTCCCAAATATACTTATAAAGTCTTTGGTTACAACTAAATTAAAAGTTACGAAATTTTCTCAACCATTTATAGAATTAATTGTAAATGCAGGTTGCAGGTATAGATTTCTATGTTGTTTATATATGTACAGTACGTATATTTGTCATATAAACAATATAGAAAACTCCTCAATTAAGTTTAATCCAAGTTATGGTTAGGACGACATCAAAAATGGTCGAGTAGTTTGAGAGGACACACTAACGCAGATGATTACTATCAAACTTTAGTTAGGTACATCTGTGGAGCGATAAATCCTTAAAAATATCAACACTCACTTGCGGTTGTGAAACCTCTGAAGTCAAAGTGCGAGAGTCCATATTTCAGATAGCTGACATTTTATAGCTAGGTGTCATCCGGGATGAATAGTGCTACGGGTATCGATACAATATAAGTGTCAGTGCAACACCGATCCGCTTTAAAATATTCAATGGTACGTGTGAACTGTGAGGTTTGCCGTGACAAAATATAATTCGAAACGGTCATTTTGTGTGAGAATAAAAACGTTACGACTCCACACGGCAACTAGAAACATTAAAGAAATAGAAATTCGCCGCGCACTTGTTTTGAAATTGTCGCTCAGCATTGTTTCACTTAGCTTATTATTGAACCTACTCAACGGAGCAGACGTAAAAATTTTTTTTTATTCATTTTAATGTAATTTGTGTAAACGTAAAATTTGCAAGATTAAAAGCCATGAACCTGTCTGATAATATTATTACATTAAATCATATAATCTCAAATAATGTAGAGTACGTTTAGTTAGATTTGTTATTTTTTTTAATTAGTGACTGTTTTTAGATGTGTTATGTATGTGGCTACTATCATGGCTATTCGAAGATGCAAGACGCAAGAACAAGATTTAAGACAAGCTAACCTGAGACCGAACGCCTTTATTGATGAGCCTTTAAAATGAGCGCAACCTAATAAACTTCGAATTAAGGTGCAATATTGCACTACAATTTTTTGTTGCTTCTTTAAGATTATCGAACCGATTTATAATTAGATTTTTTTTTTTAATATTACCTATGTAAAATATGTAAAAAGAAATAAAAGTAGCCGATTAAAACTTTAGTACAGAACTAAAGTTAATTAATAAGCTTAAGGCTTGAGTCTGGCTGTGCAAAACTACGAAATAGAAGACAAAAAACAGTTCGCGCGGAGAGCTCCTCCTCTGCCATCCTGCGTCGTAATTTATCAATAGAATGTTGCTCTACTTATGGCTTTTAATATTTTACTAGTATTTTATAATTTCATGTTATTGAAAATACCCAATTTTTAACATTTCTAACAGTCGGCGCGCTAGCTCAGAGAAATTTTAGAAATTTTGACTTGTTATTTAAAATTAGTTTTAGTTAATTTAAAATTTAGAAAAGTTACTAGCAGGTTATCGATATTGTTATTGTGAATAAGGTTGTGTTCATTATTAGAAATTGAGTTATGGGCGTCGATAGAATATAATATAGATACACAGTCTTATACGAAACAAAACCCAATAAGTGGCACAACGTCTAACCTATGAAGACGTGAGTGGATAAAGGTGATATGTCGCATAATTCCAATTTTGAATAAATCGAGGTTAAAGTTTTACTTTTAGTTTTTGAGATAACATGTGAACATAGTGAACTCTTCCATTAACAAAAGTTAATTTTTCTGCACTTCTTGCTTTTTAAAATTAACCGGACATAACACCTTTTTCAACTTCTTATTTTACAAAAATGTCTTAAATTGACGATCTTAAGGTCTGTAATCTTTCAGAAGGACATATTACCTTCATCAACGCAAAAAAACTAAAAAACCCAAAAATGCGACATATCACTTTCATCCACTCACGTCTTCCTATCTATAGGTGTATCACATCTATTACAAACAATATAAAAGTAAGTCTTAAAATGTACATACAGTTTTTACAAAATGAAACTTATACACTAATGTCATAAGATTATAAAACGCAGGACAGTTTCTATTACTTATTACTTTTTGTTTATAAGAACAAACAAAAAATGATTTCAAGTGTCATCTTTGAACGTCACTTGATATACACTAGAAATTGTTATTGTATAATGAACCGTAATATGTAAAGCGCAAAGCAGGAACTCAATTTCGAACTAAATTTCGAATAGAGTCAACATATAAACCGAACAAGTGTTTGCATGCAATAATATGAATAATACGTTCAGTCAGTATCAATACAATTGATTCATGTTATACTCCCGCTATTTATTACTAATAGTTCAAGATAATTAGAATAAAAAATGACAAATCTGCCGGGCATCAATTTTTTTTTGGGATCAGTAGAGGGTCATTGGAAGTGCCTAAATCCCCGGAATCCCCCGTATTTTTGGATTTTTTGTTTTATGGCCCTTTAGTTTCAAAGCAGCGATATATATTATATTATATTATATTATATTATATTATATTATATTATATTATATTATATTATATTATATTATATTATATTATATTATATTATATTATATTATATTATATTATATTATATTATATTATATTATATTATATTATATTATATTATATTATATTATATTATATTATATTATATTATATTATATTATATTATATTATATTATATTATATTATATTATATTATATTATATTATATTATATTATATTATATTATATTATATTATATTATTTAATGAAAAAACAATTTTAAAAATATATTTAAAATTAAAAATATTTAAATTTAAAATAATATTTAAATATATAGATTTAAAATGAACAAATAAACAAATATTTCAAAATTTATTTCACAAGTTCATCCTCCAGTAGACAGCTGCTCTGTCCGCTATTGTGTTCGGATTTTCTTCAGTAATAATGGACAAAGACAACTTCGGCGCTTTATCACTCAGGTAATATTTGAGTTATCGAAAAATGCTTTATACAAAACTTGTTGGAAATAGAGTCCTGCACAAGTTTTATTCGAAGAATTTTTTGATAAAATCGAAAGGGGCCAAGATAATTGACAATAAACATTCGTAAGCATTAAAAAATGGCACTTTTGTCATTGTAACTTTTGTTTCATTACAGATCACAAAATTCTTTAAACAAAAGTTGTAGAGCATATTATTCCCTGCAAAACTAAAAAAATAAAATAAAATCCGACCACCAGGAGCCGAGATATCGACAATTACCTGTTTTTCAAGATGGCTACGAAGCACAAGGAAATTTTGTTGGATTCCGGGGGATTTAGGCACCTCCAATGACCCTCTACTGATCCCAAAAAAAAAAATTGATGCCCGGCAGATTTGTAGATATTTGCCACTTTTTGATCTAATTATCTTGGCGTATAATTAAATTAAAAAAATCATGATTTTACACTATATTCTTAGGTAAATATACAATATTTCGATATATTTATAACATATTTCGATTATCAAAAATATTAATATGTTATGATTACAATAATAATTAATATGTTTTAGTGAAATTCGTACGACAATGTTTATTTACCAAGTTTCATGAAAATCAGTTAATTCGTTTAAGAGTTATTGAGGAACATACAACAACACACACACACACACACACACACACACACACACACACACACACACACACACACACACACACACACACACACACACACACACACACACACACACACACACACACACACACACACACACACAAACACACACACACACACACACACACACTTTTCTTTTCATTAGTAGTACATTTTACTTCAATTTCCTTTTTCTTACAGGCATATCTTTTTCCTTTATGACCCATATTATATTTTATTCACAAAATATTTAACAAAAAGTTCAAAAATAATATTTAAAATAAATCAAGTAAAGCAACTTTCGATATGCGAACAGAGGCACAAAATCTCTGAGAGTGAGCGAGACAAAGATATTAACACGGAGAGAGTGAGCGAGACAAAAACACTTAACACTTAACAAACTTAAAAATTTAACACGGAGCACACGTCCGACCGCAACGACCGTTCACCGGTCACTGAGGATTTTTGGTTGCCGGTATTTTCTTATCAATAAAAGATTACTTTTTTTGATATTTATACAGAAAACATAGCTTTTTTTGTACCTAACACTTATCCTTTATGATAATAAATGTTAATTACTAATATTTGTTACGTAATTATGTTATAAAAGGAAAAAAAATAATAGTGAAAAAATGTGATAAAAGACAATTTTTAATGTTCTTAATTAAGAAAATGGATTAGTTTGAGAAAAAAATAACCAGCAAAATGTAAGGACGACCACATAAGAGAAACTTATTGCTAAATAGATTTTATAATTTATCATTAGTTGTTATGTATTACGTCCGTAAACATAGCTCAACATGCTGCAGGGCTTGGGAGAGCTCTATTTAACTCTATTTTTACCTAATAAATACCCTATAAACAAACGTTTAAAAAATACGTAACTGTTAACCATATTATAAATTTTTCTTGGTTATAAAAATATTTCTAGTTTTTCCCTAAATTAGTTTGAAAACAACGTTATCAGCAGCGCCAAAAAATCGACGAGAGTCAATTTTTAATGGACTGCAGCCTTAAAAACAAATGTAGTTGTAGCTGAAAATAATTTTTATTACTATGACATATGACAAAGTTTTTATGGGCAGTAATTTACTAAATTTTTTTTCAAAAAATAGATTTTATAAATCTACTAAATTCAAACTTTTTTACTACTAGATTCAACTTAATCTTACTCTAAAAAGTCAAATTAGGCTACGAAAATAACGCTTTTCTTCCAAGTCCTCGCCTTAAATTATAGACATGACACAAGTGTGAAATGATAAGGCTGTAATTTTCTTTCTAATTCACACGAATACGAATTTTTAAACAGTTGAATCATTTATAATTACTTGGACAAAGAAGAGTACAATATATTCGTTTATAATGAGTCAACCATGAAATATATAATTTAAATTTTACAAACTAACATACGTTTATGTCGTTTCTCAACTAATTTGCTTTATGGAAGCACATTTCTGCAATTTCTTCATATTTATTACACAATTTCATTAAAACTCAGTTCCTTCCTCCTTTAAGTCGCCATCGCCTTTGAAACTTGAGGATGTGCAAGTATGCATTTCTGAACACGAGAACATTATTATGCCTAGAATGTTTAGATGAAAGATATTCAAATGTAAGTAGTTTCGTAAAAAGCATCGTTACACGCCGACTTCTAGGTAATTTCTACACATTGAAACGTTTTACTGCAATTTTCAGACCGCTGTCATATGTACCAGCGTTTAAATGCAAAGTAGACGACGTTGCATAGTCGAAAATATTTAAACTTTTGACACACATTTTTCCTTTGCATTTTGTAACTGATGCAAGCAAAGGTCTCCCTTATTAAATACTTTACAAGTTTTCATCAAATTAATGTATAGACATTACGTATACGTTATGCAATATCTATGTATATTATTAATATTTTTAAATTTTTTGATTATTCAAACAAAAAATAAAGTTTACTTTTGTTTGTGAGGATGGATGGATGGATATGGATGTAAGGACGATTGTTACTCTTTCACGTAACGTTTTGATCGGGTTTGGATGAAATTTGCTAGATAGTTTATTATCTGTATTAACATATGCAGGTAATACGACTTTTATACAGGTAATAAATAAAATATTATAAATAATGACCGGCATCACAACGATAAAGAGCGATAAAGGCGTTATATTTCTCATTAATTTCCTTTTTAACGCGGAAGAAGTCACGGGAACCAGCTAGTTAAGTTGTTATAGAAAAAATATTTATATATTCTTATATTGTTTCCTTAATGACTTTCGCAAAGTTTTTAATCGTCGAAATATGGTCGAAATCCTCAATCAAAATTGTTTTTTTGCTAAAAACATCTACGTAGCTAATATAGTATTTTAAAATTATGTACGCACGACACAAATTTTATATGCAGCATTTTAAATTGTATCTTACAGAGATATTTTGGTTGCAGTTAAAGTGTAGAGTACATTTTATTATAGAGTTGAAAAGCCAACACCGTCGCCTCTAATTTCTGTTAAGTCAATTAACCTGACATAATATCTCTTCGTCGTTAAGCAGGATCATCTCATCAAAAGAGCCCAGCATTTGAAAGGAGCAAGCCGATTAGATATGAAAGGCCTAATAGAACGGAAACGATCGGGCATTGAATTAGTTTCATTAGGGGGCATTTTCCATATACCTAATTAGGTTGTCAAAACCAGTGCGGAAATCGAAATTACAAAAGGGATTATAACGGTATCTTCTTATCACGAAGTTAACTTGACATTGTATAAATCAGAATTTCAGGAAATGAAAAATTCACGCATGATGAGACTTTTTAGGTCTTGAAAGGTATTTGTATTTAAGGAAATAAATATATTTGAAAACGAATATCAAATTTTTTGTAAATTACCTAGTTAATGAATATAATCATCCACCCGCCTTGAGATTATCAATCTTTCCCTCTTAAGGAAGTACCTACCCAACTCTTGAAGTCTTAGATACGGTTGTTTAGCAACGATAATTAACAAAGGGATAAAGACGCTGTTAAAAGTAAACTCATTATAAGAAGCCCATCAAGATTATTGATAAACCTCTCCTTCTTTGCGCGCCGCTTTGGATGTACTCGGTTGGTTTATATTAATAACTTTTTGTTCAGCTGCAGGTTTTCCTTATTCATACAAGTGAGCGTCGGACCCTTACAAGAGCCACTTGATGACCGATTAGGCTGGCTTAATTTGGCTGGCTTGCTTTTACAGCAAGAGGTGGATACAACTATGATCTTTCCTTAAGTACATTTGTTTCCTTAGATCGTGCTCAATCTAAGCTATCAAATCAAAGATCATAAAAATGGGTCTAGCTAGCCGTTCGAGACTAACTAACAGGTCAGGACTAGGTCAGCTATCAAAAAGTAAACAAAGCTTTTTCGCAATTTGGAAACTAGTTTGCAAAACTATTTATGTGTTGTGACATCAATAAAAATTTTGCATATATATCAATAAAAAATGGTCAACATAGGCTTTTACTTAAAGTTAGAATGTAAGAGATGTAAGATGTCTCTTTCTCACCATCTGTCAAGTAGGCTAACCGTCATTTAACGTCACCTGTCACCGGGAATAATTTAGCTGATAATATACCTTTGTTTGTACGGTAAAAGTCCCAAACATTAAAAAGAAAATAATTTAAGAAAATCGCCTATCGAAGGATGCACTAAACCGAGTGAATAATTTAATAAAACATAAAATTATTTCTAAAAGTAACTAATGAACACTTTACTTCTAGTTGGTGAAAGAGGCCCTTAAAGGAATTGCAAGCTTTTTTCGAAACGTATAGGTTTGTTACAGTTTTTTAGCAGTGGCGCTATAGAAAATTATTCCCAGTGAGTCCCATTCAGTCAATTAAGTTCAAATGAGGTGCAGGCGTAACTTGGATTTAAGGGAGGGTCTCCAGTTGCTTTAGCATTGATTAGGTAGGCGTCGATGATTGATTATTATTAAGACCTTGTCCCCTTACCACTGAAGAGGTAACTAAGTAGCTAAGCCGGCAATATACTAAACCTATATATGTAAATTATGTAAGAGGTAAAGTCACACTGGTATACCCGGAATTCAGATAGCGGAAAGTGGATGAAGAATTATGCTAAGCTATTAATTCAACAAGATTTATTGTACTGTAATTAATTTATTCCAACCTTTGAGTCCACGTTTTACAAAGCACTCGTAATTTAGGAGTGCGAAACTTTTACCTATTCCGTTTCAAAGTTATTTTTATTCCTTGATATAATAATAATTAGAATAAGTAGAATATTAAAAGTTTTGTGATTACGTATTACTTTAAATACTCTTAAGTAATAGGTGATAAAATAAATAATAAAGAGTGGATCTAAGAAAATCACAGCGTTAAGCTTAAAAGCTAAGCTATTACCCAGCTTATTCTGTCGCTTGTCTGTCAGTCTTCGTAAAGTAGATAGTAATGAGAGCTCTTGTAAATGACAGTAACAATCTACCAAATTATTTGATTCCAATTTTCAGATTTTTCCAAACGTGTTTTGAGACTATTTGCTACCGAGAGTGTACAGTCGGCCGCATAAGTCGATTAACACATTAAAAAGTGCAAAACAACTGAACACTCAACTTAATTACTTCTTACTTACTTACTTAAGCTTTTTACGATCGTTTGTAGGTGAAGTTTATTTTGTACTCTAGTCGTGATAACGACTTGTGGCGCGTTGAGTGTTCAGTTGTTTTTCACTTTTGAATGTGTTAATCGACTTATGCGGCCGACTGTACACGTAAATGTGTGTAGCAAGCAACCGCTTCGTTTTATAAACGCGCCATGTATCAAAGTTTCGCGAGCGTTCAGAATATCTACAAGAGTCGGGTCTCCGTCGACAATACCCTGAACCCGACTCTGTCGTGAAAATTCGAAAACTTTGTTCAAAATTAGTTTTGTGTACCTCGTTCTGCCGCCTGTTACGAGTGAGGGTATTCGTTGTAATAGTTTTTCTTTCATTGTATACCTTCGCTCAAAGTAATAATAATAATTACTCGAAATGTCCATATGTCTTTATGTCATTGTAAGCTACCTAACCAAAACTTTCTTATTTGACATAAATTATTTTTAAATTTAATTTAATATATTTTAACAAGATTAGCCTTGAATAAATTAAATGTATATTTTAATTTATATGACGATTTAAGTAGGTACTACTAGACTGGGTGACCGAGTTTCGCTCGGGCCAAATGAAAGGTTTAAAGTTTTTACATGTAAGAAGGAAAGTCTATGAAACATTATAGAAAAAAAAACAAGAATACTTGAAAGCGGTATTACTTTTGTAATCGTTCCATTAAAAAAAAAAAAAAAAAAAAAAAAACAATTTAAAACGAATTTTCTCGAAGATAAGAAGACCCTGACAGATCGTTTTCTAGACCTATAAAAAATTCCTCGTTTAGTATTATAAGATAAGATGTTTGTTTTTAAAAACAAAGACAAACAAAGACTTCTATGATAACTGGGGTATAATAAAAGTCCTTGATTCTTGACCGTGAATGTAAATGTGCCTCAAAAAAATATTAGGTAGTCATCCTTATAAAATATTACTATTTTAGTTTGTAAAATAAATATTATATTTGTAAAACAAATGACATTCCCTTTGAACCGTAATTGTAAAAATGCAGCCTAAAAATACAAATTACTAAAATAAATTCTGTTCACAGATTTAGATGAAGCATAAAAAGAGAGGGCATAAAAATATAAATACGTATACTTGATAGGTACTTAAACTTTTATATGCAAAAAATATTCATATAGTAATTATGGTCAGGTAAATGAAATAATCCAGCGTAAAACACATGTGAGCCAATTGAATTATAGATAATCCTAGCAATGTTGCAAAACATTGCCAGTACCTAATATTGTAGCTCTTGGCCGTATAATTGGGGGAGTAATCCAGTGCTTTTGAGACCACACCGCTATTTTCACAATAAGACAAAACAGCTTTGCAGATTATCTTGCATTAAAGCTTGCTAGGAGCATGTTCAACAATAAAGCTATCTCCTATAGTGTACACTAGCTCTGCTTCGGGCTAAGAATAATTTGCATCATTCCATCAAAATTACCATCTCTGAGTGTAAGACGACTCGGAACAATCTAGGTGAAACTAAATTTACGCCAAATTGTAAAGGATTTGAACGAAACAATGTTGTTGCTGCATGCTAAGCTTCTTCCACAGGCATTAGTGAAATTTTATAAATGTTTTCAAGTAAATATAATGGTAAATTTGTGCAGGATTAAATTCTTGCTTCGTGGTTGTGCAGAAACTTCTACTACTTAGTTATTAAAGTGAGAAGTTTCGTGGGAGCACTTTCTTAGAGATTACTTAACGGACTAAAAAGTATGACTTTAAAAATAAACTGAAAATGAAGACGAGAAATATAACAGCCATAAATTTATTTTACGCTTCTAGTTAGTCGTTGCGATTTATTTATTTCTCATTAGTTACCCCGCTCCGGCTGCGCATGGTTGCACTTGACAAACGGTTTAAAATAAAAACGATTTTAAAACACATTAAAAGCCCCGAACAACTTAAGATTAGACAGCGTAAGCCACTAATGCACTGAAGATCATTACAATATAATGTGACCTTTTTTCCCTAGTATTGCAAACACACACGTTAAATGCCCGCCTTCCACCGCGAGCGGAGCGGACCCATTAAGGACTCCGTTTAAACTCGCACGACTAAACTGCATACTTGTGTTTCCACCAACAAATAGGCGACCGCAAGGAGTCAGCGAGCAGAAAGAGTCGTGCGAGTTAGGCTGTTCCGTTATCATATTACATGAAATGCACGTCTCGTCTCCGCATGACTGTTTCCATTGAAGCGGAACGGAGACGAGATGTGGATTTCATGTAATATGATTGGTCTATCCCCACACGTCTCGTCTCCACTTCGCTCGTCTCCGCCTCAGTGGAGCCGCACCTTAAACGGAGTACGCTCCGCTCGCGGTGGAAGGCGGGCATAAACAGTATAAACCGGGCAGCCCTAGTTGTATCTATAAAAGTATGAGGATAGTGGAGCGGGGTAAAAAACACAGCAACATACAAGTGCTGTTAATGTACAGTGGTCTTGTAAAAGAAGACGTTTTGTCAGACCTTAGTTATGAATATGCAAAAGGAACTAGGTATTTTAGTATCAAATTATAATATGCAACTATATAACGTGTACGTAGATATTATCAAAGTGAGTTTAACAACTTTTTATTTATATACCTTTCTATATACATATTACATATATGATGATAGTATGTATGGTGCTTTGCTGAAAACAGCTTTGACCGGTTTTACGATTACGGATACCGCACGAGGACAAATATCAATTTACTACTCTGCAACAAAGATCGATGCCGTATCACCGATAAATAGGAGCGAAACTTGACTGGCACTAAAAACGCCTTGTAAGTTTGCCACGATCGTAAAATTCGCAAAGAAGAATGAATGTACCTACTGAACTGAAAGTGGCTTGGTTACCACAAACGTTGACTGAAACCCGGGCGCCATTTTGGCTTTCCCTGTTCGAAAGTGAATTTTATATTATGCAATGTAAAATGTATTTCTCTACTTTGTATTCGCGAGAGGATTACATTACTTTTAAATCTATATCTCATATTTTAACTCCTGCAAGTATAAAATATAAGAGCTTTTTGGCTGCCTGAAAAATATTTAGCAAAGTGAATGTTTGATAATTCTTTGCATTGCTTTTACCCAATTAACAATATTATTATAAAAAATAGACTTATTATTTGTATTTTAAATGGACGTATGTGACCAATGAAGTTTTAGACGCCTGAAAGAGTGTGGGGCAAAAATGTCCCCTGTGTCTCGCCACACTTGGTCTGTTAGAATAGGTACGGTTAAAATGTTTTCTTTTAATCTCGTCTTTTCTAGAATTGTTACCTCGGGCTAGTGTAAAACAATACTATACATAAAAATTATCATAAAATAACCCACACTGTGCACATGAGGCAGAGTGGAGGGATGGAACTAAATCTTAATTGAAAGTTGGTTTTAAATACTAAAAATAAACGTTTAATCCCTAGATTTCTCGCGGCGTCAGTCACTGATAAAATCGTGTAAAACATC
The DNA here is from genome assembly GCA_945859745.1 of Synanthedon formicaeformis. Lineage (NCBI taxonomy): Eukaryota > Metazoa > Arthropoda > Insecta > Lepidoptera > Sesiidae > Synanthedon > Synanthedon formicaeformis. The sequence continues at coordinate 3,330,722 of OX243965.1, read as the reverse complement.
AAGCGACTACTCCTACAAATACATTCCTGTACTTACATATTGTCGAAGTTTATATAAATAATGAAATTCTAGGGCAACGTGTTTTCTTTGTGCGGGAATCATACCCGCGCAAAGGGGCATCTCTTTGATCCCCTGGTCGCGAGTGGACCAGTGGCAACAATCCAAACTATTCCTCGATAAAAGGGGTTAAACTGAAAATAGGTAAGTCCCTAGACACCGGCATCTCATCGTTCGAATAAAGTGCGGCAAGTGTACGGTGCGAGAGTAACGAAGCGCCTCTTTTTTGTGTGACCCTGGATTTTCTATTTTATTGAGGGCCCTCTTATATTATCTTGTTAGTAATTGTTGGTGAAATATATTTGCCTCGGTAGTTTCAAAGACATTTTATAAAGAAAGAAAGACGAAAATTTTTATTTATCTGAAAACAAAATATGAACACAAAAGAGACTTTATTTTTTAATGAATTCATGATTTAAAATGATGCGGTGACCTATGACGCTGGTAATCCGAAGTGATTAAGGGGCTCAGCAAACACAATTACTTTTAGCATAGGCGACCGGAAATTTAGCGATAACGTTGTTGTTGCATCTCGTTTCGGTGACTCTCTGTGAGAGAGTGGTCCTGCAAAAGTAGGTATGCTTAGAGAAGATAGATATTCAGCATTATTACAATTTATTATTATCAACTTATAACAAATCAAAAAAAAATTCCAATTGGTAAAATTTAATTAAATGAACAGTTATTAAAACGAATTTGTTATGATACGCACCTGTCGTAGACACCCAACGAAACGCAATCGGTAAACAAAAATTTAATTTAATTTACGGATGAATTATTTATTTAGTATGAATTTATTATGAAATTTATTGGATTAATTAGTATAATAATCAGTTGGTAACGGCATGGGATTATTATAGTCGATTGTATTTTTTATTTAGGCAACGTAACGTGGTAGTGATGACATAATATGGTGCTCAAACCTGAGGTTTAACGCTAGCTACACGTTAGCCACTAGGTGGCGCTGCTTCATTGACGTTTGACGCGTTCGACCTTTTGATCGAGTAAAACTCGCACTAGACCCTGTAGTCTCCAACTATGGCCATTGTAAGAAAGCTCAACGTCACTCAACGAGCTTAGACTCGCTCGGAGTTGCACTGCGAGGTCGATTCAGGAATGAGGAGATCCACAAGGTGACCTGATAAGTATGAGCCGGAATATTTTTTATTATTTTATACAACGTCAGAAAGGGCTTTGAGAATGATGTCTCAAAGCCCTTTCGAGTGTATTATTTTTCTTTTAGATATACCCATTTTCCGATCGGCCAAGGTGGATGCTGTTCATTTATCTATTTCGGGATCTCATGTTAAATGGATTTAATTCTAGTAAATTAGAATGTAGCGTAGATTGTTGTTTATAATTCGTAATATAGAAATTCTTGAATATTACTTTGAACTTTGAACGCCCTGCGGCCATAACGTTAAGTAGGTACCTATTTAACTAAAAATGCTTTTATAAATTTTGAATCACTGCGGACTTTGTATTTAAATTATATGCTGAATATATTTTACATTATGGGCATAAAAATGCTGTACTTAGATGGCATGTAGACTTAATTAAAATGTTAGAACTATAAAGCTACAGAAAACAAGAATTTGTTTATTATCTTCATACATTTTTATTTATATAAGCGCCTCTTTCACAATCGTCAAATAGGCCAAACTGTCATTTAAAGTCACCGGTAATCGGGGATAATGGAGCTGATATACCTTTGTTTGTACGGTAAACGTCCCAAACATTAAATAGAAAATAATAATAAAAAATCGGCTATCGAATGATGCAGTAAACCGAGTGCATAATTCAATTCAACAGAAAATGATTTCTAAAAGTAACTAATCAACACTTTACATGTAGTTTGTGAAAGAGGCCCTTAATCTAAATAAAAAATGACATAAAATTTAATAAAGTTAAAACATTAAACCTATAAATAATTATAGCATTTAATGCCTATAAACGCCAAATGTGAACCATATAACTACGATTTTCGTGTTAGTTAAACTACAAAATAATAATCGTGTGTGCATGTGCACTAATGACACCGTACTTCGTTAGTTTTGGTAGATAACTGTTTAATTGACCGTTCAATATTAGCTTACCAAAGTGTTTGTGTTGTGTGAAATTTTCTTAATTTTCTTCGAAGCTTACCTGCAACGTACAAATAAAAATATGTTATTAGGAAATGAAAATATTTTACACAAACAGAAAAAATGAAAGTGCCGTACGTAACATAAAAGCAAACAAATGCATTAGATAAAGCCAGACACACACGACAAAATAATACGATAGTAATACGCAAACGAGCACCGCGAGTGACTGTGTTCGACAAATCAAAATTCAATGTATTCTTTATTGTTTAGGATCGCTTTCAGATATAATGGCATAAATTAATGGTAAAAAAACTTTTTAAAAACAAGCTTTTTAATTAAGTGCCCTAAAAAGAAGAAAATAATCATTAAATTAAATATAAAAGCTTGTCGCGAGATTTACCTGTGTACTAACTAGTCTTGCCTATGAAAGAAATGTTTCCTATAAAATATGCAAATCTCGCGACAAGCTTTTATATTTAATTTAAATATTATTTTCTTCTTTTTAGGGCACTTAATTAAAAAGCTTGTTTTTAAAAAGTTTTTTAACATTAATTTATTTTTTATTTTTTAGCTATGATTGAGGACTAAAAAAGTTTAGTTGTATTATTTTTTCGTGTTCTCCTCAGCAAGCCCTTTCATTTTATACCCATATTGTGATAGTGCAGAAAAAAAAAAACTAGTCCGCCATCTTGGATGATCCGCCATATTGGAATTAGAATGACGTCACATAGCTAAGCATGCATTGTCATTCAAAATAAGCGTGTATACCAAATTTCAGCTCAATCGGTTAAAGATAACTGCTTTAAAATTCAGTCGCAAGATTCCACCCGGACAAACATACATACATACATACATTGCAAGTTAATAAAAAGCTTGTAATAATTAAAAAATCGAGTAAACACATCACACCAATACGAGTATAAATATTATGAGCTCTTAATTCCCGTGTTCTCAGTTGATGATAGAATTTAATTTTCTTGTTGACAATAAAAACCAAATCAATTACATAAAGAGATATAGAAAAACTAATGCAGATGAAAAAGAATGAAAAAAATATTCGGATATTCTGTATATTAATAAAAATATTTATTTACTCTATTCTTCAACTTTTATATTGTCCCATTCAAAGTAATCACTGTCGGATGTAATACACTTCCGCCAACGTCTTTTATTCTTCGAAACATTTCTGGAACATACATTTTTTGAATGGGCTTGCATTTCCTTCAGAGATTCTGTCCTTATGTCGTTTATGGTCTCGAAACGTCTTCCAATATTTTATTTTTATCATCTTTGGGAATAGGAAAAAATAGCACGGGGCCGATTTAGACGAGTAAGGTTTATAAAACATGTCTCGTTAATTTGTCTATAAAAAACAATAATGCTTTGAAAATGGAATTATAATATGATTTAGATATTATAAACACTTAATAAAAACGACGCTTTTATCATTAGGCATTCGTAATAAATATGTAGACTAAAAAATATTTCAAGTATTTTATGAACGATATTCGTAAGTTTTATGAAACGTATAAGATATCATCAATACTAATAATAAATCTGTAAGGGTCGGTCATGGAGTAAGTTACTTTGTTTTCAGAGATATCGTGTTTATAGGCTCTATACATGATATTGAAACTAAATTGACGATTTTTAGAATTTTTTTCTGTATGTATGTATGTATGTATGTATGTATGTATGTATGTATGTATGTATGTATGTATGTATGTATGTATGTATGTATGTATGTATGTATGTATGTATGTATGTATGTATGTAAGTATGTATGTATGTATGTATGTGTGTATGTGTGTAGGTATGTATGTATGTTCCTCCATAACTCTTAAACGAATTAACTGATTTTCATGAAACTTGGTAGATAAACATTTAGACGTATAGGACACATGATAGGCTACTTTTTTCTTTTTCAACGCGGACGAAGTCGCGGGCGCCAGCTAGTTAATTTACAAATACGTAGGCTAGGTGCTTCAGTTCTTATTGGAAGATGACGGCCGGATTCATGATGTTATTGAGAGATAATATAGACATTCAGTTCATCTTCAGTTATTAATGTTAAGTATTTTAAGAGTAATCATCATCACATGAGATTGTTACATGTTTTTTGTGCAAGTGATGTTTTAAATTTAAACAATAACTACAAAACATCACCCGATTGCATAGGTACTTCGTCTACTTTATTCGTCTAACGCAGTCTTTCCCAAAGTGGGCGATAACGCCCCCTTGTGGGCGCTGCAGGCCTAAAGGGGGGCAAATTAATAATAATTGATTAATTTAATTTGAAGTTATAGTGGTTTTTAAGTAGGTGAAAAAATGGGGGCGCTAATAAATAATTTACTCTCAAAGTGGGCAGTAGACAAAATAAGTTTGGGAACCACTGGTCTAACGGTTACATACTACATACTGCGCATCATGTTACACACTCGTCTGGACACGACTTTAACCATCATTATTTGATCATTTATTTCGTCTGATATACGAGAGTTAACAAAACAAATACATGCATGACGTAAATGCAGCTTTCCTATTTCACATCCACCAATACTGTGTCTGCAAATCACTAAACATGTTGTCAATATGTATTACAAAAATCTACTCTCACGAGAGTTTGAAATGTGTATATAAAATCTTGCAGAAAAATAAGAAATGTTACTAATATTTATGTAACTTAAGGGATACGCCTTTTTGAAAAAAATGTGTAATAAAATATGTTTAATATACAAAAAACACACGATTGACTATAGAAAATCATTTAATACACATTTTTTCAATACAATACAAAATTATGTTTTCAACATAATTTTTTTTTTCTTCAGAAATTAGAAGAATTCAGAAATTCTTCAGAAACATTTCAGAAATTAGTATAAAATTGATAAAAATACATATTCATTATTACAACCGCAAAACACTTTGTCCGACTGTGTATCATTGAACTGATTTTGATGAAATTTGGTATAGGTAGAAATTGTATCTACATTCAACCCAGTGAAAATACATAAAGTCACAAAGGTTTTTTTTTTTTTTTAATTTAAAAAACTATTATAATAATTCCTACTATAATATATAATGCTAGTCTGTTGCAATTTCACAACTAAATCGACGATACGGAATACCAAAAATGTTTTTTGTAAGTAGGTACATACTTTAATGAAAACAAACTATTTTGAAATATGTATCTATAGGAATTACTTGGCCACATACGAGTATTTTTACAAAACCATTATATTATTATGATTTAAACTTAAAATCCATACGACATTTCACAGATAAGTTTGTACGAATCATTATTTACCATTTACTTATTGAGAATCGGTCATTGTGTTTCAATAGTATCGAAAGTCGACGAGCTGACGGAATGCTCACTTTGCTCACGGATGTAAATTATTATGCTAAATATATAACGGTATACCTACCATTGGTGTTTTATACTTATTCGGTCGCCAACTGTGTGTTCATTGCACAGTTTTCTCAGAACAGAATGGCATTTATAAAAATAAAAATAAAAAAACATTTTATTTTTATAACCTTAATGAACCTTTACTTAATGAATATATATTGAATTTTCGTCTAAAATTTTAAACGAGTGTACGAGTATTTTCAGAGCTATAAAATTCATTAAAAATATTAAAATAACATGACTTTATTTTATTTTCTCTTATATAATAAGAATATTAATAATTATTACTTACAGATTTTGATAAATTATTTATTTTTAATATAAAAGTTTTCTTTTTTTTTCTTTTTATTGATTTGATAAAAATTTAAAGTCACCTAATTTAAAATGTACTTACACAATAAAGTTTAAAGAAGCCTATTATCATTAGACAGTCTGCCATTTCCTATTATAGGTTTTTATGGTCTAAATCTAAAATAAAAGAAATATTATATTGTTATGATAAAAAAAAATTACTTTGCACACTGTCTAGTCTATTATAATGTGGTTTGTACTCGTAGGTGACCACTTTCGGTTCGTGATGAGATGACGCTCGCTTTACGATCGGTCGAAGTGTCTGGCTACATTCCGTCGCTTGTGAATGTGTAAACTAGATTTTGCTGTTACGACTTTACCGAAGACCGCCGGGTTCACACTTAGTTTCGATACTTCACACCGAGTCGATACAATTTCCACATTATATCATCCGGGCGATAAAATGAGTTAACTTTTATAACAGGCCATAATTAAAATTATAAACTAACCACCGACTTTCTATTGAGTCCAAACACGCTATATCTGCTGTAAGTTGTTAAGAAGCTCGAAATCCCGAAAACTACTTCATTCTGCAGCATCAGGTCGAGGTTAACACCGAAAGTAATAGTACCTATACCAAATTTACAAAAAGGAAGATAGTGAAATTCCTTCGTTACCTAGGAAATGGGCCGATGGTCTTCAAAAACAATGGTCTTCAAAAACAAAAACAATTTCAAAAGAACAAAAAATGGTTCACAATCGGTACACCGTTTGGGAGCTACGATTCCACAGACAGAGATACACAGACACAGTCATATTTCAAACTTATAACAACCCGTTTTGCGTCGGGCGTCGGGCGGGGGAATATACACTGACGTTAACTGTGTACAGTGGGCATGTCGTCACGTGCGTACCGGGCATCCGATGCAACTGCAAACCGGAATTCTGACGGTACATATTCAGATAGACGGGCGCAATTTAGTTACGGAAACTGTTCAACCCACCGTTGGACATTGTCACGCGACCGTTCGTCGCGCCACTGGCTAGGGCGGTTCGGGCATTATCTATGCATATGTGCATTTATAGCCAGTTTTTTTAGGCAACCTCTATCGAAATTTATATTCCCAAGCATAAAAGAAAAGTTTCTTTGTTCTACAGTATTAAATCAACTTAAAGTATATCCTTTTAAATTTATAAATGCGAAAATTTTTGATGGCGTTTGTCATTCTTTCAAGCAAAAGTTTTTACATTAGAATAACAATTTATAAATCGCGGGCAAAAGTAAGTACCTATTAAGTAGATAAACCTAGTTCATAAATTAGTGCTTTAATACTTGGGAGATTAAGGCAAGTGGCTACGGTCATCTGAAACCATAAGCAAATTCATGCAGTGTGCTGCCATCCATGAACAGAAAAGAATAAAAGATATGGCTATATTGTAAGCCAACTATAAGACTTCTAGGTTTCACACTTCTGGTAGTTTACTTCTTGGAGTAACGAACGCGTGACGACACATTCTTTAGAAATATGCGAGGTTTGTCTAAAAGTCTTCAAATTAAAATAAAATAACATGTTTTTTTTTTCTTTGCATAAATTGCATAAAAGAAACTGTCTATGTGATTAATTTTAAATGAAAAATATTATAGTCAAAGGAGAACAACATAATAATAATAATAATAATAAAACTTCTGATGGGATACCAAGCCGAGAACTGTTATAGTGCTTCTTTTTCTTTTCTTCTTAACAACAATATCCTGGTAACAACAATTCTGTATGAAAATTTCACAATAGTATAATTTTGTGACGTCATAAACGCCGCATGTACATATTTCACAGTCATTATGCAAAGCAAATCTCTCCGGGCGCATGTGTGAGTGTGTTGTTTAGCGTTCACTCTAAGAAACATGACTAAGCAGGTGTGTAGTGCATATAACTCGCAAACAACTAACATTGTTTAATTGTGTTGCGAACTCAGCTCTAATTGTAATCTGAATTACCATACAAACTGTTTACGCGATAGCTCAATACATAATAGTTACTCAAGGAAAGGATTTAATAAACATTATGTACCCTGGGTCACTAAACGAAGTTGACTAACTGTGAAATAAATGTATGTATTCGATTATTTCGGTTCCCCATCATTTTCAGATCTTGTTGCCTTACAAAATATAATTGTTTTTCGTTCCTGTCTTTTCAAATCCAATGTCATCGAATATGTGACTGCTGATCGTTTTAAGCGACACAACAAAAAATACAAAAAAGTCTTTATTTATAACTTCAATAATAATTCATAACGCAGCTCGCTTCTCGTAAGTTATAAATAACTTAAGAAATTGTAGAAAAAATTTCTGACGATAGTTCGAAAAAAACCGCAAATGTATTAAAACATACCTACCGCCGTTACTGCCACGAATTTGGTCTAATTTTATCGTGGTAAAATAAAGTAATTATCGTTTATCATAGTAAAATTGAGAAAAAAAAAACTGGATGCCTTCATGCATTCATTAAAGTATGCAATAAAAAAATATCTAAAATGACAAAGTTGTTTCTAAAGTTTTTATGCAAGGAAGGTTCGTAAGTTTTTTATGCAAGAAAACTACCATACGAGTATAATAACAAAAATATCATCTATCTGCATATTGCTAAATAAAACATGATATAAAAACTATTAAGAAAACTTAAAGATTTATATTTGTTTACATAAAAAATATTACATCATTGTCATTTGATAATATATAAACCTCACTCAAACCCCAAAAAATGGTTCATAATAGTTCATAATAATTCATAATAATAGGACACGGAGTGAGTTTTCAGTCAATTTACGTACTACGAACTGTACACTGGCTTCTTATATGAACTCCGTATCATCGAAGAGGTCGCTGCACGCGATTGTTATTTTCTATTCATGGATTTGAAATAGAACAATGTCTAAATTATTACCCACATACACGTTTTATTGGGTCGCAAGTTTGGTCTTTATGTGATTTTAATGTAGTATACCAACAACCGAATGTCACGTTAGAATATTAATTCATTCGTTTATTGAAACTACGTTTCAAGTTGAGTTAAAAACTTTGGCGAGTGAATGCCATTAGCCAATTTTCTATACATCATTGAATAAAAATAATAAATCGCCTTATCAAACTTATAACTTACGATACATCCCTTGGTATTTTCCTTATCTTTCTAAGGGCCTCTTTCACAAACTACAATTAAAGTGTTGTTAGTTACTTTTAGAAATCATTTTCTGTTATATTGAATTATGCACACGGATTACTGCATCATTCGATAGCCGATTTTTTTTTAAATTATTTTCTATTTAATGTTTGGCACGTTTACCGTACAAACAAGCTCCATTATTCCCGGTTACCGGTGACTTTAAATGACAGTTTGGCCTACTTGACGTTTGTGAAACAGGCGCTAAGCTTGTTAAAATTAAGTTAATCCGAGCGAACAGATTACGAGCACATAAGCACATTCATAAATACATTTTAATAAGAGTAAAACCGTGAATCACGGCTATAGACTAAGTAAGCTACTGGACTAATATTTGATATTTAAAAGTATATGTAGATAAAACATTAAGGTAAGTATATAGAGTATTTTAGGCTCAAACATGCAGTTCTAAAGTGTGCATTTACCCAAAAATCTCAATTTCTATAGTAAATAAACGGTAACCCGATACCGAAACTATTTATAAGGTAAATACCATGAAAACGTGGATAAATGGAAACCTTTGAACGTTTTCAGCCACACAAAAAAGGCATACAAAAACATTTTAGCAACACGGCGCCTATGAACCCTCGAAATACTGAAACACACGTGAGTGCTTGGCAGTGCCAAGTCTTCAAGTGCTATTGCATAACGGCAAATGGCGACAATTTATGTGGCTAGAGCGGTCGCCAGCCAGATCTCCATGCCAACTTACAATTTTTTTTTAATGTACTTTGGCATGAATTAATGTTTTTTTTTTAAGTAACTTAACCACATTTGTGAAACAGAACGAAAGGTTACTTCTACACCTAGATTACACTACACCACACCTAGATCTAGATTTACCAAGTGTTTCATAAAACATATATTTCCATAAAACTTTGGAATATATAGAATAGGACAAAGGTATCGAAATAATTAATAGCACTTACACTCTAACGGTTTGCGTATTATTTGTAATCTATTTGTCCGATCTATTTATGAGTCCACATAAACGTACAGGCCTGATGAAGAGTGTCAAATGCTTTTTAGGGAAAATCCTGAGGTGTCCAAAAACTAATTATGATCTATTCTTTTTCTATTGATGAAAAACGTAAACAAATATAGCGTCGCCATGGTCACTGGACTGTTTCAAAGATGGGATTTGTACATTAGGCATTATCAAAGAGAGTTGACTCAGTGATTAACTCATTTAGAATTTGTTCGTATTGTTTGTTTAGTATATCGTGAATTGTTTGTTTACCTTTTTGATCAATGAAAAAAAGAATACAACAAGTAGATATATTCGGGGTTCATTCTTTTTCACTATACCCAATGAATCACATTAAATACACCATTAAGCACTGTATTTTACATGTATTTTATATTTTGATATCAAAATATACTAAACCACAAAAATATCAGTGAAATAGATTATTTATTAAGTAAAGTGAGAAAAGAAGAATTAGGTTTTTTACCATATAGAATAACGAATTTGAACCTTTAAACCTTTACCTTGGTTAATTTGTTATTTGTAATTTTTTTAAGAAATAAATAAAATTAATTTAAATTAATTTACAAAAATAAAAATATTGTGCCCCGACAACCAACGCAAGAACGACGTTTTCCGATAAGTTATCCATTGAGGCGTGTTGAACTGCGAGTTAAAGCAAGTCTTAGATCAATTCAAACCAATTATAATTTGATTATCGAAATGCAATACAATATTCAAAACACAGGAGCGTTTTGAGGAAAACTTGCAACCTTTAGGCGTACGGCATGTTATTTCTCATTTGGCATACCTCATATCAACCAGCTGTCAAGGCAAACCGCAACATCCTCCCAGACACTTATGAGTTTCAAAACTGGCAAGTTCACTTGTTTAGCCACATGTCGACTGTGTCTGCATACATCAAATTATAGAACTCATAACTTGTATCGTCATGGTAATTTGAAACTAAATTGTTCAGAAATTTCACTAAATCCTCTCTGTACCAATCCGTGAGATGTAATATAATTTATAAGTGACTAGCTTTTTAGGGGCGACCTAGGGGTCCTAGGAGCTAAGAGAAAGAGATATATTTGAATATAGCATTTTATACTCGTATAACAACCAGTCTATTTTATATGAACCATGTTAGTTTATTACTTTTACCATTAACTACTACATTTAAGAGACCATTTTAAGAAAACTTATTTCTAAGTTTTAATTGATGTTAATACCTTTCCCATACATAGCAAAGCTTGATCATTAATGTTTCCAAAATCTAATATTCAAGACGTTGTTTATATCGGAGTTTGAGAATCGCGTTAAAACATCCGCCGTTTATTGTCGCCTAATGGAAATGTCACGCGCAGTGTGTTGCGTGTTGTTGACCAACAATGGGGGTCAAGGAGGTTCAGAATAGACGTGAAGGTACGCTTGGGTATACACAACTTCGTACATTATTATCATTAAATTGGCGAAAATTCGACTTAGAGTACTTGTCGCTTGTGATTGTGTCCTCTGATTCTCTGATTAAACTATAGCATATCGTAAACGCAAAACAAAAACATTAAATGCAAAAGCCTTTAGACTTTTTCTCTAAAGAAAGCTCTTGACAACGAGTCTTTAAAATATTTTGAAAATAGTTTTTCTTTCACGTTTTTAACACATAATTTTAAACGAACTGATTGCCTAATATACTTAACTTATAATCTTAACAATATTATACTTACTAATAATATTTATAGTTTAGTATAACTTATAAATATTAAAATCATTAATATTATAAGTTCAATTCAATTTAGAAATAAATTTGCATGAATTGATAGTAGAATTGATGGTAATGGATCTATTTATATAACTTACCGATACTAAACTATATTATGAATAGTTATCACGAGACATTAGTTAACAATCGGAATCCATATTATCGTCAACCTAGTTATGCAAGAGGACATAAAAAAAATGATGTATTTGCGCGTCGCACACCCGTAACTATGCGCCAAGTAAACGCATTGAATGTAAAGAACATTACACACTGTTGTTTTATAATGAAAAACCAATCCGTGTCAAAATATTTCAACATTTAAAATATTTAAAATAAATTACTTTATGTTTCTCTCTTTCCTTTTATCTCTTTCTCTCTCTCTCTCTTTGAGTTCATCTCTATTCTATGAACTACACATCTACCAATTTACAGATACGACCTCGTGAGATCTTCATAGTAATTGTTAAGCCTAGCTAGAACTTCATAATTTGTCTCTTTTAATGACTCTCCCAAAGATCATACAGTACTATTCGTCAGCAGATCCAAAAAAGCCTTCTACATAGTATAACCTCTATGTTTTGCACTTTGAAATAATTAAAAAATATTTCATTGAAAAGCGTTTATTGTGGTGTGTTGGTGTAGGGCGGGCGGAGCGAGCGACAATGTAAATTTTATAGGTTACGAAGACATGGCGCACATTTACAGAATGCAGGCAATATTACAGTTGAAGAATATTATTATATTAGCTGGTGCCCGCGACTTCCTCCGCGTTGAAAAAAAAAATAAGCACTATAACGCTTGACCACTTGTTGCTATAACACTTTGGCCAGGCGTTAGTTTTTTATTTTATTTTAGATGATCCCTCGGGAATAGTCTATTTTTCTGGATGAAAGGTACCCTATGTCCTTTCTGATGTCGCAGACAACGTATATATGCAAAATTTCATGGTTATCGGTTCAGTAGTTTATGCGTGAAAGAGTAACAAATGCGTGAAGTACGGATTAATCCTTTTTTAGATTAGCTAATCCCTTCATGTATATTGTACAAGTGCTCTTACTAAAAAGATCGCTGAATGCAGTTACTTAACAATAATCACTAGTCGTGGGAGCGCACTCGCGTGTATCATTGTTAATTATCTTTTGTTGTACACATACCATCAATCGTATTCCGTAATTGCTTACTTTCAAATTCGCACCAGCCCGCTGACGTCCATATTTCCGAATGTCATTTCACTAATTGCTCAAAGCGGAGAGGATTAACGATTATTAATATTATTTAATTTTATTTAACCTGTTACGCTGAGTCGGTCTAATTAAATGGCGGTTTGCGAACGAAAATTTTATGTCTTGTCAATTTGATGGGGTTAAAAGAAAAGGACTCTTCCATTTCACCACTTATTCTACGAAAGACATCGCCAGTTTATTACTACGGAATGCAATGGTATCCGCCACTACTTATGTGGCAAGATTTAATAATGTACATTTTTAGTTACGATTGGTAATGGAGCTTATACCTTCAGGTGTTTAATAACACGTCACTTCAAAATGTACAGTACGCAAAAGTGTTATTCCTGAGCTGGTAAACGACAAATCCACGATATATTTTTTTAAATGTGTTTAAAATGACAATTTTTCTAATATTTTATGTAATTCTAACAGAAATTTTTGAAATAAGCATAATGTGTTAAGATGATTCTTATTATTTTTATTTTTTGCATCATTTTAAGTGCATTATTTAAGAAGGTACGCATATAACACATAAATTAAAATTATATACAATTAAATATTTATACAACTAACTAAAAGAATAATAGAAGAAATTCAATATTCTTCACCTTCACCCCTTCACTTTCACCCCTTTCACCGTGACCAACAGTTACAACAACTTGTCTGCATAAATGTACACATTTCAAATGCATGTCCAACTCAACTTTCATTTTACGGTATGATTTAGTGCACTAGGAAGGCGAAGGCTAATTCGATATGCACATTATGCATATGAGTGAGTGTATTGATTGAGTATTGACTAACTAGAGTTCATTGTCCACTATAGTCCAGAAAAATTTACTACCAAATCAAAATTTGAGATCCTTAGTAGATTTTTTGATATAAATTTCTAGAATATTTATGTAACATCGATGGGTGAAAGATTAACTTTCGAATCCAACTTGTAAAAGGGATGGGAAAAAAACTCCTCAAACTATACATAAATGGTAAGAGTTACAAAAAAAGTTTCAGACAAATCAGTTTTAGATATAGAGTTGATATTATGTAAATTTTCAAAAATCACACTGAGTCAAAAATAATCAACCCTTGTCTTCTAACTTGATTCAATGGAATTTAATGCGGTTATCACTCACGAGAAAGGTTTATATAATATAGGTAACTAATATGCATAAAAAACTTAGTGTTTGAGTAACTATATAAAAATTCAATGAAAAAATATATAACTCATGGTGAAAAACCGCATTAAAATCTTTTGTGTGGTTTAGGAGAAGTTTGCGGCCATACAGACAGACACGGAAAGCGACTTCAAATTATACTTACTACGTAAAGATTAGTAAACACTGACTACTGTTGTTCAAGGTTAAAATTTTTTGCGGTCCTCGTGATTACTGATTACCATGAACATTTGATGAGTCAAGGTGCATTATGCATCCAATTATACTTACCTACTACTTTTATTGTGAAATCTATACGCAACTATTCTATATACTAATGTATGTAGTGGCAGGGCACACTGCGTTTCGCAGTCATTTGGGCAGCCCGTCTGGCGGCAGTAACCACCACCTTACAGAATACAACCGTAAAATAACAGCATTATGTGCTGTTGTGTTTCGGTGAGTGAGTAAGGGATGCCAGAGCCCATTACCCCACCCCTCCCTTATCCCTTATCCTTAATCCTTCTATGATCGGCAGCGCACTTGTAGCACTTATGGCGTTGCTCGTGTTATAGGCGACAGTAGCCACCTACCATCAAGTGGACCGTCAGCCTGTCTGTCGACCTTAACATAAAAAAAAAATGATACTTTAAAATATGATCCAAGGAAATCTGAATAAACCATCAAATCTTGGCACAAAAGCTTTAATCGTAAAATTTGTGAGCTTTTTTGATATAATAAAGTATATAAACAAAATATTTATGAAATCGCTAATACGGCGGCCTTTAAAAACACATTTCCCAAATGGAAAAAAATATATATTGATAGAATTTCACACGAAAACAATGTTGATTAAATTCAGCATATAAGTTACGTTCGTACGATTTATTTAACAATTCATACGTAAATCATTGGGAAAGTACAATTTAAAAATATTGAACTGGCAAAAACAATGTCACTTTTATTGCATATTCATGCACTGAAATGTCCAATATTGAATTCAGGCTTGTGAACGTTTTTATTTCAGGTCTTCTATATAAAGTCACCTTAATAAAATAATTAAATTTTAAGCCAGTAGAAACTGTATTTATAGTTCTTTAGTGTTTAAAACTGTTATAAGTAATTAAATTTGAGTTAATGCTTTTTATAATTAAAGAATATATTTGACAACCGAGGCATAAAATTCAAGAGAAGAAAATCAATTAAAATTTTGTGGAGCAAGTCCATTATATTACACAATGATAATTTTATATTGACTTAGTCGTAACTTAACAAAATATAACTTTATAATACTCGTTAATAGCTTTCTAATAGATGAAAGAATTTTTAAAATCTATGCAGTAGTTTTTGAATTTATTCATTACAAACAAAATTATAAATCTTCTCTAGCCCTTTACACTATTACTATATATAGATATAACAATGTAACTAACTAGCAGACGGTACACTTGCCGTAAGTGGCTACCATCGTATAAGGACATAGATACCTACTCATTCTAACAAGAATTTATGTACAGCTACATTTATCAGTTCATAATGTATTGAAAAACTTTATCGGAAACTGTTTCCCACAATTAGATTTAACGATGAATTGAATGAATACAATATCTACCATTCCACACACACCATGCGCATTGGACTCCTTAAGAGCGGGTATAAAGAGAAATAGCCAATCCTAGATTTGAATTTTATCTAAGTAAATAAAATCCAATTTAAAAACTTTTTCAAAATAGATAAATACATTATAAATGAAAGTGAAGACTCGGACAGAAAACATAATATAATGAAATTTTCTCGATAGAAAAAAATCACCAAGTGAAGTCTCATTTCCATCAATTTTAGTTTTATTTTCAAAATAACACACATTACAAAGCTAAAAGTGTATCAGTAATATCACTTCACAGATTATCTAATGCTCTATGTATCAATTTTTCATTTGACATTGTATTTTACGAATAATTAATATTTAATACTTTTGGCACTTATAACATTTTTATTGAGCGAGATGCGCTATCTTCCGTCGCATGTTGTGCGTAGTTCTACGTATTTTGTGTCAAGCTGTCATGTGCAAGGGGCCACGCGGGTAAAATTACAAATTTTGTTTACTTTATACGCACTCTTAAGTAATGGAGATGAGAACTTACCATTTAAGGTATGCAATACGACGGCGGTAAGAACTTACAACAAATAAGAACGAGATATACGCAATACAAATAATTAATTACAATTTCCATACAATCATCTATAGGCTGAACATTGCCTGTTGTTTGTGCTGAAGGGATCTTAAAGGTAACTTAGGTACGGTCGACCGCATGCCCTGTGCCAATCTCATTCAGCCGTGTCACGAATAGCGTAGGATGGCGAAATTGCTTTCTAAGCCCTCCTGTATACAACCTTTTGTGTACAAGGATCAAGTTTTACGCGTATTTTATTGCACTACAGGTGTGCTCCCGAGAGAAATTTAGAAATGAGTCGGATGAGGTACTGTGGGTCGGCACAAAAACCATGTTGGGAGAATAATTGTTCTGTAATAAAACGAATCAGCGGTCGCCAACTGTAAATACTGTATTGTACATTTTATACTCGACCATACACGTGCCCAATGGAGTAATGTTAATTCCTGGAAAAATCTTTAAAAAAAGTGCTTCATCTAGGTGTCCCAGTTTTCTTCCGCAATCTGTGACAAATATTTAGTATACAAGTTCAGTTCTAGTTATATAGTTTTAATTAAAATTGAAACTAAACTATAAAAGGGTTGGTATGGTTTATTTTATACTACTAATAGCGACGCGCCACTAGCTTCGCAAGGATGCAATTTTTTCTGCAAATTATATATACCCACACAAACTTTCCCTTTTCTAAAGCCGTATCCAAATCCATTAGGTGGTTTAGGAGAATTTAGCAGAGAAACCGACAGAGACAACAGTGTTTCAATGTTTGAGATACCTGATTCCATTTCGCTATCTTTACCCCTTTACTACATCCCTTACCCCTTTACCCTATCAAGGACGGCAACGAATAAAATACCTACCTATAAATACAAGTAAAGACTTCTGTGTTTATAGATGACGGTGACGACCTACAATCAAATGGACCGTCAGCCTGCCTTTTAAATTTGACTATTTTTGGCAATGAATTTGTCGCAATTAAGAGAGATGAGGTTCAATTTATGTCATAATTTTTAAACGCTGTTGTTTCGTTTGCTTGTGTTCTTCTTGATAATGTTTTAGAATTTTGTTCAAAGGCCTCATTTTATTATTATTAACTTTCATTTAATATCCATTAACGTCGCGAGAGGTCACTTGCGTTCGCATCAATCATTCTGACAAAACCAATCCGACGATCGTGCGCGCACATTAAATTCAGTCATTTTCGATTGAACAAATTAAAATGCACTTACAAAATAAACGTATTATTTGGTCAATACAAATCAATGCCGCGTGTATTTTAAGGCAACATCTATATTTAGTAAACGGCGGCCTTAGTATTCATTGCACAACGAACGTCGTCGAGTATTCAACTAGTGAAAAAACACGCTAAAACGATACAAAATACCGGTCCTAAACAAATATTTGCTCTTTTATCGGCAAACTGTCTTGAAACGAAAGCTAATAAAAACGAGTTGTTCATATGAGAACTTAATACAAATAGGGAAAAAATGATGTGAGCGATAAGAAGTTTTGTTTGATATCATAATTTCATATATTTAGTAATGAGTTGTAAACAGTTTTATGACATATATACAAACTATGTAGTTTTCAGTTAGGCATGATGACATGTAATTTTATGAAGTTTGTACTCTACATTCTATGTATAGAGGGATTAAACACAAATAAATATTACTCTCTAAGCTTAGTTTCTGAACGTATTGAAAGTAGGTATCTACTATTTATATAGTATTGTTTTGTTTTTTACTAAAATATTTTTGTAGTTTTTTTAACATACATATACAAGGTTGGGCTGAAAAGTTCGTAGGCTAACACACATATGGCACTACTAGTATTAAATCCATATGATTTTTAGGTAACCCTAACCTTCAAAAGCTTTTGATGCTTTTGATTTCAAAAAGATTTAGAGTGAAGCAACTTTTGTTAGTTTGAAGAACGATCAAGACAATGCACCGTGTCACAAATCAAAGAAAATAATGGCAAAATTGAATGAATTGGGCTTCGAATTGCTTCCGCCGTATTCTCCACATCTTGCCACCAGCTACTTGTTCCTGTTCTCAGACCCTGAATGCTCGCTGGAAATAAATTTAGGGCCGATGGATAGGTCTTACTATAAAAATGGTACCGAAAAATGTTGCATCGCCCTCAAAGGCGATATTATATATGGAATAATAATCATTTTTTTTCTATGTTAACCTACGAACTTTTCAGCCCTACTGTTACATAAAAAGAGGTATATTTGCCAGTAATATTTTTTCTTATTAAAAATTAAGGTTATGTGTGTTTAAGGCTAAAGATCTACGCAAAAAACATTTGAAAGATGTAACAAAAAAACAATACGCATCATATATATATATATATATATATATATATATATATATATATATATATATACATTCATAGTTTTTATAATGTTATTATACATGTATGTAGTTGGACGCAAAGATTTAAATCGAAAGATGCGGCGTAATCTCCTCGCGCCATACTAAAAACACACCGAAAATTCTTAACAATGGGTTGGGCGCAGGCGCTCAACCCAACTACAGTTGCACGCCAGCTACAGTGAGTGACGGTCGCTTGTCGAGAGCGTCGCTATCGTCACAGTCACGTTTGAAGTAAGGAATGTGTTGTCTGTGTTTAAAAGTGTGTTTAGACAAAGGTATATGTATATTTTATACTTTTGTCTTTAGTATAATGTATGTTGTATTTTGTAACACACTTTCGCTAGTAATGCCGCATCTCTCGATTTAAATCTTTGGTTGGACGTAACACGATCACAATAGAACATGATTTATTGGTTCGATTCGGGTCGATGCTGAATGGAATTAGAGCTGCTTCGCAAATAGTTAGGCAAACAGCACAATACCGACAATATTCAGAACGTAATCCGCTGGATTCTAATTAACGTGGAATCCGAAACGTGTACACCGAATTCAAATTTGATTTCAACTCGGTCGGTCTGTCCTATAAATTATTGTATCGACGACATCGTTTTTCAAGAACCGCGAGGGATTACAGAGATTGCTTCATTAATCAATTCATCGTCTCAGTTCAAGAAATATCTTAATAAAGGTAATAATAATAAGGTAACCTTAATAAACGTAGGTAATTCACTATAAGGCTGCGTTTCCACCAGAGATGTGCGAGGGAAATGTGTCGTGCGAGGATGTCTAGCTGTGCTGTGAAAATGTGTGGGGGTTTCCACCAAAGCTGTGCGAGGAAAATGTGTCGTACGAGGATGTGAAGCGGAGCTGTGAAAATGCGAAATGTGCGGTCCGAGTCGTGCGAGGATGCGTTGCGTACTGTGACCGTCTATGGACTGGCTGGTGCTGGTTGTCGCAAACCTCGCAACACATTCGTCGCACACATCTGTCGCAAACCTCGCAACACTTTCCTTGCACACATCTCTCGCTTGTTTTGTACGTACAAAAACCTCGCTCCGCTAAGCCGTTTCCACCAGAGCTGTGCTGAGCGAGGCAAGGTAAATGAAGCGATTCTATTAGTTCTTGAAAATCACATCCCTCGCTACGCGTCCTCGCACATCTCTGATGGAAACGCAGCCTTACGCTCAATAAGTGAAGTTAGTTTTTGGACTATATCCAACTAAGTCGCTTCAAATTGTCGGAATGTTGCAATCTGTGTCAAAGTTCACATTATAGATTACGGAGCGGTCGGTGAGCATTAGTTAGTTGTTGGTACTTACTCAACAATATTTTTGCGACCTTCAAAATATTCGGCGGTATTTTATTTGTGCAGACTGGATCTTACCTGGAATGAAAAAATAAATAAGTATGTTTTAAAATTAAAAATTAAGAATTTTAGCTTTTTTTTACGATTTTTCTGCAGTAGGTACTTCGAATGTTCAATGCATAATAATTATGTATACCTTTATAAATAGTATAGTTAAGTCGCGAGTTTACTATTGAAGTCACCAGAAACAAATTGTTTTTAAAATCTAAACCATTTAAAATATATTACAAATTGGCTTTCAATAATGATAACAATTCAGTACCTAACTTGAAATTAATATGTTATAAACCAATATTCATTGTATAAAATATTTAACACACGATATACAATATACATACAAAACCAAATTGTTATACGTAAAACATAGAATTTAAACCTTTGGAACCTTTGGATATAAATTAAGTATACTACCAAAATCTCCATTACCATAATACTTATAATATATTTAAAAAAAAAAAACACATTTCATTCGACAAAATCTGCTCAGGACACGTTTATCTCTTCACGCCCACTAACCACGATAATACGTCGGTTGAATTACAATCAGAAACAATACCGCAACGATCATTATATACTTTAATAGCTCGATGAACTCCGAGCGGTAATCACAAACAATTTGGTGCATTTGCTCTGGTTCTGCTATAAATTTTGTAAAGGCAGCAAGCTTTGATGGCAATCAATACAGACTCATCCAATATCCTCTATACTCTGAGAATATAGAGGCATGTACAGACGGGGTAAGAAAAGGTTCGTCACCTTAAAGTCGACATTCGGTTGCAAAAATTTCATTTCAATTTGATAAAGGAATCTAATACAGTACTTTCCCTATCCTTGTGGTACAAAGTTACTTTCCTTGTCCGAAATAGTTAAATAAAAATAAAAATCAATCAGTAGTTACAATATTGATTTTTCATTAGATTTTAACTGTTCGATAGACTTCTTAATTTTTGGTGTCTATAAGTATTGGAGTAGGAACCGCATAAGTTCACTCAAAATTCAGCATATTCCTATTTTTTATGAAATATATATTTTTTGTTAGGTAAAGATGGACTGACGGTCCAGTTGTCTCATATTTCAGCCATTTTAAGCTCATACAATAAGCCAAATGTTTTAACCAATGCGACTGGCATATTGAAAAGATAACGTTATAAATAAACCACTGAATATTCTGAAATGATTTCCAGAAACCGTTCAAACTGCCTATTGTGTGGTTGACTCGATTTAAGCAACAAATAACATTCTTGATAAAAACTGAAATTCAAAAAATATTTTGATTGATCTTCAAGATTTTATTAATATACAATCTCCTAATTCCTTCGTGTTTCTTTGTATAATGTGATAATAATTTATAGTTTATTAATAATAATATTAATATAGCCTTTTATTTCCAAATTTCTCTAAAAATGTATGGTACAATTAAAGTTAGTGATATATTATATATTTTTTTATAATCTAGTTTTTAGCGTTTTATTAGGTATCCTTCTAAATTATGAGATATGGATCCCATTTTTGGGTTAAGGCTACTTACACCCTCTTTGTATTGTACTTAAATCAAATTAACATAGATAGTCGAGTAGGCTCAGTCTTACTTAGTACAATCAATCTTATAACATGCTATTCCGCATGACAACAAGCGAATTGGACACGGACACCGCATCCGATCGGATTACTGAAGCCTCTCGGATGCTAACACATCAATCACAGCGGATCGATGTTAAACTCCTTGGGCTGCGTCTAACTAAACCCTGAAAACGATACAGAGCCGAACAGTACATAACCCTAGAGTCTGCTTGTTACTACATATCTCTGGTTAACAAACATCAAAATATGTATTTAATACTAGCTACCCGCTACAGATTTGATTTTAAGCAACTTTTTTTTGCTTACGATCAAATCGCGAGCGGTTAATTGATTTTAAACAAATTTAAAAAAAACTAGACACTAAGCTAAAACTGATAAAAATAAGTAGTTTGAGGTATTTGAAGGAAATTTTTAATAACGATCTAGCATTGATGCATAAAGATTTTCTATAAATTTATATTGAAGCTATACAGACTTCAATCTTCAAGAAGCAATTTTTTATATAACTAGCTGGCGCCCGCGACTTCGTCCGCGTTGAAAAAGAAAAAGTAGCCTATCTTGTGTCCCGTACGTCTAAATGTTTATCTAGCAAGTTTTATGAAAATCAGTTAATTCTTTTAAGAGTTATGGAGGAACACACATACATACATACAATACCTACACTTACAGATTTATTATTAGTATTGTTTGATTGACGACGTATTACAAATAGGTACCTACCATATAGGTCGACGACATTGACTCGTTACCAATGTGATAAACCAAACGTAGTAACGATAGGGAACACTTGGATCAAACTGCACGTAATTAATTATACATTAACTTCTGATATTGGCAGATATCTACAGCATGCCTCTTCCCCTTATACGAGTATGTTGACGTGTTTACAGTCAATCATATTTTATTAGATTAAACTGTTTTACAATACTGATATAACGAGTATTGTTATCAAGTGTTATATTATAAAAATTATCTATCCGCCCCCAGCTTTTATTAGTGAAAATTGTATAAAAATCTGTTGGGTGGTTTAGAAAAAGTTAACGGAGAAATAAACGCGGAAAATTTCGGAGACTTAATTACGATTTTTTTTTTCTACTTACATAAAAACTTAATTGAGTGGATGAAGGTGATATGTTGCATTTTTGGGTTTTTTGGTTTTTTTGCGTTGATGAAGGTAATATGTCCATATGAATGAATACAGACCTTAAGATCGTGGTTTAAGACATTTTTGGAAAATAAAAAGTTGAAAAGAGTGTTATGTACAATTAATTTTAAATAGCAAAAAGGTGCAGAAAAGTTTACTTTTGTTAATGGAAGAGGGAGCTAGTTCACTTTTTTTTTAAATTAAATAAGAAAAGTGTTTAATTGCTATCATACCATTAATATTTTAGGTTGTTTACACAACTTTGCATCATAATTTAGTACAAAAATCAGTTCCGTGGTCTTATCTCAAAAATTAAAGGTAAAACTTTAATCTCGATTTATTCAAAATTGGAATTATGCGACATATCACCTTCATCAACTCACGTCTTCAATTACGTTTTATTATATTATATATAAACCTTCCGCGAAAAATAATCTATTTGATGGCGAAAACCGCATCAAAATCCGTTGCCTAAGGTGCAGTTGGCAGATGTACAGACAGAGAGACGAGGAAATCGACTGTAATTTATACCATGTAAGGAAAAGATGTAGATTAAAATAACTTTAATGTAACATGTACAAACACGTACAAAATAAAATGTAGGAATTCACATGCATTGAATACGCTGATACACGTGTGCCACTAGCTATTGTTGGAATTGTATTCATGTATTCAATAGAACAAATCGTCTTAATCGTGATTGCAGCTGGTTAAGGCGATGTCTCATCTTAATTTCAATAAAAAAAGATCTGACAACAATGAATCTATCTCTATTTTGTCTATTAATCAATTTAAAAATTAAAGCGTTGAATTATTCCCACTGCCGAGCTTGAAAAGTATCCTGTATGTTAGGTAATCTAAGAATATGATCTATTTTTTAAGTGACATTTTAACGCTTCTTTCAAATTCCTTTAATGTTTTACGCGTGATTTCGTAAGATACTTAAAACTATGGATAAACGTTGCAATTGTCCATCCGACTTTTGTGTGTAATGTGTTGTAATATGTGATTTGGTTTTAAACATTTTGTAATGTGGCTAATTTTTCAATTAGACATATTTCCTTGAATAATTTTGTTCAAGATATAGTTGCTGTTTAGTATCTATTTTAATTACTTTTGAATAACAAAAACTTCCAGACAGACGATAACAATAAACAAAAAGGACAAAAACAATTTATAGAAACGTCACAATTCACTGTGTGCATAGACTACGCAATCCTTCACATTAGTTTTTACATTGCCACCGTTAGTTGAAGCTAAGAGCCAAATTAAAAAGTAATCACTTATGAATTTACGAGATATTAATGACTATAGTCTCAGTATTTTACAGAAAATTTAAATTTATGACCTGGAAATGAGTGACGAAACTTCTACTGTTCCTAAAGTTAACATTGACATTAGCCTTAAGACAGACAATAGAGCCATCGTAGACGCATTGAAAAGCTATAACTAATATAAAACACAAAATTGAAAATTGAAAAATCGAATCTCACTATTCGTGCACATTAGAAGAAGGTGTTAAAGATCATAATAATAATATAAAAACTGGAGACCTTGAAATGTCTATTTAAGCAAGATAGTTGAATGGGTATAGCATAGCGTTTAAATTACGTCGGCGTCTTCGAGGTAACTTCGAGTAACGTCGATGAATATTAATAACGCTCTCGAGTCGTTAGACTGGTGTGGAGTCATAAAATGCTCCATGGATTAGTAAACATTTAAGTATGTTGATTGCAGAATATATGAAAGTTATGGCACTCGTAACTATATCAATCTAATCAACTTCATGAGGCAAATTGGATACTTGAATCGATGTCTTCTGAATATTGCTTATAGTACCAGCCCTGGTTTTGGACAGGTTTTGCTTTTAAATTGCATCAAATAAGCATCATGTTCAATTAATCTTGGATTGCATAAATAGGCTTACTTTTTGATAGCACTGTTGCCGCTCAAAAATCCATAGGCAAAAGTAAAAAATGTAAACAAGGCAAAAATCGTCAATATGCCATATTTTACTCTCATTCTTCTGGTTCAAGTTTATAGTTCTTGATGAATTTTAACACTAATCGTGACTAGCAGTAGTGATTATTTTAATATATGTAAGTACATAGTAATCAAGTTTTGTTCAGAAGGGTGACGTCACCAGAATTAACTCTGTCAGACATTGTAACGTGCATGAACTAAACTGAACACAGGTGAGGTCGCCGCGGACTCATATAACCAATCATATCTACAAACCAATTTAGTTTGGATAATGATAAATCATTTCATAATATTACAATCGCTAGATTGCAAAATAATAATGCATCTCTATTACTTTTATGTTTAAAATATAGTTTGAAAAGTTAAAGAGTAACCATATCCACTCTGAATTTCCATTCTAAATATTGGTTTTATTATTTTTTTATTATGATGAGTAGTTTTAGATTACCTCCAATATTCATACTTACTGACATTATAATGTTAGTATAGATTATACACATAAGTACATTATCAGTAAGAATTCAATAAAAGGAAAATATTATTATTATTATTTAAATGTCTTTTGAGTAGATTAAGAGAACTACTCGTATGCGAACGAACAGACAATGTTTTTCACAATTTAGAAGTATCCAACAATTTAGAATAGAATAAATAAAACGCGAGGTCTTCTATTGAAAAAAAAAAGTTTAATAAAAGGCAGTATTTTTTAAAAAAGCGTCCGCGTTTATCAATATTCCCGATATCGGGCCAGATCCAGCGTGACTGTAACAAGGCGGGTCGCTGACAAAACAAATTTACATAAATCCCGAGGAATCCGTAAAAATGACGCGCGACAGGCGAGCCGATAAGCTTCGGATATCATTAGCCGGGGGACAGACTGAAGCGATCACTCACTTGTGCGGCCTCCGGGAGGGACGCTCGCGGGAAAAATCCGAAATATCAATCTTCCCTCCCCCATTCTCCTTACGCCCAATTCTAAATTGAAAAGCCCCAGAGACGTACAATCAGCTCGGAAGCAAATATTTCGCGGCGATTTTTCGCAATGAACGCGGAAATTATTTTCGAGTTCAAAAATACGGGGGAAGTGCCGCGTTTATTAATTTAATCCCAATCGACGCCGGTGCAGCGGAGGGAACTTTTATAACATTCGCTCTTCAACTTCTGTACAACGTAGACTCGTATTCTTTTATTTTCACGAGATACAATCAAACCGGATTCCTCTCGAAGGATTTTGTATCAATTTCCTTTGTATTGAAAATCTCCAAATGGTGTTGTCTTGAAACGTTTCTTTTGTACTTATTCAAAAGGAGGTTTCCATTCCAATTATGTTTGGATTTGTAAAACAATTATGTATCTATGCTGATATTACAAAGAACTTTGATTTTTATACATTGTATATAGTATATGTGCGCAGTAATCCACGAAAGTATTGAATTGTTTCTAAAAATTGCTACAAATCTAACTACTGAATTACTATACTAAAAATCACTGAAAACTACTGAATTTCAATAACACCACACTAAAAACTATACTGTATTTTATAGTAGTAACATAGATAAAAATATGTTTTCAGTATTTGATACTATAACCTTAGTAAACACCATTTTGTTTCCGAAACGGTAGTTTTTCGACTTCATCGAAGTGATCTTGTTATCCTATTTTTGAGAAATAAACTTAATTAATTAATTTACTTAATTTGCTCTGGCATCTCTTACCATCGCCGAAACACAGCCATGTGTATTTTTTAAAAATTTATGGGTTCACATACATACTTATTCGTTCCGGTCATAATCATGGTGTTTCAAAGACTAATACTACACACAAGAAAAATAATAGGTAATGAAATCGTAAGTGTTCCATATACCTACCTACTTAAATGAACCGACCACGTAATAATCTTTGCCGGATGAAAATGACGCTGCAGAATTGGCGATACATATCCTCAGATCGTTTGCTTCGTGGCGTGAATCGGTATCGCAACTGAGGATTAGGTTGCGAGTGATATAATAATTTCAAATTTTGGTATGCGATCGCACACGTATATAGCCCCATCTGTTTGACCTTTAGCTGAATAACGGGCTTCGTGCCGAGTTTCAAATGGGAGCCGTTCAATTTGCATTTTCTCTTTTGAATTCCTAAGATGTTTCTGTGGAAAGTAGGTCTTTTCAAAATTAATACACGAGAATAATAATATAAGAGTCTTTGTTCAACTTCATGAAAATTTAAATTCATGAATGATGAACATGAATTGAGAATATTAAGAAAATTCGTGTTAACAACTACTTACAGTGGCACGATTCAATTACCTAATATTTTGCACCCGTGCGAAGCCGGGAGCGGGTCAACAGTGAAGAATATAATCAACGTTTACAAGACTGCCTAATTATAATTGTTAGAGTATGTGTTAATTGAAGAAGCGAGCCTACAGGTAGTATAATATTACTTTATCACCAAGTTGCCTGTCCTGTGTATGCAAGTAAGCGTTTCTACTTGTTTCGCCAAGTATATTTCACGGAAGCCCTGGCCGTGAACGCAACCGAGCGGTTTATTAGACAGCGACAAAATTCATGACACGCTCAGACAGAATTAAAGCTCGTGAAGCATGAGGCAGAGAAAAATTAACAGCCCCTAAACTAGTCTTAACGCTAACGTACCATGAAGATGCATTTACAAGTTAATGTTGCAAATAATTGTTTAATTAACATTGATTAAAAGTGAAATATGTACTTGTACATTCCTTTTAACGACGCGTGTAAAGTGTTTTTTTTTTATGTTAAGATCAGGCAGACAGGCAGACTGTACACTTGATGGTAGGTGGCTACCGTCGCCTATAACACGAGCAACGCCACGGGTGCTGCAATTGCGCTGTTGACTACGGAAGGATTAAGGATGAGGATTGGGAATGGATAGGGAAATGGGCTCTGACATCCCTTACTCACTCAACGAAACAAAACAGCACACGTGCTGTTATTTCACGGTGTTCTTACTGCCGCCAGACGGACTTAATTGACTGCGAAACGCAGTGTGCCCTGCCACTTCTTTCCAGGTCAAGACTTCTTTCAAAGTCAACTTTGAAAAGTTCATTGAATCGAACCCGGGAACCCTGGAAAAAAGCGTTAAAGCAAGCACTCTAACCTCTCATCCAACAGGCTCGTCAAAAACTCCTTTTGAATTTTAATTCGCCTCATTTATTGCGCATAGTTAGCCGGAGACGCTGATAGAATGTGTCCATAAAAATAATGTCAAACGCAAATAAAAGAAAGTGCGTTCCGTTTTGACATTTGATGTCAAAATCCGATAACATACCTTACCTACGAACTAAGGTTTTCCTTGTGTAGTGTCCTTTATTTTTGATCATTTTATTTTAACTAATCATTAATAATTTAATACTAGTTAAATGATTTTAGGTAGTGTAATAAAATGATATTTTTAACATAAAACCCTTGTTTGAATTGAGGGCACAATATATGTAACTTTATTATCTATACATTTTTACTAGATGTATTTAAAATGTAATAAGGATTAAAAATAAAATAAAGCACAGATGTAATTTTAGACATTCCAATTTTAAGTCTTTTTTGTGATATAATTTTTTTATAACAATACTTACCTATATATTATTATCTAGGTACCCATCTTTTAATAGACTTGTCACGTGACTCAATTAAACATTGTCTGGAAATCTAATCGTAATATTAGATGAGCTAGAATCTAATAAAGTTTCATCTGTTTTGATTTGAAATCCAATAAAGCCGAATCTCGGCGAAATCAACCGCTAGAGACTGTTTCCGCTCAAGCATCATCGTATTCGTGATCTGAAGCTTGAAGCTATCAAATGCAAAGTGACTATATAGTGACGTAGCCGCGTGTTTGTATATGATCGAAACCAAAATCTATCAGCAATTTTTTAGAACAAAGTTAAAATAATTTAAAATAAGATATTATTAATTCTAAACCTACATACCGCTATTAATTAAACTTAGGTATTGCTTGTTTCAAGTAATCAAAAGGTATTTGTAGGAATTAGGAAAAGTATTTAGGGGGAAATGGGGGAAATGCGCTCGCTCCCCATCTCTTATACCTACACAAGGATCGAAACACAACAGCATGCGTGCTATTATTTCCTTATGTTTAATCATAATATAGACTTTTATCAAGATAGGCAAGCGGAGTCGCGAACAAAAGCTTCATAGTTAAATCAATAAAATGGAAATATAAAAACACCGAAAAAAAAATGTTTTAAACAAAAAAAGCAAACATAATCAGCACCTTGAAATGACTAACGAAGGCGAGCAATTTGTTAGAAAAATTGTACTTATATTACGGCTGCATTGCCCGTGCGCCTAATTGCGTGCCGTTATAAGCATACAATTTTGTCATAAATCACTCATCATTAAACGTGACCGTTGATATTGTTTCAAGGTGAAATGAACACACACTCGATAAACTTACGGTTCAAAATTGTCAGCAAATTCGATTTTATGTTAACATTATGGAGTAGGAGCGTTACGGTACACGACAGAGAGTGGACGGCGTGTGTTCTGTGCCAATTCCTTGAGGTCAAAGGCTGCCTGCCTATACACTATTGCGGGTCATCTTCCCATAGATCCGTTGATATGATAATAATAACTTTTCGATTGACTTGAAACCGCATTGTGTATTGTCTATGGGAATTCATTCAATTAGATAACTGTACTTACCCGTGTAGAGGTAAAATTAACTGTTTTTTATTATTATTAACAATTTATGTTAATATATTATTAACTATTTTATTGTTAGTCCAATCATTGATTTCCCAGCCCATCGAATCTCGTAAAATTGCAATAAATTAATAGTGAATAATATAATAAAAACCGAAACAAAACAGCACTCGTGCTGTTATTTCACGGTGGTCTTCTGTAAGGGGATGGTCACTGCCCCAATTCGGTATTCCGTTTCCTTGATCAATAAGAGGACGCGCAAGCTTGAAATCAGCAAGGTTTAGTAATCACATTTCTATCAACAAACCCCATTGTCCAATAAAAGGAAGCGAAGACTTGAAATCAACAAGGGTTTGTAAACATATTGTACTCGTTCGATGACTACATTTCCTTGTTCAATTCGGCCCTCAGTGGCTTGAAATCGACAAGGGTTTGTTGATAGAAATGTGATTGGGTTTGTTGCTGATTTCAAGCTTGCGCGTCCTCCTATCGAACCAGGAAACGGAAATACGCCGATTAATAGTTAGTTTTAATCTGCTAGTTTTAGTCCGGGTGCTTTAATAAGGACCCAGATTAGAGAGAACTTTGAAAAGTTCATTTCCAAAGTTGGTCGTGTCGACAATTGAACCGGAAACCCCTGAGTCAGAGCGCTAAAGCAAACACCTTAACCACTCAATTAATGGGCTCGTATGTCATAAACTAAATCGGAATTGATTCCGATTCCGATTTAAAGTGTGATGGGTATTTTTATCTATTACTTGATTTGCATAGTGTACAAAAAATCCTCTACAACATGTAATTGATATACTGTGTCACGGGTGGTCATAATCAAAATTATTAATTCATTCAACGCATTCAGAAACTAAAATTACTGAAAATAATTACAACATAATAAACATCTGTTAAAACCAAGTGGAGAGATAATACCGCAACATTGAAAATCAAATTATATCGTACTCAGAATAGCGGCATGTCATCAACAACCGCGAAATGTACATGACATACGAATTGCCTATTAATAGACTCCAACCCATAATAACATTAAAAACAGAAAGGTCAACGCATTTACTCGGTTCGCGATGATCGTCGAACGCACCGGTGGGATCGTGAGGCAACACTGACCTTCTCCCCTCGCCTCGTCTCCCGCGACGGCATTTCCCCTCGCGAGGTCACATCACGGATCTACCAGATGATAGGTACTTATCGATTCTAAGTATCTAAATATTATCTTCCAAAAAAAATAATATATATATATATATAGTGATTTTAATTTAATAATCATACAACCCAAACTTATCCAACTCCAAACAGATACTACCTGGACTATTACGTTATATGTATATATACTAGCTGGCGCCCGCGACTTCGTCTGCGTTGAAAAATAAAAAAGTAGCCTATCCTGTGACCCGTATGTCTAAATGTTTACCTACCAAGTTTCATGAAAATCAGTTGATTCGTTTAAGAGTTATAGAGGAACATACATACATACAGAAAAAATTCTAAAAATGGTCAATTTAGTTTCAGTATCATGTATAGAGCCTATAAACACGATATCTCTGAAAACAAAGTAACTTACTCCATGACCAACCCTTACAGATTTATTATTAGTATTGATGCGAAAGTTTGTATGGATGTATGGATGTTTGTTACTCTTTCCCGCAAAAACTACTGAACCGATCACTATGAAATTTCGCATACACATTGTTTGGGACACCAGAAAGGACACAGGGTATATTTTATAAAGTCACGCGGGCGAAGTCGCGTGCAGCAGCTAGTTTTATAATAAAACGAGATACTAAAGTAAATATAATTACAAATTAGTTCAAGTTGTGCCACACTTAGCGAAAATTGTTATTACTAATGCAGGGGGAAAAGGAGAAATATGTTGCAGAATACGTTATTATTGAGCAACTTTGTAGTAAATTCAACATTTAAGAAAATTGTAGCCTGTATGATGTTAATTTCAAGGTCCATTCCTCATAATAACTACTTGGTTTCCATTCCATATATATTCCCCTTGGACGACAAAAGTATAGTGGCCGGATGGGACCTTTCATATTTCATTGCTTTTGTATTTCGCAAGCAACCGTTTCTTGTGGAGTAGGTATAATGTGGTACAATCTTGTAGGGTACAAGGATAAAATAAGGCTACAACAAGAGAGGCACAATGTTTAGTAGTTAAAGCGTGAAAGCGTAATGAAAATTCGCATTTATAATATTAGTTAACGCAACGGCACCGGTTACCGACCGGCCTCCTTTATCCGACCATTTTTGTTTTTATTTTCTAAAATATTCAAAATTTACGCGAAAATTATGAAACGGAATGCATTCAATTCAATCACTAATCATACACCACCTGTCAGAACTTGGCTATCAAATATTAAGAGAAAATCTGTAATTTCAATAAAAGCTACGCAAGGGTGCAGTTTTCATTGAATTGAATGCGAAAAAAACATAAATTGGCGAAAACAAACATCTGGATTTTTTTCAGAGAATACTGTGGTAAGTTCGAGGTTTTTTTACTTTGTAGGCTTTATTGGTTTATTAAAATCTTAAAGTTTCAGCATTCTAGCAAAAATTGTGTGTTTTCGTAGATTTATTGAGCAAATAATAATGGACGGAATACGGAGCGCTATAAAATAATAACATTCCGGATACCGACCACTTGGTCGCTAACAGGATTTTTGCGCTTTGTAAATGAAGTTAATTTTCTATTGTACTGGTTGTTTTGTGAGTGTTTCGTATTCACTTATTTATTCTAAACGCTATCCTTACGTAATACACCTGTATACGACCTATGCTAACTTTAATAGATTCTTTGTAATAAGAGTTTCAACTTGCACTATTTTTCTGATAATTTCCAATTCATTTACAAAGATCACCGTGACTTTGAAACCTTATATTTTATGTTTATTACACATAATTGCATAATTATGATATTGTATAATCTTTATAAGTGTATTTGAAGTAGAAACACACTAAAAATACATAATTAACTTTAGTTTAGAAACTTTATTACGCAAATATAGGATTAGTCGGAACCAGGAATCGATTTGTTTCTCATTTTCCTATTTCCGTCCAACTCGGACGCTTTTGGTTTCGGTGTGCTTGAGTGAGATTGCATGTATTTAATTCATCATCATGAATGAAAAAAGAGGTTAAAGTATTCGTAAGAGAATATGGAGAAAGTGCTACAAGACATACGGGAGAAGAAGATAAGCATAAATCAGGCTGTTAAATTATTTAATACAACCCCAAACGCATTAAGAGCGGTTTTATCTATCGCCCCAAGAAATTAAGTATTGGTCAGAGAAGGCTAAAAAAGTGTATGATGTGTGTGACATAAAAAAAGTGTTTTTTTTTTTTATTATGTATTTTTTATGTAACGCCATAAGTGCTACAAGTGCCCTGCATAGAATAGAAGGATTAAGGACAAGGTATAATAAGAGAGGGATGGGGGGTAATTGGCTCTGGCATCCCTTACTCACTCACCGAAACACAACAGCACAGTCATATGCTGTTATTTCACGGTGGTATTCTGTAAGGGGGTGGTTACTGCCGCCAGACGGGCTGCCCAAATGACTGCGAAATGCAGTGTGCCCTACCACTACTTTTCAAATCCAGACCAGTCAATTTTGAAAAATACATTAAAATTTCTAAAGTTGACCCCGCCGGGAATCGAACCCGGGGCCCCTGAGACGTTAGGCAAGCACCGTTGCCACTCGTCTAGCGGGCTCGTCATGTATGCAGCGGGGTCGTCCTGTATGACGAGAAATAGTATTATAATTTATTTTTTTGTTATAATAAAGGGATTGACAATATAACATCAGAAAAATCAGCATTGTCTTTTTTAAATAGGTCTAGGTCGGTTTAGATCCTAAAGTAAGGAAAAATTACAGAGTTCCATATAAAAGGTGAAAAAAAAATTACATAACTAAATTACTATAATTATAATATCCATTTATAATATTACTTATAGTAAGGATATTATAATATTTTTACATTTTAATTCACATAGATGTATATAATGTTTACATAGATGTTAATTATTATTATTATGTTATTTGTTAATATGGATGTTTTATCTGAAATAAATGAATATTATTATTATTAAATGATTTTTTGAAACTGTGAAAATCAAATCAAAAACAAAATTTTTGTTATTTTCGTGGCGATTTTATTTAATTCTTCGTCATTTGTCGACATAACCAAATGTTGCTTAACTGGAACGATGACGATTTTGTTTGATGCCTTGTACAATAAATAAATCATTAAATAAATAAATAAATAACTATGTCATTTTCCTAATAAATACTGGTGTTGTTTAAAATTGTTGTTTTTTACGAATTTCCACTGTATTTTTTAAGCCATAAGGTTCGTTTTCGTAGGTGACATATGGCCGGTCGGAATCTGGCTACTCAGTGGACGGATACACGCACATTTTTAGTCAGTCGGTCGGAAAACGGTGCTTTCAGTTTATTTCCAGTCCTTACAGTTTAATACCAAATATAGGAATAAAATAGCCATTATAAAATACAATTATGTACATTTTTTTAAATTATAGTATGTAACCTTTCAGAAAAGCATTTCTTTTTATGAACTCTTGAGTAATTTTTTTATCTTTTGAAGGATTTATTTAGTTAAATCGATCAGTGGTCGGTATTCGGTGCCGTTGCGTTACTAGGATTAGAATTGTAAGTTAATGGCATAATTTATAAAACTAACCCGAAATTGGCTTGTTAAATGCATATGTACCTGGCTTAATATAAACATTAGATCATTAATAATAATGAATTATAAAAAAATCCTTTAAAAACGTTTTAAAATCATGTGGTACGGAGTAAATCATCTTTAGATATATACTATTAGGTACTTAATAAGAGATTTATGACCGGAGATTATGGTTGAGGACACCTCGTAGTAGATCACGATAATAACAATGTATGGAAAAATAAAGAATGAAAAAATATATTCACCAAGTTACATTACTTACTAACAACATCACATGTAATTCATTAGCTCATTACCCTGTGAAACACACAATGAAGATTATCAAAAGATTATTTCGTGTGGCTGCATCCGCTTAGGCATTGCGTAACGAAACTCACGTAAAGACGGGGCACAGATTATGCAGCCGACGACCTTTGAGGCTGGCCACCTTCACATCCGGGTTAAATCGCGACTGAATAATAAAAATGTGATTACTCGTTCGTTCTAGAATTAGATGACACATATGTACGAGTACTAAGAGACTGAAACGGCGTCGTATTTTAAGCTTTGTCACGGCGAGTGTTACAACTGGAGACAGCTTTTACGGAAACTTGGTACCAAAATAATACAGCGACGTTAAATAATTTGCTATTTTGAAACTAACATTGAGAGTCGAAAAAGTAATCGATGATAACATACCATCTGCTATTACCACACTATATTACTGAATAATAGGTATATTAAAATGAATGTCATGGACGGTTTTAAGTGTACTTAATTTTACTACTAAAATAATGGTTATTCATTCGTGCTAAAACTTTTAAATTGAAACCACACCCAAATAAAATCATTATTAATATAAAATATGTACAATAAAGCTATTTGAAAACTACGAGTATATTGAAAATTGTTTAGAGACAGTTGATGAAACGAAATCACCCATTTCATTGACTTATATTACCTTAAAATCATTGACCCATGTACTTCGTTTGACCATACGTTTTAATTATGGTAACGTTACTTTGAATTTTTTTATACATTCCACACACCAAAATTGTTTATTTATAATCCGATTATAGTAAGGATGGGTATATCAGAAAGTGACGTATACAAATTTTATTTTATTTTGTAGGCAAACATCCAATGGTTAAATTCGCTTTAAATGAAATTAAGATAAATTTATTTTTTTATACATAAAAGAAATTTTATAGAAGACATGCTGTGCCGTTACATTGTGCCCAAATTGCCGCAAAAAGTATTACTTGAAGCGGTAATCTCACAATAAGAGACTTTGTCGAGAGATTTGTTCGGAGTCAATGAGTAAACAGAATTCAGTCACGACAACGGTATGATTTCTACAACCAAATATAAAATCATAAATAAAACATTAAAGTTTTATATTGAAGAAGGGAACAGTGGTGTAATGGAAAATATATTTATAGCTGGTGTGGTGACAACTATAGATATAAAACGGATGATGTACTCGTATAAGGTCATGGCAACGTAATCAGAAGATAGTCTTCTCTTTGCAATCCTATTTTATTCTTAACTAAGCTGTTTTTTTTTCTTCTACAAATTATATATAAAAACCTTCCTCCGTTAACAGTCTTTCCATTAGTGAAAACCGCAAAAAAATCTGTTGCATAGTTTAAAAGATCTAAGCGTATATACAGCGGGACAGACGGCGGGAAGCGCCTTTGTTTTATACTACGAGTATGTAAATATTTACACAACAAAAGATAAACTAAAATCAAATTGAAAGCTTAATCTCTTCAACAAGTGATATGATTCATATAAATATTCATTCTCGCTTAGAGACGTCTTTATAAAAAGGATAAAAGGTCATACACAAGTAGAACGTTCACTACTCCTATTGCTTTCATGTCTTGATTCATTTCTAGTGAAAGGTTTTATATAAGGTCTTGTGCAACGTCGTATGAGAACACTAAGATGCTTACATATTTTACACTAATAACATTTCTTAGTAATATTTGTACATTAAAATGGAACTAATATACCATCTATGATCTACGTATCTAGATATATTTGTGGAAAATGTAAAATGTTTTTCGGATCAGAATAAATTTGATTATTACAATGAAACTGTTATTTCATGTAGGTTTGTCATTTGTACAGTCAGGGTACGAAAAACCTTGTCAGTTTTTTTTTTTTCAAATTCTTTCATTTATCAAAGTCGTAGAATCTTAGTACCTTTTCAAATTAAAGCACTAAGCAGACATTTAAAAGACGTTGGAAAAGAAATTTTGGCATGACTGATATGATTGCCTTGGTGCAAGCAAATATCGACTTTAAGGTGGCGAACCTTTTCTTACCCCGACTGTACCAGAATTACAGCAGACAAGAACAAGACAAGACAAGACAAGACAAGAACAGACGAGAAATCATTAATTAAATATAAATTTAACAATTTGTCAGATTTTAACAGAAAATTACCAGTAGGTGTCAATATCACTAAAAACCACTAAAATTAAGAATAAAAACTTTAAAAAAATCACTAAAACCTAAAAAAAAACTATTGTTCAATTTCTTACATTGCGGTCCAAATACACAATTTCAACAAATGATTATTACTGCACAATAACAGAAACGCATTCGATGAAATTATTTCAATATTTTGCGGCTGCACACAATTTACTATGAGAGGTTCTTGGCTTCTGAGAACTCATATTCCACTCGCCAATTTTAAATCTAACACATTTCTGATTGGTCATTCATTATTTTTTAGAATATCACTCAGGTAAGTGAGTACCTATATTAAAGTTTTTACTAATGCAGTTTTTATTATCTTCCAGATTTTTTTATGTATTATGATATGTTTTTAGAGCCTTTAAAAATAGCAATGATCAATAAAAAAAAGATTGGATTTCTACTAATATTATAAATGGAAAGTGTGGACGGATATCGAACGGATTTGGTTGAAATTTGACACACTGTGGTAGTTCACTACCTTGATTGTCTTATAGGATACTTTTTATCCTGGCAAAATGTTAGGTTCCCGAGGGATCGTCTCAAAATATAAAACGGTGGTGGCGCCACCGTCGTCCGTCAGGCGTTATATTACTCGTGTATTTTCATTTTCAACGCGGACAAAGTCGCGGGCACCAGCTATAGTAGTAGTTATCATAAAAGTAAGCTGGCTGGTGGTGGTCAGAGTTTATGCAATGTACTTGCTTAGCAGACGTTTGTGTCTTGGTCGGTCTTCAACATACCTATGGGCAAAGATTTAAATCGAGAGATGCGGCATTACTAGCGAAAGTGTGTTACAAAATACAACATACATTATACTAAAGACAAAAGTATAAAATACATATACCTTTCTCTAAACACACTTTTAAACACAGACAACACATTCCTTACTTCAAGCGTGACTGTGACGATAGCGACGCTCTCAACGAGCGACCGTCACTCACTGTAGCTGGCGTGCAACTGTAGTTGGGTTGAGCGCCTGCGCCCAACCCATTGTTAAGAATTTTCGGTGTGTTTTTAGTATGGCGCGAGGAGATTACGCCGCATCTTCGATTTAAATCTTTGCCTATGGGTTATAGGAATATTAAAATGTTCAGTTTCCTAAACTATAAACGAACATCTACTTGTATTTTCATTAGTTGAATAAACAGCGTCTCGCATTATTAAATTAAACATCTTGATAATATTTGCATACACATCACAACACAGTCATTTCGTTGAATTGAATGTTTGGAAATTATTGAAGCAAGTCGTATCTTGATTATAAACGTGTTGCTTAAACTCCATCACGGCTGAGTGTCGTGGTATGGGTATGTTTTAATATACTTACTTAAATAATACAAAATAATGTTTTGTACCATTGTCTGTACGTCTGTGTTATTGAAAGTCTTTTCCAATAATACGAGTATAAACGCGAAAATTTGTTTGTTTAATTTTCATGCATGAACGGACTTTTATGAAAGTTTACAATAATATAATATGAATTGTTTGTGGATCAATGTTAACTATAACTAGTTTATGTAGGTTGAGGGTGGATCCAGGCAAATTCTGACCGGTCCTATTGGAAAATTATGGGAGAGGCCTTGGTAGGTACTTACATCAGTGGAAGTCATACTACAGAGACGATGATGCTGTAGTTTTTACATCAGAAAAACACATAAGCACATATGCTATAATTTATAAAATTACTAAAACGCGAAGTTGCAAATAAAATTTAGTAAAAAATATATTCATGAGAAATTTTTTTTTTGTCCATCTTTATGTAAGTACTTAGTTACTTAGTAGTAGTTTAGTAAGTACCTATACAGAATACACAATATTTATGATAACTTAATACTGGAATGAAAATATGTTAGAACAAATAGTAGATTTATAATAAGCATTGAATCCTACTAAATCAAATATAGAGGAAACATGAGAGCTAACAACTAATCACACAAGTATAATTAATATAATTTCACGACTGTCATTACCACCTTCGTTGATTAAATTAAACGTTTCACACAAACGTACAACATACATATATATATACGTACGAGTAAACATAATTAACACGCGTGTATATATATGCACATAGTCGTATTATATATTTATATATATATATATTAAAATTACAAGGGGTTATTGCTTCAATACGGTTCGGCTTGTTCGCACGACGAAACTCCAAGTAACGTTTTGATATTATACGCATGAAACAATAAACAACCTCCCTCCCCGAGTGGTTTTATTAACCCGAGGAGCGTTATAGAATTCATTGAGAGTACAAAATATTCCTTTAATTTCCCTAATAATATAAAGCCTTTAATATCCCTTTCGAAATCTCGCAATCCCGCAACATTAATTAATAGGAGTTGAATTAAGCACAAAAAAATCTTATTAAGAATAAAGAATGAAGCAAACTATTCACGGTATTTCAGCAAAAATTGAAATTTTACTTTTTGCAAATTCTGCCTTTATTGGAAAATTAATGCAGAATTATTTATCGAATTAATGTTTTTGTTCCGAAGACTTTTAAAATAAAAAATTTAAACGTTCATCATACATTAAACTCTGTTGGTATGGATAGATTTGAACGGACTTTGAAAAAAACGCTTACAGTACTTATAGAACCTGTCACATTAACACAGTCTATCTATAAAATACATCTATAAAATCTCTAAAGATACTCGGGAATCAACCGCGGGTGAAATCTATAGTTACATAAAAAATATACAATGCGACATATCCTACCTAGTATATTTTGTTCTTAATATTTAAAAACAAATCCTCGCCCAAGTGAGTTTTCATCGTGGAAAAGTTACAGATCAAAAGGAATACACAACCGTCCAATAGACTGATTAATGAATATAAATTTTAATTTGAAATACGAAGCTGTTCGAGTCGTAATTTTAACAGTTTTGTAGATTGCTTTTTACTCTTGCACACATTCATCCTTCGGGCATTACGAGACGGCCTAATTAAAACCACAGTGAAAACAATCGTTGTCAACGAAAGCATTATTTTATTTTTAAACCTACTACTTTTTTATAAAATCGATAACAATTTTCGTTTTAAATTTAAGAAAATTATAGTACACAAATATATTAAAGTTGTTTCATCGTAATAAAAATTCTGGTGAAAGGGTAAAATAAATACCAGAGCTCTATCAATAATGATAATATATAATTAATAATGATGACCTTATATTAATTATTATATTAAAATTAATTTCAAGCAACATTCTTTATGCTGACAGAGAGAAACCTAGAAATTATTGAGAGGTAGAAACCTATCTTATTAATACCCATCGATGTATATTAAATAACGCTTCTATTTACGAAATCAATACTGCCTGGCCTCTTTGAATTGAGATCTCTTGATACATTATAATGCCTAATGGGAATAGGTTATTAATTAAAGTTATATGTGCTTTGTTCGACCTTATGAGATAGTATAGGATTAGATATATGTACGTAGCTAGAACATTATTAGTTAATTTGAATGAGTTAGAAAGATACAACTCCCATACTGAAGGTATTCTAAGAACACTCTTAAGACATTGTTCAATTCAATAGGTATTAATGTTCATTAATAATTATTTTAAACTATTCCCTGAGCAATTCCATAAGGTGATTGCCGTTTCGGGAATGTGAAGTGAAACAAAACTTTATAAAATACTAGCTGGCGCCCGCGACTTCGTTCGCGTTGAAAAAGAAAAAAAGTAGCCTATCCTGTGTCCTGTACATCTAAATGTTTATCTACCAAGTTTCATGCAAATCAGTTGATTTGTTTAAGAGTTATGGAGGAACATAAATATATAAATATAAATATAAATATCTTCACACATTCCACACAGCACCATCTAGTTCCAAAGTAAGCAAGTAATGCTTGTATTATGGATACCAGACAGTTGATATAATACATAGATTACTTTTTTTTTTGTAAATACATACATATTATACATAAAAAACATCCATGACTCAGGTACAAAGGTAAAATGTTAACACATAAAACATTTGCCCCTAGCGGGATTCGAACCCGCGACCGTTTGGTTAACAGCTAGGGTTACTAGCCACTAGACCAAACGTGTCGTCAAACATACATACATACATACAGAAAAAAATCCTAAAAATGGTCAATTTAGTTTCAGTATCGTGTACAGAGCCTATAAACACGATATCTCTGAAAACAAAGTAACTTACTCCATGACCAACCCTTACAGATTTATTATTAGTATTGATATTTTTATAAACTCTTAACACCAGCGTTATTAGGTGCATATCAAGTCTTTGTTAAAAGTATTAAAAGCAAACAAATTAAAATTAAAATGAAGTATAGTTCCCCATCGCTTCAATGTTAACCCTTCAAGAATTTTCAATAAAACCACAAGTCATACTATGCAATCATGTTATTGGTTTTGTTATTTTTTATACGGTAGCTGCTGTGGCTTGCATTGTTCGTATCATGAGTGCATGACTAATTAAAATAATAGAGAAATATTTGAAGTTCTTAAAAGTGGTATAATGTCTACTTTTACTATAGTACAAAGTTTTCCACCTTATTACTTTTTACTAGGCATTCAATCTCCATTGAATTAATAAGTTAATTCAATATAGAACAAAAATATAAGGAACTGGCCGTTGAACGCGACTTCGTATGCGTAATTTTTCTATAGGTTAAAAATTTTTTAAAATAGGTTTATTATTGTTTTTGAGTTTATTCATTTCAAACAAAAATGCAATAATATTTTCCTTTATAATATTAGTATAGAAGCTACTTAATCCAATCAGAATAAATCTTTGAAAATCCTATCAAGTTTATACGCAATTTGTAAAACAAACAGTTTTGTGAACATGCAAGCAAACAAAGAAACCCTAAACTAACTCTCCAGTGGCTTAAAGCTTGTAAAGAGTTGAATAATAACAACAAAGCACACCTTATTGCTATTAAACGGCCTTTAAAAGCAAAGTTTTTCTTTTCTGATACTTCTTACATAGGTATATAATAAAATATATATAATAATAAAATTATAATAAATGATACTAAATACTTTTCCAATAATATCACTAGAAACAATGAAGCAAGCAATAAAGCAAATTAGTAAAGCGATAAGATTTGCACACGAACATAATATAATAGCGGAACTAGACCTAGAGATAAACCGATTGTCTATCGGATATCATCCATTGATTCGTCTAGTATTGTATAGCGCATACATATTAAACGTACCTTGTGCATGCATTGGGTATGTAGATATAGCAAGACAATGGCCGTGACAATACATCTTCATGTTAGCTCTATATTCAAATCTATTATCAATACCGTACAATTACGGACTGATAATACAAGAATCGTAAGGCCCGTCACACACGTAACTATAATATATATTAATATACCGTGCTATAATATACATTACGGTATACGTTGGTGACATCATAGAAATATATATTATAGCTGCGTATGTGAGACGGGCTTAATACAGCATCATTGGTATATTAACTACTAACTGGTGCCGGCGACTTCTTCCGCGTTGAACGATGAAAGTTACTTTTCTATGTTCTTTCTGGTGTCACAGACAACGTTTATGCAAAATTTCATGGTGATCGGTTTAGTAGTTTTTGCGTGAAAACGTAACAAACAAACTCACAATTATAATATTAGTAAGGATACAAAAGAACTCCCCCAAGTCCAAGAGAAACACGTAGGTAGATGAACGAATATTCGCGAATACTGCTGGAAACTGCAGCCATCGCGTCGTCAACATTGACTGGTATCACATAAGCGACCATTTTCACGTATCAATGGATAAATTTCAATAGTGTCTTCGAAAGCACGTAAAATCTTTATAGTCACATACGTATTTCTAACTTTTTTAAAGTTTTTTTTATAATTTTAACATTGCTCGAATTACTGCACTTTTGTTCACAGTAAGTATCTCGAGAAGTTAATTATGAATTTAAAAATCTAATGTGTATATTTTGGCTCTTGTGACTAATACATTATATCCTAGCCTCTCGTGATCTTTATTTTCAACATGCACAAAGTAAATTATAAGCAGGTATAAGCAAGTAGTAAGTATAAGCAAGTAGTAAGCAGTAAGTAGGTATAAGCAAACTCAGGTGCTGTAGCTCCTTAATAGTAGGATTAAGGATAGGGGATGAAGAAGGGAAATGGGCTCTGAAATCCGTTACTCACTCGCCGAAACATAACAGCATGTGTGTTGTTGTGTTTCACGGTGGTCTTTTGTGAGTGGATAGTCCAGACGGGCTGTTCAAATATCGCTTCTATAAAGGTATTTTATCTACATAAAAAATGTGAATAGAAAAACACTAGGTTGAAAGCAAAGCAAGTTCTAAAAAATGTTTATACCACTAGGTATGAAAAAATTACTCAATTTGCTAACCTTTAGCTATCAATCAAACGAATAATCAATCAGGTATGTGACGACTGAATATTAAACATCAGTTTTAAAGTTAACCTTTCAAGATTTCGTAACAAAAATATGATGAAAGATGTTTTGTTAAATAAACATTTTTAATCGAAAAATTATCGACGTACCTATTATACCACCACAAAATTAAACAAATATGACGTATAATAGTAATAAAAACCGTTTAAATGGTTATAAAATAATAAATGTAAGTAATTAAATCATAAAAAATATATTTCATACTGCTACTTAAATAAGTAGCAGTATGAATAAATGCAAATGCATCTGAAATGATGACTCTCCTAATCGACATTACGTAAAAAATTTAAAAATGATAATTTTACAACGAATGCTGACGTTTCAATGGAAGGACCTCGTCTTTATGTTGCACGTTCTTAAAAAAAGTATTAAATGGTATAAACCTACAATAACATAAAAGTTTATGATGAATAATTACATATATTACGAACCCGACAAGGTTAACATAAAATTTAATTCCCCAATAGTTCAATTTATTGCCGCATCTTATTTATGTGTTTGTGCTTTATTCACATGATGCAATACAACTTGAGCGCCTCCTAAAGGTTGCGATGCTTTGACATTAAATTCCAAACATTGTTCACCTATAGCAGAAGATATATGCACATATTTTTGAATAATAGGTCCGTTATTGCTTAAGCTACTTTGAACACTTGCAAAAAATCGCAAGCAAGCCGTGTCTATACACTAAATATAATGTAATAAAGTAAAATGTACACGTTTGTTGAATTATTGTTTGTTTGTCGGTGCGTTTGTTCACGCTAATCTCACAAACGACTTATCAGATTTAGATCAAATTATGAAGAAAGAGCATAATACAGCAATAAATAAATAAATCTTTATTTGCAAGCACACGTCTAAAGAATCTCAATTCCCATACAGTATCCATGTCATTGGATATTGGCAGTAAGAGAATCAAGAAGAAAATGTGTTATATTAAAGATGTATGATATTATAAATGTAGTTACGATCCATTTTGATCTTTAAAACCTTTTTGCAGAGCGCACAAAGCTTCTCATTGCAACATCATTCCTTCACTAAAATTACCTACTTCGTGTTCGATGGGTTCATTACAGGTGGACGGGTTTTCTCACAATCCGAAGCAAATAAAATCACATCAAACGTATTATCATTTTATGGTCAATACAAATAATTTTATCAATTAAAAAAACGAATTGCCTCAACGAATTGAACAGTTTCGGTTCGATCGAACGGCGGACGTATATAAATAATTCCCCCCCGATGAAAATTACTACATTAGTAGGAAGTTGTTGGCCGATGACTGGCAAGTCACTACGTAATACGTTTGTAATGTAAGTTTGTATAACGTACGTAACGCAAAGTAGGTCAAGAGCGGGGTAGGCAGTAACCGTCTCAAAAACTGACGATCGTTTGGCATCAATGGGCCCATTATGCCGCGTCAGCCGCGATACGCTTACCATAATAGTGTATCCGCTTAGTGAACGGCTTAGGCGGACATAAGGTTCTGTTAATACCATGTTACTCGCTTCCTTTCATCACGATAAACTTCATGTGTTTCTCTATTTCCCCTTTAGGATTACAATCTCACAATCAATAGCTCGGCTACGCATTTTTTGTTTTTTTGTGAATCTCTATTGTGGTATTTTGATATGTTTTGACCTACTATTAGGCTTAGTACCTACAGTCTTCTTTTATTACGTTTATACTATTGCATATATTATGGGGAACTGGTTTGTGATTTACTAACAAAAAATATATATAAGTGTCTATTTGTACTCTAAGTCGTAT
The DNA here is from genome assembly GCA_945859745.1 of Synanthedon formicaeformis. Lineage (NCBI taxonomy): Eukaryota > Metazoa > Arthropoda > Insecta > Lepidoptera > Sesiidae > Synanthedon > Synanthedon formicaeformis. Next base: position 3,285,807 of record OX243965.1, on the reverse strand, counting down.
CTCACCTACAATTGTCTAATTGTTAAAAATCGAATAAAAAATATTTAAAAAATGATACAGTAAAATATTCTTTTAAACTGAATATATCATTATCACTTCATTCAACAAAATGTAAATTAACCTTACAAACAACCTTCAACCTTCACGGTAATTTAATTTCCAAATGAAACTTAAATTCGTTTAATTAAATTATAATACGTTTAAGTGATGAAATAAATACAACTATAAACGAGAAGAATTACATCAACATAATTTATAAACAACGTTTAATTAAAAGATTTTTTTATCAATTATTTAACAACCTTGACATAACCTACTTAAATAATTACTAGGTAAATGAAATTAGATGGTTATCCAAAAATATTCAAATAAGCAATAAATAAAAATTCAATATAAGATTGTACATCCTTAGTGAAAACATTTTGACATGTGGCATAGTTAGTTAACATTTATTATATTAAATATTATACTTAAACAAGCAACAGATAAATCCAAATAAAACAAAACAAAGAAGCAATATAATAAATAATCATTATTCCAATAGATCTATATTTACAGATTAAATATGTAAACAAATCAAAAATTCTTAGTTGAGAGGTACCCTCACATTCGGCCCACGCGAACGAAGGAAGTTGGCCACCGCGTCCGTAAACATGTCATTCTCCAGTGAAGGTACATACTCGTATCTACATTAAATATTAACATAAGCCAACACAACGAATGGAGTCGTGGCTCGACCTATCGATCGTCGGATAGACTCTTCAGTCAAAGGTCGGCGGGTGGCGGTGAAAGTTTTGCGATGCTTTCGCTCGCTGGCGGCTTCGTGATTGTGTCCCCGGCCTTATATAGCTAGGCTACCAAGAAAAGTACTGGCAAATGGAAAAGTAGCATTTTTTCAAAATTCTCAAAACTATCTTGACTATTTTTAAACTGTGCAACAAGCACAATACTTATATTAACTAAACTAGTTACAAAACAGTGAAGAACTTTTTTTGCGACTGGGCGAATATGATTGACGGGAGACATTTTACGAATTTATAGATATCTTAAGTAAAATACTTGCATTAATCTTACATTAATTTAAGTATGTTTAAGAGCACAACTAAATTTCAGTCAAAAAAGTAGTGAAAACAGGTAGGTACATATCGAATACGAGCATAAATAACAAAGTACAAAACAGCAGAATCAGATTTATACAGATGCTTTACATTGTATAGGGCGGTAACTTATTCTATCCAATTTCAATTTCAACAGGAAATAATTTTCTACGCCCGTTTTAAATTCTTAAAGTTTGTTGCGACTTTATTATTTCATTTTGATTTTTTTTATAATAAATACAAATAAATTTAAGTTTATCTTTTAACTGACAAATACAGAAAAGTATTGCAAAATGAATATAATTCTAATATCACCTAGTGCCTTCAAACCTTATTCTTTATTGAAAGTTCTTCTTCGTAATGAAGTACGCTCAAGTGGTTGCGTTTTTGAACTGAACTTTAAAGACTATGAATGTTCATATTACCTATATATTATTAGAAAAATCTATTATTGTACACTATTATCACAGTTTAAGAATTCACTATTATTTTTATTTTTATTTATTAGTACTAGTTCATGGAGACTTGTACCGTTGGTTTACATCATATATTCAGAATCGTACTCAAGCTGTGGTATTGCAAGGTTATGCGTCTAGATGGATAACTATTCCGTCAGGAGTGCCTCAGGGATCTCTGCTGGGTCCACTGTTATTTGTGATATTTATAAACGACATAGGCTCATGTTTTTTGAATTCTAAAATATTGCTTTTTGCCGACGATATGAAAGTTTTAAAAATAATTAATAGTATTAATGATCAAAAGGACCTCCAATCGGATTTGAATAGATTCTCCTCATACTGCTTGTTAAATAAGTTGGAACTAAATATTAACAAGTGTTCATATGCTGTATATGCAAGAAAGAAAAATATAACTTTATATGGATACAAATTGTGCGATCAGGCCTTGCACAGGGTACACACTGTTCGTGATTTAGGTGTTATATATGACGACCGTATCATTTTTGATACCCACATAGACTCGGTTATATCTAAAGCTAATAAAGCCTTAGGCTTTATAATGCGAACATGTGCTAATTTTAAAAATATTAAAACGCTAAAAATTTTATACTGTACCTTTGTGCGCAGCCATCTAGAATATGCATCACAAATATGGAATCCGCAATACGAAACATATATTTCGCGTATTGAGAGGATACAGAAGAAATTTCTTCGGTACCTCGACTACAAATGTCATCAAAAGTTGCAGGATTACATTCACAGATGCAGGTGCTATCATTTCCTACCTCTTCAATATAGGCGTAACATTAGTGACATTTGCTATTTGATGAAAATTGCAAAGGGTCAAATTGACTCATCTGAATTATTATCCAAATTATATTTAAATGTCCCTCATACTAATTTGAGAAATCGTTCTTTGCTGCATGTAGCTCCTAGCAAGTCAAATTATAGGAAAAATACATTCATGTCGCGTTCATGTAGACTCTTTAATGAAGTGTTATTAGAGGATACAGATGTTGACCTGTTCCGCAGTTCTATAGTTAGAACAAAAAACATTATAGCAGATAAATTTTTCAGTGGCCTACTATGACTTTTATTTTCATTTTGATTTTATTCTTGTTATCTTTGTTATTAGACTATAGTTTGTTATTTATAAGTGGAAATTTTTTATTAGGTTTAAGTTATTTACTCACCCATGTTACTATGAAATTACACCTGTAAATTTCCCTACAATAAAATAAATAAATAAATAAATAAATAAATAAAATATTTTTATTTATTAGTACTATTTAAAAGAGATAAATTAAGATAGCTGCAATCTATACTAATATTATTAGGAGAGAAGGTTTGTATTTTTGTATGTTTTTAAATAATGAATAAACCCAGAAACTATTTTGAAAATTCTTTTACCTATAGAAAGCTAGATTATCAGCGAGTAACATAGGCTATAGTTTATAAATTTACGCGTGCGAATTCGCGTGCAACAGCCAGTTAAATATAAAATTACAAGCCAAAGACACTTGTGCAATGAACTGTTCGTTATAAGATGCAATGTTAGACAGCATGAAAGCGTGAATCAGGCAGTTGGATCAGTTCGTGGAATCTGCAAGAGTAGGTACACGATCTTAGCAAAGGTCAACAGATGTTGATACAAGAATCGTTTCGTGACCTGAAGAGAATTGTCTACATAATTATATAAGTATGACAAATAAAATTGTCTATCTTGTTTGTATGCACTCGAAAAATATTATACTAATACAGTACAGGATTAAGGATTAGTCATGGCAGTAACAAGAGAACGCAAAGCGCATTTCCTTTCCAAATGAAAATGAAAACTTCAAAATAATTATGATTGATTAAACAAACAAAAGTGGATTTTTTGGTTCTGGTGAGTCAAAAATCGATCCACATTTTATCAAAATCTATTTACGCTAGTGTAACTTAAAGAAAGAAAAAACATTTAAATCGATATAAAAAAGTGAGAGGAAATATGTGCACGATGTAGATCTACTCGTAGTAACGGTAAATGAACAACATATCTATTATAAAAATATTCACAGGTTAAATTTAATTTATTATATTAAGACCCTCTTTCACAAACTACATGTAAAGTGTTGATTAGTTACTTTTAGAAATCATTTTCTGTTACATTGAATTATGCACTCGGTTTACTGCATCATTCGATATCCGATTTTTTTAAATTATTTTCTATTTAATGTTTGGGACGTTAATCGTACAAACAATATGTACTCTTATATCAGCTCCTTTAACCCCGGTTACCGATGACTTTAAATCACAGTTTGGCCTACTTGACGTTTGTGAAAGAGGCGCTAAATGAAGTAAAAAGTTTCAACAAAGAGGCGAAGTCTAAATATTTGAAATGAAAGGACTTCCTAAATACGTATAACTAAGCTCACTTTAGTGTTTAACGTTCCACAAAATAAATGTAGGTAACGATGACAGACAAACACTAAAATAGAAATAGAATGGAATTGGTGGAAATGGTAAGTAAGAAACAGTGAAGGCACAGACAAAATGTCGAGTTACATTTTTAACTCACAAAGGGTATTTTGTGTTATTACTCGTATCTCAATTTCAGTTTCGAAGCTATATACAACTAGCTGTTGTATATAGCTTCGATACAACTACTTTATAAATTTTTACTTGATGATAATGTAGTTTTTTATAGGTGAAACAATTTTTAAAATCGATTCAGTAGTGTTTGAGTTTATTCATTACAAACAAAAACACAAAAACACAAAAATACTTGGAATCTTTGGATCTACAACAAATTTTAAATCAACAATACACACCAGAATATGTTATCACAAATGCGATATCCATTCAAATACCTATTTCGAATGAAGCTGAATCATATCAATTTGCGGTGGCCATTGTTTCGGAAGTGAACAAGACAAATAATAAACAAATACAATGTACAGCAGTTAATTGGGATACCGAAAACGTCATATCAGCATGTACCAAGTAAACAACGGCCAATTACGCAATACAAGTAAATTCATTGAACAAAAGGTTAATACGAACCAATGTTTTCAGGAAGACTATAGGTACGCAATATTTTAACCGTTGAATTATCAGTGTGTACGACAAATTGAAATATATTTGTAATAATTTGCATTCGCATAATGTTTCATTGCAATTTTTGTTTGTAATGAGTAAACTCAATAATTACTGGACCGACTTTAAAAATTCTTTGACAAAAGTTACGATGTTTAATCCTTTGTATAGTCGAAGTATCTCAAGAAAATGATCTAAAGCTTTACAAGTCTAACAACAATACCGAATTTTTATTAATTCCAAAAATATGTACCATATTTATGTAAATTATTAACAACTAGCAGCCGGCGGACAACTTTTTTTTATAATATGTAGTGATAGTGATAAAATAGGGATAATAAAAAATTGTTTAATAACTTTAGTTAGATGGTTACGAGGCGAAGTCTATCTTCGTTTGATCGATCACACAAACGCTTCAATAGCAAAACATTTATCATCATTGAAAGGCCTCACAAAATGTGCTGACTGACTGACAATAAACTAATTAATGAAACAACAGACGCAATCTTGCGTTTTAATTGATTATATCACATGGGAAGTGCCAAGTATTCTGAATAGATTAAACAATTAAACGAGACGTTCTATTTCTCACAAAGACAAATTTCTAAATCGACAATAATTATGAAAAGAGTACCTATTCATAAGAACATATTGTTAGTTTTTTGGACTTTTTTTTTATTATTTAGTACCTATGTTTTATGCTTTCTGTACAATATTATGTATGTACTAGCTGGTGCCCGCGACTTCGTCCGCGTTGAAAAAGAAAAAAATAGCCTATCCTGTGTCCCGAACGTCTAAATGTTTATCTACTAAGTTTCATGAAAATCAGTTAATTCGTTTAAGAGTTATGGAGGAACATACATACATACATACAGAAAAAAATTCTAAAAATGGTGAATTTAGTTTCAGTATCATGTATAGAGCCTATAAACACGATATCTCTGAAAACAAAGTAACTTACTCCATAACCAACCCTTACAGATTTATTATTAGTATGGATTTAATTTTCTCTATGGTATTTCTTTATACCATTTACTGCAATAGTAGTTTCAAATTACTTACTAAAAAAAAAACGCCTATTTTACTAATGAGTCAAAAAAAGCACAAGCGCCCAAGTTGTTTCAACATCTAGCGGCATTTTGTCTCTCCTCACGAAATATACACGCTACACGGTCAAAGTCAATGGCCGTAAAGCCTAATCCAATAAAGTTAACACTGTAGAGATGCCTCAACTGACGGCCTCCGTTAACGGTACGTATATTAACAGGTTTACTAATACGGTCACAAGGCAGCTTTGAAAGAAAAACACTAATTTAATATTCATTAGTCGCTTTGACGACCGTAATGTGGGACGTGAATCAAATTCTAGTAACTATTGGTATTTTTTTTATAAAACACCTTATCATCAATACTAATAATAAATATGTAAGTGTAGGTATTGTATGTATGTATGTTCCTCCATAACTCTTAAACGAATTAACAGATTTTCATGAAACTTGGTAGATAAACGTTTAGACGTACAGGACACAGGATAGGCTACTTTTTTTCTTTTTTTTTAACGCGGACGAAGGCGCGGACGCCAGCTAGTAACTAATATATTATATTTACTAGTGTTTCCTATTCGATTATAATTCGAATATGGGCATACTCTGTTTTCATTTCTTTATTTTTTTTTTATTATGTAAAGGTCGTCAAAGCAACAAAGAAAAAAGAGACTATTTATTAAAACGAGAAAAATTACTGTACCTACCTACTGTTTTGTCTATTTGTATAATTTTACATTTTTAGATGATCCCTAGATGACTATATAACATTTTTCTAGGATATAAAGAAACCTGTAATTATGTTAATCCAGTTATAAACTATTTGTGTGCCAAATATCATGAAAGAGTTTTAAACATTCCATCATTTTTATATTATTAGTAGCATTAATATGATGTGTTAAGTAATATTAAAAACAAAACTATATATATGTTAAAAAAACTTTGATATGGAAAAAAAACCGGCAATATATTTAGTTTCTTCGGATTATATGTAGCTGTACCCTAATCCATCAAAAATGAATGTCAATTACGATTGAAACCGATCAAGTGCGCTACAAATTCCCGATTCGTTTTTCACCTACATGTTAGACATAACAATGTAAAGATGCAACCATTTAACTACTACAACATGGAACCCGCGTGCCATACAAAACACTACGAATTTTATGGAACATTTAAAAGTGACATATGCGTAGAGTATGAACTGTCATTTATAACAAAACAAGAAAATGTGACTTTACGTCAACCTATTAGTTTAAAATGAAATAGTAGAAGTTGATCGTTACTACCTTTTACCATTGACGCGTGAAGGCAAGAGTCCGCCATGATTCTGTCAAAGGCGTTCTTTTTATGTGCCGCTTTGGCATTTGTGACGCAAATTCCATTGTAGTATTTCGATGGATGCAACACAAAGAACACTTAATTTTGACATTCGTAAGGTTAAGAACGTCTACATCGGTTCCGGTGTGCCGCCGGGCAGTGTTCTGGGGCCGCCGGCCGCCCGCGTGCATACTGCATACGTTACCATTACAATAGAAACCATACCGTAGTGGCATTGAAATAAGACTCAAAATAAAAAGTGAAGTGAGTCTAGTGAAAAATAAAATTTAATGCATACCTAACTAATATGACAGATAACATTATTTATTTCTCACGTGTTAAACGTTACGTGTATCTCGACACATTTCAAGTGATAGGTAACATTATTATCAAGACAATAATAAGTTTGCGATATTATATAATAAAATTTTACTACTTAATTAATTAGACACATTTAAGATAATATTTTAATTGCCATTATTATTTATTTACCTCTTTTTAGCAACGGAAAAAGGAAATATCTTGATAAATTAATTTGAAACATTTAAGTGAGGTATTGTTTTCGTGTCTTACTTTAATTAGTATTTAAATAATATAAAAGCATATCCATCTTTCTTTGCACATATTCTTTTCTATCATTTTTATAATGTATGTATAAGTTAAAGATTCATTACATTGTTTCTAATTGGTATATTGATAAAATTGACTAATGCACGTTTTTAACAACAGACACCTAGAGTAAGGGAACACCTAACTACTTGCCTTGCATTGCAATATGCAGGCGCTTCATGCAAGTTTTTGAATGTGACTGCTGTGCTGTGAATGGCTGTGAATTCCCTACCTTCTACCCTTACTATGTTTACCCTATTGGTGAAAATGGGATCTACACAAAATGTGATGAAAACAATTTGGATAAAAGTTGAACATCTGTAAATTAATTTGTTGGACACTTTAACCGAAAAGTTGTAAAACTTCGAATTCGTTTAAAAAAATAAATTACAAAAAAAAAATTAAATAAACAGTCAATAATACTTTCTTAACTTGAAAACCAGAAAAAGTAACGCATTAAAATGTACGTCACATAAATTGTGCTTTATTATCGATTTTCGTTATTTCGCATAATTTAAAATGTGAGTCATAAACGTTCACGATCTTGTAGTATTTCATCGGATTTCTCAATACAAGCGCAGACCGGCCGACATAATTCAACTCTGAATGGAAATTCATTCGAAACGAGTTCCGTAGGCTGTTTGCAGTGCTTGGTCAATGTCACTGACCTTGACTATATCTCAAGCGAAGACCGCGGTGTTTAGTTTTAATGATTCAATCAAAACAATTTCCTTTGTGTATTATTTTAGTGTTTTAGTCATTTGGGTAGCCCGGTTGGCGGCAGTATAACCACCACCTTACCGAAGACCACCGTGAATTAACAACACAGTGGTTTAGGAGAAGTTAGTGGATAATACATACATACAGACAGACACGGAAAGCGACTTTAAACTATACAAATTTTGTTCGTAATTTGTAATTTTCTATACCTCATATGTGGGACCAACTATTATAAATTGTCAACACGTGAATTTCATATAGAAAAAAAACCATTACAGAGAATTCTTCAATTGCCAAGCGCTTTTTTTCCTATAATTGTTTTGTGTTGCGAGTTTTTTTTTTGTGCGGTTTCGTTTTATGTTAACTAAGTGATGATGTAATGTCGAATTATTTGGAACCAATTTGATTATAGAAACAAAAAAACCTCAATGGTTATTTATTGTACATATTTATCGCCATTTCAAAGTAAAAAAAATATTGGAAATTCTTACAATAAAAGTGGTGATGTATACGTAGAAGAGACTTGATAATATGCAGTTTATTTTGTAACACAACTTATTAAAAAGAAAATGTTTCTTTACAAGATTTTGTAAGCTAATTATAGATAATTTCTATAAGGAGCTATAATTTCAGCGGGTTTCTAACCAGCTATAGTTTATAGCGAAATAAAAACTGTTATTATTACATATTATATTATTATTATTCTATTGGACAAAGCAACGTGCAATAACTATCATTAAAAATTAGAGCAAAATCAAATAAAAACGAATGTTATTTCAGACTCAGGAAGTTGTTACTTGAAAAAAATTAAGACATACGGCTCCATTAGGATTTTCAAAAACTAACTACAACGCGTTCGAAGTCGCGGGCACAGCTATTAATAGAATATTTAACTACGAAATTTCGAATTCTTTTCATATGGAAAGGTTCGTTGGATTTACACGTACACCTACGTAAATCCAACGAACCTTGCGTACTTTTTAAATTAAAAAGTTGCAAACAACTGTAGGCGTCACTATGTCGCCACTCTAACTTCGCAAAGTTGTAATTGGCATTACGAACAGAACTGCCACTTTCCCTGACACTCGAACTAGGCATTACACGCACTTTTAACACACAGGTTATACAGGTAGTGAGTTTGTGATACTGGTATTTTTTTTTTCAAATTTACATTCGATTTTATATTTTATTGCGTCTTCTCAAAATATCCTTTAACTTGCATCTTCGTGTCGTATAAAGCTTTGCGCTGGCGGAATACAATTAGTTGACATTGCGAGACAAGTAGTTGGTTGTCTATAATTCCTCATTGAAAACCAGTTACTGCATCAAGCATTCCTACAATTATTTGTAAGAAATGATAACACTTTACAATCCACAGCAAGTTATGCCCAGCTAAGCTTGAAATAAGAAACTTCTGATACTATACATTTCAACTTTTTATAAAGGTTTTTATATTTTTATATTCTTTTTAGTTTACTTTCTCTTTGAAATCCTATAAAATTTTAAAAATTTCACCTTTGTCAGTTTCTCTATATTGATTTCTCCATTTTATTTGTTTTCGACAAGATTGAATTTGAATTTTTGAATTTCAGCAGGCAGAGTCACTCCAATTGAGAGTAGGAATGTGAAGGGTGTTAGGGTGGTTTTTCGGACTCTTTACTCGTTGCTAGGCTAATCTCATTTATCAAGTATAATTAGAAACTAAGTATTATTTTTCTAAATTTAACCACAACAAAAAAGTTTCACATTTATTTATACCTATGGTTCTAGAATTCACCATCTGGCCGTTGTAAGTGCTATGAGTACACTAACCGTACAGTTAAAAATGTGTAGTTCTTATTATAAACACGCTTCCACTAAATATGTTTACGAACTCTTTCAATGAAAATAAAAATAGCTTAGTTAGGGCTTTGAACGCGTTAGCAAGACCGTCTTCTTCTCTACGTGGTATATAATAGATGTGAAAAGATTTTTTTTAAACGTATATAGGAAAAAAAATAACAACCCTATACATATATCCTAAATAATAATAAGTGCTAAATAATACACCTTGGAGGGGTACAAATCACAACGATGCAAAGGAATAGAAAAAGACTATGGGTTCTTAATGACAAGCATGCAAGTAAGAACTTTTACTTTTATGAAAAGGAAACGTTACTACTACAATATATAAGTGTAATATTATATTAACTATGTACTTATTCAAAACGCCACAGATTTTAATACACTTTAGTTAAAAATCCTTTGAAATCATTAAAATTTACAGAAATTCTTACGGAAGTTGTACAATTTTCATATTATTTCTACAAAGTAATATTACAATATTAGGCATTTTTTTGGTAAGGTCTACAGACAGGCTAACGCTTGACGGTCCAATTCGACGTCGCCTTATGCCACAGGTGCTTCAAATGCGTTGCCGACGCAGTTGACCTGCCACCACTAATCAACTAATCAAGTTTAGGGCCTCTTTCACCAACTACAAGTTTTGATTAGTTACTTTTAGAAATAATTTTATGTTTTATTAAATTATGCACTCGGTTTAGTGCATCCTTCCGATAGGCGAATTTTTATTATTATTTTCTTTTTAATGTTTGGGACTTTTACTATACAAACAAAGGTATATCTGATATCAGCTCAATTATTCCCGGTTACCGGTGACTTTAAATGACAGTTAGCCTACTTGACAGATGGTGAAAGAGGCCCTTAGTCGTAAAAAATATTGTCAACACTAGTTAGGGCTCTATAACTATTTATTTACTTACGACGAAAACATAAAACATTTTGCGAGACTGAAATTGGATGTATTAATTAAAGTTCACGTGCATACTGTGCATAAACATATTAAGATAACACATTAATGGACGTAAAATACACAGGGCTTTCCATATTTGCTTTGCAAAGACTGGAAAATAACCCTCATTTAGTTCTTCTTTAATGGTTTAACAACTAACAACACATGTATATTTTGTGGCTTGGCGCAAGTAACAAGCCTAAATAAAGTTCATAGTTATTTAATTTTTTCCCAAGTCTTGCATAATTTGTTTGTCCAGGTCGAACTCCGAAGCAGCTAAAGAAATTTGGATGGGAATTTTATTTGTTTTTTTAGTTAGTGCATAAAAGATAAATTAAAGCAGGCGAAAGCTGCTTCACTTCACTTACAAGAGAAGAATTAATTGTAGAATTTATTATAATGAATATACTCAAAAACTACTGGACCGATTTTATAATGTCTATATAAAGGTTAGATTATCAGCGAGTAACATTGGCTATCCTTATTTTGAACCCGGGTGAAGCCGGGAGCCAGTATTTTATAAAATTAGGAGAACGAAATCTCATGCAACAGGTAGTAATAGATACACGGTTAGGAATACATAATTATGTAACTATATCACACATGTCACGTTCGCTTGTAATTTGTACCACAATCACACACGAGCCAAGAACAATGCAATAAGAGTGGTCAGGCGCAGTAACGGTTCGTAGGCAGGCCGCGGCCTGCTGCGGTCAAACCCGATGGGATTTTACATATTTCGCCGACTACATAACGGTCCGTTCACTTCTTCATTTTCATTCAAATTCATTTTACACGGCATGCCTTTATACGAATTCGTACTTCATATTGGTCGCATTCAATCACAGTAAAAGAGCGCAAACGGCAATGAAACGAAGAATTAATAGTTACGTTATTCGAGATGAAACATACATAAATAAGTATGTTATTTTTAGCTCATATTAATATATCAATTTTATAATCATTATATATTATGAAAATTCTTTCTATTTAAATATATTTAGAAAAAGAATGTACCTAGCTTATATCATATTACACATATACAAATATTAAAAGATAAGAATGTACAGGGAAAGGAAATAAAGATTACAATCGCAAATAATGACATTATAAACGTCATACATAACAGAACATTACTAGATATTACGTCACCATATGAACTAATGTGTGTGATAAAGTTATAAAATTAAAACAATAACTAACAGGCAAATCATTATACATAAATTAAAAAAAAAATGTTTCCCGCAAAACTATGTGGAAGTTGTTTTAAATTGATCAATAGACATAGCATGCGGAACCGCTGACAACCGCTTGTATGAAAATAAATACAATAAAGTTTAAACAGTTGATTTCTCCATGGCACTGTTATGCAGATTAGGTAAGAAATAAATCAAACACTGTATCTTACGCGTCCATTTATCAAAAAGGTTCATCGCTCTCCAACAGAAGACAATGAATATATTATTTTCATAGATAATAATATTCAAAATTCATTTACATCGCTCCAAACGGGGGACCGCGACAGTTACCAAATTTCATAATAGACAAGATAGAGTGACGCATTTTATGTCATCGGAGACGTAACTTTTTGTACGCAAAAGAAACGTCCCAATGTTGGCGAAAAAAAGTGTAGAGCCGGCGGTAAACACCCATTATCAGTGAATCGACACTCAGCGCTAACAATAGGAGTAAATCTCATCGACGCACAATCAGAATGGAGACGGGAAACGAGAGCGTTCGTATCCATTTATCAATTGTAGACGTCCGAACACAAAAAGAGGTACCTTTGTGTCTAGTAGAACGACCGACGGAGGCACGCCGTCAAATAGTAACCGGGCATGAATGGTCTCACAAATTAGATGCTATCAATGACAATCGAAGACTGAATTAGACCAAATTGCCAACATTAAGTATGAACTAAGAAAACACTTGCCTGTCACGAGAGTTACACAATAGGGGCTACTAGAGTACGTGTAACACATTTAATGGGTGTAGTAGGTTATGAGCTAATCGTGATTAAAAAAAAAAAACAAGTAAACTTAAAAAAATTATTATTTGTATAATTTTAACCAATTTAAATCCAAACAATACTACATAACCATAAATAGGTAAATAATGTAACTATTGCATATTAATTATAAGTAGGTATATAAAAAAATAGATTGGAGACCATGGCCGAAACAGCCCGTAGAGCGACACAACCGCACAAGTGCTGTTACTATACTGTACACTGTTGTTTATACATTTTTATTGATTTAAGGAAGAACAAAATAAATATTATGAATACTGTAAAAATACTTCTAAGGATGATAAGTAAATACTTAAAGAAAATTATAAGAACACGTTAGAAACAAGACATTAATGAAGTAACATTAAACACAAGGCTTTACTTGTTTGCAATTGCTGAAAACAGAATAAGAAATTTAAAAAGAAAAAAAAAATCAATTTAACGACAGTGCAGTCATGAGAATTATATGGAACGACAAATCGCACTCAACGTTCCCAAGGAATTACTCGTATATTACAGGTGACGCAACAGATACAATCATTGATTAAAGTGTCGCAATGAATAGAAGTGACTCATTATTTCCCAAACAGTCTTCGAAAACACGTGGGGGAACAATGGAAGACAGAGGACGGAGACAAGACCAAACAATAAATAATGATGGACGACACCAGAAGTGAACACACACGTAGTAACACGTATAAAATACACAGAACGGAGAATACACCAGAATTAGAGGTATAGGAAGTTAGTTATTTATAAGAGAAGAAAAACAGATGCTAACTTAGTAAATAATCACGTAAACCTTTAAAATATAAAAAAAAAACACTAGCTGGTGCCCCGACTTCGTACGCTTTGAACGATAAAAGGTACCCTATGTCCTTTCTGGTGTCCCAGACAACGTGTATGCAAAATTTCATGGTGATCGGTTCAGTAGTTTTTGCGTGAAAGCGTAACATACAATCAAACACATTCACATTTATACGAGTAATATTAGTAAGGATTTCTTACAAGAAAAATAGATTAAATAGTTTATATTTTCGACGACAGATGTCTCGGCGCCAGCAGGTTATAACGCTCTATCGTTTTGTTCCTCAACGTGAAGAACACTGCATACAAAATTTCTATCTGAGCGTCACTGACCATCACTGAGCACCACTGAGCACCACTGAGCACCACTGAGCACCACTGAGCACCACTGAGCACCACTGAGCACCACTGAGCACCACTGAGCACCACTGAGCACCACTGAGCACCACTGAGCACCACTGAGCACCACTGAGCACCACTGAGCACCACTGACCACCACTGACCACCACTGACCACCACTGAGCACCACTGACCACCACTGAGCATCACTGAGTGAGCCTGTCGCTCCGAATTCACCCTATACCAAATTCCCCATACAAACTGCCTCACCCCGCCTAAAGTGTTGTTATATGATTAATCAATTTTCGCCAATATGAGTTTTTTAAACCTGTTAAAATAACACTTATTAAACCTGTTAAAAATAATGCGTATGCTTGAACATAATGTACTGTTTCCTCTACACTGCTAGCTAAGTGTTATATGAACTTTGAACTTCCGCGAAGCACCTATGGAGGAACATTCGAAAGTGACATAAGAAAGTGACTATAATTCTCTTCCATTGTTAGCCATAAATGATCGGATAAAGGTAAAGTGAGCCTTACTTGGACACGTTATTGAAGTACCGTTTATCATTTAACAATGTACTATTAACATCTTAGAATTTGACACGCATAACAAAATATATAGAAAGTGTTATGAACATGATAAAGACCTTAAAGAATCAGTTATAGCGACAATTGTCAATAAAAATATTTAATAGTTTTACTGTCCACATGCCGCATTTAATTGTTTACATAAATTTAATTAGTTAATGATTGCATCCAAGCATGTAATGTGTGTTCCGATTAAAGAATATTAATTCCGGAAAACATATTCATTCAATAGAATCGACAATTTGAAGAAAATAACTAAAATGATCCTAAACGCTAACTACGCAACGGATTTTGGTACGGTTTTGACTATTAGTTAGTTAATTTTTCACGGAATTTAATACATATAGTAAAACCTAATTAATTAATTTCCTGCGCGAAGCCCTGAGTGGTTCGCTGGTTATATATTAAAATCAATCAACATGCGTTAATCTCACAGAAACTCAAGAATGCCTAGACCGGTTTTACTTCGATTTTCACTTATGAAAAGAGCGATAAATAGGGAAGATTTCTATAGACAAAAACTGTACAAGTACCCCAGGCGAAGCTCGACGGGTCCGATTACACTGAGAAAAGAGCTTTTTTCCAGAAACTGGTAGTTTAGAATATATAAACTATTATAGGCAGTAGGTATTCACAAAACTACTAAAGTAAAGCATTACGATCTCGTTAATCAAATACGCGATCAGACAGCGATATGACTGCAATTAGAAACACAATTTGTGCGAATACGCCTCAATCGGTACGGCACATCCCTAAACGATCCAAGATGGGTTATCGACGAGTGAACCGTAACGCTAATGGGCTTTTAGGTTCAATATTTCAGCGGAGACCCCCAACTGTGGCGAGCTCGTAACGTCCTTTAATTGGTCCCAAAATACCGCATCCTGAGACCCCCGGGTGACGTTGGACTTGATGTTTGCTTAGTGGAATTATGTTGTTAAATTTTAGCACCAAACAGGGACTGACTCTAAATTAAACGTCTAAACGGATTCTGCTTAATTACGCCGCATTTAATTAGGAAGCTTCCTGTAACCAGAAGATGAGAGGTAGATTTATTCAAAATTGACAAGCGCTGGAAACGAATTTATTTCAATTGTATTTTTTCTAGTTTCTAACTTTATTAGCAAAAAAACATTCAATCTTTTAGTAATGCTCTGCTTTCAAGTTTTCTGCGTTCTCCAAATTTTTAGTAATGCAGATACACCCATGGTCACTTTAACTTAGAATTCTAATTTAGAATTAATTAAATAATACATATATTTTATAAATCCAAAATAAAACATAATAACATGAAAATGGCACAGGTTGTAACTAACTACATAAAAATATGATGGTTGATAAAAAAGGAAACATTAATTTTGTTTCTAAAATTTTTAACCAACACAAAATTATGACAAACTTTTCTCCATTCATTCTTTTAATGCAAATTATTCGTTCGTGAAGTAAGTAGAATCTCTTGACAGAATCTTTGTATAAATGCACCATGACATCATATTTTCTTAACAGATGTATGCCAATTTAGCTTCAATGTTAGTGCCAATGTTTACAATTGAACAATCTCCATTTCACTTAAAAAGAGAGTGAGAGTATTAATGTTTTACTCCGCTATAAGTTCTACATACAATTCTAAGAACGTGCGTGACTTTCTAAGTCAATTATCATAATCAGACGTGATAATTATACGTTACGTACTATAGAATCCTAGATTAATCCAATATAATTGTCTATTCTTTGGTCTATATACTAAAAATCGCCTATCGAAGGATGCACTAGACCGAGTGCATAATTTAATAAAACATAAAATTATTTCTAAAAGTAACTAATCAACAAATTACTTGTAATTGGTGAAGGAGGCCCTTAGAAAAATGTTGACAACATAAGACAATACAGACACATAGCTAAGTATAAATCTTTAAAACAAATAGTCGATGTTCAGAGTTCAAACCCTTTTAGCAGTTTCAAGCTGAGAAGGGTTCGGTTTAGTTGGAATCTTGGAATGTGATGACAAAATATATTAGTATATGTCGCGTTATTCTGACTAATGTCTACAATCGGAAGGGGATCAAATTAGACCAAATTTTGCCATGAATAAAATATAATGCTATGTTGTTGAATGTTAAATATTAAAATTAAATTAATATGTTAAAAATTCAGAAAAAAATATTATTTATTGAGTTTCATTTTAGTTGGGTACTTCGGACACTGTGAAAAAAAAAATTAAATCAAATGTTTTATGTTTGTATATTACCTATGTTGTCTATATACACAAAATTTGTTTATGTTATCGTCGATCGGTTCTGAATGCTCAAGCTGGAGTACTTACCTACTTGCGGTCTTAGGATTATATAGGTACGTAAAAACATAGCTACATAAAAAATCACAGACATTTATCAACATTGAAAATCAAATTCATAAATATTGTACAAAAAACATTTTTTTTTTGTTTTCTCTACTTACAATCGTGGAGGAATGAGCACATATATACAATAGAGACAATACCTGGAACAGAAATAATTAGTTATTTAAAATTGAAACGTGCATTTTGATGAAAAAGCAGGATGGGAAACTTTAGACTAAACATTTTTTGAATAAATTATAATTTTCTAATAATATGTGTAATAATAGTAATTAATAAATAAAGGTAAATAATAATATATAATATAATAATAAGTTTTATAACTTCCGTTGCTTGGTTTTGGAGGTGTTAGCGGATATGAAGACGATGTAAAATCCATAATTTTGAGTGTAAGTTAATATGATTTTTTTTTTTAAATATTTAACTAACCATTTGAAGCTGTGTATTTTTTTCCACAAAATCCCAATTTCTCTAAATAATTTTACCTCATTAAAATCTATCAAATAAACAGATTTAGAGATGTCGCACACAATAGGTGTTTCACACCCCGCAGCCATGGGTTTGTTTGAATAACGCTTAGTAAAAAAAGCTTTCATATTTCAATTTTCGATAAATTCAATTATCGATATCAAAACGAGATGTAGAAACAACAAAATATTGTATTGTATAAAAGTACAGTTTTACTATCGTCAGTTACGCTTGCGAGCAACTATACGCTTTGATAAGAACGTTTGTTGATAAATTTCAAACTCGATATACATTATTTGCGCGATAAAGTAGGCGGCGAGACGAACAAATGGCTTATTTGGATGAAATTGCAATTTGTTTTTCATTACTTGTTTCTTTTATTATTAGAACCTGCGATTTGAACATTAAAAATAAACGTTTACTAAAAAACACACAAAATAGTTTTAAATATTTATTTAATAATATATTTATAACTAGCCGCCCGCGAATTCGTCCGCGTTGAAAAAGAAAAAAGTAGCCTATCCTGTGTCATGTACTATCGCGGTCAATGGAGCAGACCCATTTTTCATACAAATTTGTCTAACGTTGAATTATATTTGTTTTATTTTACACTTCTATATACTCCTAATATCATGGAGCTAAGAACTAAGAGTTCAGCACGTATTCTTAGCTTCATGCCTAATATCACCTAATATGTATAAGACGAAGTTGTCATAGTAACGTAAATGTTATAATACGAGTAGGTATTTGAAGTAGGAACAAAGATAAATACAAAATGTGCACACGAAATTGTTCCTTACGGTGGGACTGCTCCCTTGACCGCAATAGTACGTATAAATGTTTATCTAGCAAGTTTCATGAAAATCAGTTAATTCGTTTAAGTTAACTATGGATGAACATACATAAACACAATACCTACACTTACAGATGTATTATGAGTACTGATATCAATACTAATAATAAATCTGTAGGTATGTATATGTATATGTATGTATATGTATGTATATGTATGTATGTTCCTTCATAACTCTTAAACGAATTAACTGATTTTCATGAAACTTGGTAGGTAAACATTTAGACGTATATAGTACAGAGGATAGGCTACTTTTTTCTTTTTCAGCGCGGACTTAGTCGCGGGCGCCAACTAGTTTATATAATATATCAAACAATAAAGCACGACAGCGAGGCTGATACTCCACTTAATTGTAATATAATGTAGATGTCTAGAAACCAAACAAAACCAAAGGGACATTTCTTACTCTCTGATAGAAACACGGTAATAATAACTGCGGCCACACACTACCGGTCACTGTATTTTCGGTATAATCTCTCGATATTACCAATCAATAACATCTAGCGCTAAATCGCGTCGGTTAAGTGGAACCTTAAATTAAAAAAAAAAAAAACTCATATTATGTAATGTTACACAATTCTTCGTTACGCAACAAAATTATAAGTAATTAAGCTTTTAAGTTACGTCTAAAATTGCTCATTTGTTGTTGTAATTTGTAACATTAACTTAAAATTGTTTACGAGTAGAAAGTATTTTTACTTTCAATTACAGACTCGGTCAAAATATGTTTTTATACTTAGTAGGCTTATGCGATTTTGACAAAATGCGAATCATATATTTTGCCGTACACTACCATCAAGTGGGCCGACATTTTATTATAAAATGCGAATCCAGTAAATATACTACAATGGAGCATTCCAATTGCACCTAAAATGTGATTTAGGTGCAATTGTTCCTTGTCACGAATAAATCAAATAATAAGTAACTATTTAGATGTCAGAGACATCTATTAAATATATATGTATATTAACGATTAAAACTAAAATGGATTTAAATATCTTAAAAACTTCAAATGGTCATTGCATACATACATATTTGAGCTCTGCAGCAAAATGTACAAGAAGCCAAATGTACAAAACGCGGAACGTACAATGTGTACCACACTCAAAATGTGCAAAAAGCAAAATGAACACATTAAAATTAATAAAATTGACTGTGGTTGCATTACAACTGACAATGAGTGACTGACTGTGAGTCAATTCATTAGAAGCAATAAATAAACATAACAATGCTCTATCAATTTATTACTAAAAAATAGATTAATACTAGCTACGTCTAATTTGGCTAAATTTAGTTTATTAGCCCAAACATAAATAGTTAAAAGCAGACCTAAAATAGATCTGGATAAATACGAGACTTGTAAATTGTTTGTGATCTCCGTCGATTCTCAAATTATATTCCCTATCTTTAAAATGACGTATCAAATAATAGCAAAAATTTAGTTCTATATAATTTTGCTAATCATAAAATTTATTTCATTTGGTTTAACTAGTTATTGTACAGTCACAACAAATGATCCATTGTAAGATGATTATGTAATCTCTAACTCTAAACAATGGATTAGATTTTAGAGTTGCGGACCCACGGTTTGTAATTTTTTGTTCGTTTTGTAATAGGACAACTAAGTACTATATTTATGTATTTAAGACTATTTATGTAGACCTCAATAACTCTTTTTTAAGACTTAAGGCGCTTGCAGTGGTCTAATGGCGTTGGCCGTCTGGACGGGGTGCTATAGCCCGCTGCACTAGCACAACATACCGCAGAAATGTTGATTGATTTACATGTTATTGTGCTATGTTGTGTTCAAAGTACAAAAGATTCTTAATTGTTTTGGATGTAAATATTTCCAATCGACGCAACCGCTTGGGTATAGCAGTAGCGATTTCAAGTCAAAAAAGGACTGTTTAGTTATTTTTTTTTTTAATATAGAAGTTTTGATGATACGTAAAAATGTACCGGTCTCAATGTAATTGTCAAGGCTGTTTTCGAAAACGCATCCTTTAGCTACTAACGCAGGATTGTGGTCTCCTGGTTATTCTATTGCGACTATAGTTTTGGTAGCAAATACTTCGTAGCAAGAAATTATCATTTCATTTTTAGCTTCAATATAAATATTCAAAGGGATTATAGAATTAAAAAAGTAGTGTGCGAATTTATTTGTAACAAGTGCGGGTTTCCCACGGTAATACTAGTCCGTTACCACCATCCGACAGTCAGCAATTGTACACCTTATCATAACCAGCCGGCGGCAAAATCGTTAACAGCCCTATGTGGTTAAACAGGTAGTACTTGACCGTCGAATGGCCTCAGGTGACACCGCAATCCATAATAATAATATAAACTCCGCGCACCCGCTACCACGCAACTTTATCGATAAAGGAGACGACGCGATCGACTCGACGCAAGAAAGTAAGACACAAGCACATGAACGTACCGTGTGGAATGTTGTCGCAATTAACGATTACACCCTCTCACTAAAAAAAAACAACAACAGAATGAATATTAATGAGTTCTAAATTCCAGCGTGATTCCAGTTAATATGCAATGTTTAATTTATAATTTTTGAATACATTAATCCAAAATAATGAAACAGTCTCTCGTCTGTTATGGACGCAGATCTGCGTCAAGTGACAGTCTGTCGTTTCACTCGATTTTTAATATTATGGTTATATAAATAGGGTTTAAAATTGAACAAACATAATGCCAAATAAATACGCAATCTAGAAATGCAACAAATAAGGAGTTAATTACTCGTATTAAAAAAAAGTGGACGCAAGCAGAAAGCACGTGAGTATGAAACGTAGTGAATTAGACTGACATACGAGAAACAACAGGCTGTACTGCAGACCTCAATAAAAAAAAATTAAAAGATAATGAAAATATCAATAGAAAGAATTTTATAGATACATACACTAGTAAAATATCTGTAAGCTATCTTTTCTGTCATATTAAAAGAATATAATGAAACCCTGAAAGTTTCTGAATACTATATTCTTTGTACTGTGGCAGAAGCATCAGAGGCTTGCAGTTTGCGAGTACAGAGAAGATTTTAACATGGTAAACGCCGCAGAACCTGTTTGACACGCAACTTCAGCCAAAGCGCTCATTTCTTACCAAACGACTAATAACGCGATTATAATCTCGGACGTAATGAATCTTCATAAATAAACGTTCGATGCGCCGTGAAATATAATGAAATAAATGTATTACCTCTCTGATAGTCATCTCTTCGTTTAACGGAAGGATATCTTATTAATAATTCATATTTCTTCTTAGTCCTTAAAATACAATATAACACGCTTGCATAACCTAACCAACCTACTATTTAATAACATGACTTATAAAAAACAAACAATAGGATCGTATTTTTTATTATATCGAATATATATTATATTTATGAGTAACGAGAGAGCATGATCTATGCTCACAAAATATTAATAAAAATTTGTAATTACATTTGTGTTGCTAATTCAATGCGTAAGCAAAGAGAGTATAAAACTCAATACCCAACAGTCCCTCCAGATTATAATATAGATAATTTTCAAAGAATTTTTATACATATAAATATGGGTATTTCGTTAAAATACGAGGTAGCCGCGAAAGTAAATTATGATCGACACGGTCTGATAGAGTACTAAAAAACTGTTATATTATGCGTAAAACATAATTTCACGGGAACTGGCCGCACAAATGATAACTTTGATTGCCATATTAGTCTGGTTTTTAATTTTGCACGGTACAAGTCCATCCATCATCATTTGGTTAACAAATACAACTATAAAAAAAACACATAACTATGCTGAAGAAATATTTTTATCTAAAGAAAGAGTCTCATTTATCTTTGTCATCACACTAAGATCGCATAGATAATTTCCTAAAAAGATCTGATATCTGATAAGTAGAAGTTAGATTTAAATAAATAATTTAACAGTAATGCTCAATGGGTAAAATGTTTAACAGACGCAGGTTCGTATCCTGCGAATCTGCAAAGAAGAAAACGAAAAAATCTCTGGAGTCTTTTCTTTTGCGGTTCAGACATGGATTGTTTGTGTTTATAGCTCAATCATTCAAATATAAGCCCTTTTTGGTCAAACAATAAAATTAGGTAGGTACAATAAAATTATATAGATAGATAAAATATTTAAACAAATAATTAATGTAGATACGTTGAAATCGTACATTAATTTTATATCAACGTTATAATTTAGAAGTGAATCTATGTCAGACTATAAAGTTAGTAATTATACAAGAACAAAACCAAAGATAATTGCTTCGATGTACCTAATCACATTATAGAAAGATGCAATACAAACACGTAACTAATACCTCATTCACACAACTTTGTTGGTATTGTTACTGCAATAATTTAATTGAAGGTTTTGTTTTGAACATGCCCTAAGAACTCATAAGCTAGATTATTCACATAGTTACTCGTAACTATCAATGACAGATTTCAAAAGACTAGCTGTGTCGCGCGGTTTC
Organism: Synanthedon formicaeformis; assembly: GCA_945859745.1. Classification (NCBI taxonomy): domain Eukaryota; kingdom Metazoa; phylum Arthropoda; class Insecta; order Lepidoptera; family Sesiidae; genus Synanthedon; species Synanthedon formicaeformis. Next base: position 3,262,782 of record OX243965.1, on the reverse strand, counting down.
ACCTGTCGTTTAATTTTTGAAGGACATGCCATGCACATATTTGGTTCTTTTCGGTAATTCTCGGTAGCCGATAAACTTCCTCAAGCATTAGGCAACCAAATTTTAAAAAAAACCAACTGGCGTACAACCAACCAAAAAAACTTTAGTTTTATTATACTATACACTAGCGACCGGCTCCCGACTTCGCGTGGGTGCAATTTTTTTCTGCAAATTACATATAAACCACCTTTCTTGTTTAACGCTCTTTCTATTAGTGAACACCGCATTAAAATCAGTTGTATAAGTTTAAAAGGTCTAAGAAACCAGTATAAACGAAAACTATTACAATTTCTCATTGAAAATTAATTAAAAAAAAAATACATTTTAAAAATAACGTGAAAGCTTTAGGAATAACTTCGTTCTATTTATCTACACTTTTTCTCTACTAATGGCAATTTTTTGTTAAGCCACGAAACGTATTTCTTATAACCGACATTCCTTACTGATAGCTTGAATGAATGTAAAATGCAACTCGGTTTTAAAATGAAGCGATAACGTGTAGTTACCTTGTTTTATTTTGTTAGTCAGCGGAAAGCATTTAACGTGCATTTACGTCCAAATGCCTCCACTTTTGTGAGGTGAATATTGATTTAGATAAAAGATAAATATTAGGCGATTACAATAATTGTATCAACCAAACATGCCGCAATCGTTTTAATATTATTGTTATCCAGAGATAAATTAATTTTAGATTAAATCTAATAATTTACATTCATTATAACTTGTTTGAACATAAACCATAACTCTCTTGTTAGTTGAATTAGTTGCTGTTTGTGTTCATACTTTTTTTTAATTAAAAAAAAAAACAGGAAATAAAAATAATAATAATTACCTAATAGTTAGGCCAACAAAAAACTCTTCTATACGAAAAATACAACTCTATAAAATAATTAACTATACGAGGAAATAACACAATATCAAAGCGTCTTCCTATTAATGGAAGCAATAAGAATGATGTTAATTAACATATTCTTAGTTGTTTATTAATTTAGCAATTAAGGTTAAACTGAAATTGCTCGTTAGTCTTACTAGTTACTAGATTGTAACTAATCCTAAAAAAGATTTACTTTACAAGGTAAACCCTTAGTTTAATTATAAAATAAATGTAAGTATTTAATATTAATTAAAGATTAAACTCGGTAATACTTCAAAGAAATTATGTAACTGGCATTGTGACTTGTGTGCATTATGACGTTTTGTTGTCTATACTTGATAGGGCTGATTTGACTATGGTCAATATGGTCATTGATGAAAATATTGCTTTATTTCTAGAAATCAACAGTGATCACAAAATCAGATCAAATAGTAATAAACCAGAGAATTAATTTTCTTTTTAGCTCTATAAAGGAAATACATAAGTTAAACCAAAGATTTAAATCGAAAGATGCGGCGTAATCTCCTCGCGCCATACTAAAAACACACCGAAAATTCTTAACAATGGGTTGGGCGCAGGCGCTCAACCTAACTACAGTTGCACGCCAGCTACAGTGAGTGGCGGTCGCTTGTTGAAAGCGTCGCTATCGTCACAGTCACGTTTGAAGTAAGGAATGTGTTGTCTGTGTTTAAAAGTGTGTTTAGACAAAGGTATGTAACTATTTTATACTTTTGTCTTTAGTATAATGTATGTTGTATTTTGTAACACACTTTCGCTAGTAATGCCGCATCTCTCGATTTAAATCTTTGAGTTAAACTTTGAAAGAGAGTTAAAGACAGTCAGTATATACTTACTCGTACAAAATGGACTCCGCAAAGGAGTGCAAAGTTCGACCCAGTAACCTATAAAGAATACCACTATCAACTTCACTTTGTGTTTTGCAATGTAATAAATTCCAGTGATGCAGTTGCAAGGACGGCAACTTTCACAACGGAAAAAGTGAAACTATCCAAACATGAGGGTAATTTCCCTTTCGCAACGCCCGCGCCCCCGTTTAATCAGCTTCGGAAGTGATTGTCTGCGCCGATACAATAGAGATAATCAATTATTGCATTGACGGATATGCACAACACACAGCTAATTTGTCTAACTAGTTATCGTCGCTAACCGTGTAACTGATTGTACAAGTCAATGGTTAAAAAACAAGAAAGCAAGCTGGAAATCGCCTATAAATAAGCCTATACAGGGCGTCCCAAGACTATGCGACATGAAGGGAAAGTACCTTAATTAAATATCGTATATAGGATATTTTGCTGAAAGACTATGTTATTTTTAAAAGTTAGTAAAACTGCATTGAAAGATTTTCTAAAAATTACATGTTTCGTCTGGGAACCGAACCGACTTAAATGTGAAAAAAAAAATCACCCGTATTTTTATGATACATTTGAATCTTCGCAAATTATGTCTTGATTATACAGTAGGTACTTTTATTTCAAACCAGTAAAGTGGCATTCGCAGTGTTACCGGTTTTAACATTTATAAATAGCGATTTTCATCGATCCACTTAAACCCTAGTCTTGTGTTTAAAATACAACATAAGCTGATATTTTGAGCACATATTTTAATTACTGGAATGTGTTATAAATACAATAATAATTTAAAAGTATTAAACAATTATCTCTGTATTTAGTAAAATCTAACTATTTACCTACTAAGTGCATTTTATTTAATGAGATAATAAAATGTAGTAAAATATAAGCATTCTGGCCATAGGTACATGCTGTCTGCTGATGCAGAGGGGTTCCTCAGCCATTTCGAGTTTTATAAATTTAAAAATGGTGGACAAGGTTTATTAAAATCAGTATTCTAAGCGCCTGTTTCACAAACGTCAAGTGTCATTTAAAGTCACCGGTAACCGGGGATAATGGAGCTGATATAGTTACCTTTGTTTGTACGGTAAACGTCCCAAACATTAAATAGAAAATAATAAAAAAAAATCGGCTATCGAATGATGCCGAGTAAACCGAGTGCATAATTCAATATAACAGAAAATGATTTCTAAAAGTAACTAATCAACACATTACTTGTAGTTTGTGAAAGAGGTCCTAAATCTTTTAACTATATGTACATACAAACTTTTAACACAAACGCGTCATCAACAAAATTACAAGATTTAAAACATTATTTTTTAAGTCTAAAGTAAAACTAATCAAAAATTACATAAAATAATCAAAAATTATTATGTAACAACTCTTTTGATAGAGATTCTTTGATGGTTTGTATTGTGTAATGATGGATTGATTGAATTATTATTGGTTTCGTGCTAGATTCATCCTCATAGAAGCAACTTTCCATTAGGATGTTTAATGGTGGTAATTTTAACATGCAATTAACATATGACAACTGTAATGAAAAAAAAAAATAATTTTAATTAAAGATTTCTTTAAAGTGGGTACGTCATTAAACTCGAATAACATATTGTTTTGAGAGATAAAGGATTCTACTAGTTATAACAACATCTAACGCCAAATTTCATTAAAATAGATTCATCATTTTAGTCGAACCTTAAAACAGAATTATTTTTGCATTTCTTAATTCCAAACTTATTTCACAGAAATAGTTTATTTTATCCTCAATACAAGTAGCCTTCACTTAACGACCCATAAACTTTATCGCTATCTCTATAAAGATCACACCAAAATCCTGGCTACGTGTACGAAGGACAAACAAACAAACAAACAAACAACTTTCAAATCTCTAACTACTAACAATGATAGTAGCAATTGCATTTATTTTAGCAAATTCTCAACGCTGTAATTCAAAATAATCGAGTAAATTAACATAAGCACCAATTGCGTAGGTATAGTTACCGCCGATTAAAAAAAAATTGGAAATGTTTGCACCTCACAATTACACTCATACAAAATGCGATGAGGACAATAAATTGTTGAATTCACCCCGGCCACCGGTCTATTAGCTGGCTGTGTGGCGTTTTCCACGAATGGTCGGAAAAACTGCAATTTTCCGATGTACTATCTGTGTAATTGACCGTCGAGTCCGACGTCGAGTTAATAGTTCAATCAATTTGAGTGTATTGAATCAATACATATATTGCACATAATGAAATGGTATTAACATTAACCTGCCAAAAAAACCTTCAGAAGGCTCTTTTTGAACTTATTTATTATTCCAGTCTGAAGCCACGCTTCTTCACTGCGAACTGGCAACATCTCATGCTTTCGATGATTTTTTTAAAAGATAAAGATGACGATCGACTTAATTGTAAAAGGCTAGTAACTAATCTAAAGAAAAGTAATAGGGAATTCCCCGCTTATTATATAGAATCATCACCTGTCACATGTATCTTATTTACAATTCACATGTAAGCAAACAACATAATAAATAATGGCAATATACTTAGCACCCAACTACTTCCCAAAATTGATAAGAGAATCAAAATAAAAGAAAAAAACTCATATTATATTATATTGACACAATTTATACCGGACACATTCATTACAGGAAACACTTTATCTATTGAAACATTATGTCGTACAATATTGTCGACTATCAGCTTATAGTTATAGCAGTTTTATGGTATCTGTATTTGACGACAAATGGAATTGTTTTTAACTAATTATGTTCAATTCTATCTCTGCTGTAGTGTAAATATATCAAGTAGGTACCTAAACAAATGTAATGAAAAACTTTCAATCCATATTAATATTACAAAGTATTTTTGTTTTTATTTAATAAACTCAAAAACTAGTGGTTTTAAAAATTCTTTCATCTAGTTATAGAAAGCTACATTATCAGTGAGCACACAAGTTATTTTTATAAATAGCTTTTGTATACTCGCTCGGACGAAATCGCGTGCAACAGCTAATGTCATATTTAAGACAAACAAGTGGGCACGTAATATTCGAATAGTTATTACTCAAAACCATTCTTCAAATAAAACGGGAACTAATCACATAGAATTTTAAAGTATATATGGTTATCGTGATTTTGTGTATTGAGTAGCAACTATTGTTTTAGGTACTGTAAGAAAAGACGTTGGTCACAAATTAACGACTCTGAGGCGAGGCACCATTGACGACGCAAATGAGACGACTAAAACTGCAGCATTGTTGGCAAGTTGAGGTGACTAAAACAAGATACCAACTGTTGGCAAATTAAGCGAAAAGGCATTGCTGACTTGCCACTAGACAAGGCACTGTTAGCAAATTAGGCGATACAAGACAAGTAGTCCATTGAAATGTTACAATTTGAGGGCCGAGTATTGCATTTTTTAGAGGACGCAATTTTATTTTTGGAACATGTAGGGGGGGTCAATAGAAGCTTAACCCCAAGTTTGTGGGGTTGCCGCCCTTGTCCCCCGGCCGCCATCTTGGAAAAAGGGGTGCAAACACCTTTTTCTCTATATCTCCGAAACTATGCGTCCTACAAAAAATTTGTAAAAACATAATTTGTAGCACTTCGCTTTGCCTACAAATATGTTTATATAACTTTTTACCTTAAATTCAAAATTAAAAAAGTTATAAGCAAAAAAGTGAGAAAATTTCTATAAAAATTTTCTTTTTCGCTCTATAACTTTTTTTTATACATTTTACAAGAAAAATACCTCAGACCAATCTTGTAGATGGTCTTTTGAGGAAAATTTTTCTCTATCATTTTTTTAAATTTTATTCATTTAAAACGCTGTTACAGCGCTCCAAAGTTGACCGGGTTCGTCAATGCTCACCAGAATCCGGTCAAAACGAAATGTTTTCCTTAGTTTTATGATCTTTTTTTTTATTGTACATATATTCTCAAAAATTTTTGTTAAATCTCTACAACTTTACTTATTCATTGCTAACTCTTTTCCCCGCCACCTATGAGGTAGAGTCTGTAGGAGCGTTTTTTTTACGTGGTGTCCCCAGTAGGCCTACTCCACAGATATCTTGCCGATGAGGTAATCCTCGACATAATCATACTTTCAATCAGTTATTAGCTAGTAGTCTACTCTTTTTCGATGGTCCAGGCTGTGGCTCAGAATCTAATTGAACGTCGAACCTGAAAGTTTGGGGAATGACAGGAGTTAAAATTGGAGTCATAGTTGGAAGTTCATCTTCGAATTCATTTTCTTCCATTAACTTGGATATTTCCATGATGTTGCTGCATGTTTCGCCAGAACAATGGAGGCATACTGTAGAGCATTTGAGGCCTGCTTTTTGCAAAATTGGCTGCATCCAAATCTTTGCATGCTTTTTCCAGCCCCAATCTTCAGGATTTTGATATCTTCCGAGCCACGACTGGACCTGGTGATATACTCGGAGACTGTGAAAACGAGCTGCATCTTGTGTTGGAGGCAGCGATGATAAATTAAATGAATTTTTAGTCACTGTCTTGGTAAATCGTTTGTATCGCATGCCGTCTAGTGAGTCGTCTTTATTACCACCGTATAAAGCTACGAAAAAACGTTCGCCAACAAGAGTGAGCAAGGATGGATCAACTTTCTCACTCAGGAATAGCGCGGTACCACCAGCTAATTCAGGATGTTTCTCCATAATTTTTATAAATTTTAGTTTCCCCATATTATAGGCTGCTGATGTTATATCACATCCTGAGAAAGCATGAAGAAACAGCAAATTCTGTGCTATAAGATCTCCATACATAAAACTTGAAGGGCTATATAACTGATCAGATGTGCGCCCTTTTAAAGGTTTTGAAAAGTAAATGTTGGGCTGTCTTCTACCTAATGCCGTGCGCAATACAAGAATGTCAATGTCCTCTGCCACAATAATCACAGAATCATGAGATTGGGATGCAGTAAGCGCAGAAGAGACGATGATTGAATCTGCATCTGATTCAGCTTGGTCGACAGAAAAAAACATCTCTGAAAGAGCAGTTTTGAGAAGATCTATCAAGTTAGATTTGATTAGGACCTTTTCTACCTGCTTAACATTCTCGAAAATGTACACTCCTCTTAGAAATTATTATAAGAAACAATAAGGTAGCAATGAATAAGTAGTTGTAGAGATTTAACAAAAATTTTTGAGAATATATGTACAATAAAAAAAAGATCATAAAACTAAGGAAAACATTTCGTTTTGACCGGATTCTGGTGAGCATTGACGAACCCGGTCAACTTTGGAGCGCTGTAACAGCGTTTTAAATGAATAAAATTTAAAAAAATTATAGAGAAAAATTTTCCTCAAAAGACCATCTACAAGATTGGTCTGAGGTATTTTTCTTGTAAAATGTATAAAAAAAAGTTATAGAGCGAAAAAGAAAATTTTTATAGAAATTTTCTCACTTTTTTGCTTATAACTTTTTTAATTTTGAATTTAAGGTAAAAAGTTATATAAACATATTTGTAGGCAAAGCGAAGTGCTACAAATTATGTTTTAACAAATTTTTTGTAGGACGCATAGTTTCGGAGATATAGAGAAAAAGGTGTTTGCACCCCTTTTTCCAAGATGGCGGCCGGGGGACAAGGGCGGCAACCCCACAAAACTGTTGTTAAGCTTCTATTGACCCCCCCTACATGTTCCAAAAATAAAATTGCGTCCTCTAAAAAATGCAAAGCTCATGTAACATTTCAATGGCCTAAAGGAGTTCATGGCAAATTAAATTGACTAACTAATAAGACAAGTTATGTTGGCAAATTAGTCAATAGGAATTTCTAATGGCAATCCAGACCATCAAATTAGTCAATACCTATCATAATTATATTAAGGTTCTTCTTAATAGGTACATAAAATATATTAATGTGTGGCTTCATAGCTCAAGATTTTATGTCATTTATCGTTCATTTAATTAATCTTTCAATTATGTTTTGTTGAACATTTTAATAATATCGATACATTAAATAAAATTAATAAAACACCAAGCTTTGGTAGACTTTAGTGTCTATCTGCACCAATTACAAATTAGGTGAAATGTTTTTCTCGGACATATTTTTGGGAAGTTAACACTAAAGTTTAGTTTTACTGACATAAATATGATTTTTATAAAATAGTTGCCTTTTATAAAAAAAAAAATTAAAAAATGTATTGCAAACGAACATCGGTGCATTAATATTAAATTTATTGATGAGTCCTACCGACGATGTTTCGAACTTTTCATATTCATACCAATATACAAGTGTAAGTATAACTACTTCAGTACAAAACACTTGAGAAGTAATAAGCGAAAATGTAACTCAATAACCGCAAAGATCATTAAAGTGGTCGAACACTAGAATTTCTACAAACAGAACACGTACCTACGCTGATGACGTTGACCGCAAAACGCAAATCGAGTTGTGTTCGCATCGCATGCACTCACTTGTGCATCGGGTTCGATACAAAAAAGCAATTTCCCAGACGTTCTCACGACGAGTTCCGTGTGAGTAGAACGGAAGATGGAAATAATTACCGGCACTTGTGTTACATCATCTAATTAGGTTTAGTTTAGACTCGTAACTTTGATTCAACTTACGCACGGTAACCGTATATAAGCATTTAAAGTCTCGAAGAGCCGCGAATTAAAAAGCAATTTATCGGGTCGCAAAATTGCCAACTTTATGTGGTAATTTTTTTAAAGACTGCTTTCAAACTTACACACAGTTAGATAGCGATGCGATATTGTTACTTTGCGATACCCCATGGATGATTGGTTGAGGGGATGAGTTTCAGGGGTCCCGGGTTCGATTCCCAGCAGGTTCAATTTTGAAATTGAACTTTTTATACCAAAAGTTGATTCTAGTCTAGATAGTTATATGAAAAGTAGTGGTAGGAAACACTGCGTTTTGCAGTAATTTAGGCTGCCCGTCTGCATCGCTCGCGTCTGCATGCGAGCGATAGCGTTTTTCATAATTTCTTCACAATCGACTATTCGATATTATCAACTCTGCCTAAAAGATGAACGCGGTATCGAGCGGCAGAATAAGACGAGGCTGTTTGTTCGAGTGAGCCTTTACTCTTTCCCATTCTATTAATTAAACGTTTCGACGTGCAGTGCGGTGAATTTAAGACGATTGTACAACGTCTGGTGTCTCACGGATCCTGCCTCGGCGGTTGCTAAAATTACCTCAGCACTCGGCGTTTATTACTAGAGATAAGCTTGTAACGTCGTTCCAGACGAAATATGGATGGTGCCTTGCATAATCCTGATTGCCTCTTAAACAAGCCGCTTCTAAATTAAGCCGTATGTTTCAGTTAAACTGTTATACTTGGATAAAACTCTTCGTACACATTAATTTCACATGTGGTGGCGGTGCGGAGACTAGGCGCCAAATGTACAGGGATTTTTATTATAAAAGATTTCGAGCGTATTTATAATTGTATATAATATGTATACATACATACATTCGAATTGTCGACGATCCATTGCTCACACAATAGCAGAGTCCCTTAGTACGTTATATAAGAGGAGATGTAACCTCTCTTTGTGTTTTACCGGCTGTACAATGGTGTGTGCTAATTAGTTGTTAGGTCAATTAGTTAATTAGTTAATTTCAGTCCAATTAGGCAGTGCCAACTTCGAGTAGGAAGTCAATCGACGAATACAGCTCAGATGGGGAGCGTTCGGGAAGCTCCTAGACGTAACGTCTTCTCGTCCAAAATTCCCCAGTGCCTCAGAATAATAGTTTTCGACTTATTTGTGTTGTCAGTGATGACATATGGCGCTGAAACGCTGAACGTCAAGAACCTTAAATATTTTGAGCATAAGCTTGTCGAAGCCTTAATCGAAGCCTACTAGGTATCAAGTATACCGGGCAGTAACATCAATGAAGCGACATCCGGTACAGTGTATCTTTTCATATATCTAAACATTATTATCGATAACCAGCTAACACAATTTCGAGGAATGAAGAAATAATATACAGTACAGTATTCTATGCAGAGGTACAGTATTTTATGTACCTACTCGTACTTATATTATGAGCCGACAACTCGCTTTTCCGCAAAACTGACTGCGAATTGATCGCTCAATTCTCAAAGCGAAATCCTCCCACTTATTGTTAATTATCATCAAACAGTTTTAGAGTTCCGCCCCTGATAACTATAGAGGGAGTATACAGTGAGTATCTAGTTTGCAATCTCATAACGTAACCTAATGATGTTTGTTACGCGGCTGAAATTTGTTCGTCATTCACAACCCACCTTTCTAATTAGCTTTGACTGCGAAGACTTCAAATGCTTTAAACAACTTCTGAAAACTAGCGCCCGTTTCATTTCTATACTTTGCCGACGTTTTCAAAGTTTATTTCCTTGTAACCAAAAGCAGTGAGTGGCGTTCAGTATTCTATTCAAACATTTCTAGTTTGAGGGCTAAATTTATATTCAATTCCTTAACTTCTCTGACGTTATCGCGATATTGCTTTTAGCGGAATGAATTTTCGACAAAGTTTTTTTGTGATAAGTTCCATCGGTTTCTTATCGAAAGTAAGTTGAGATTCTATAGACCGACTTACTTTACTTCCAATATAATATTATAAACAGAGAAGATACGTAATTTTGTATTTTTATTTTTAATTAATAAACTCAAAAACAACTGAACTGATTTATAAGTTGATTTTATAAGTTTAATGTGTGCGTTGTCTGCGTATCTGTCCGTAGAATCAAAGCTTTGAAACGGATGGACCGATTTTGATCGAACTAGCTAGATCCTATTTCATTATCTGGTTTTTATTGTTTGAAAACTGATGTGGTCGGGATTGTTTTTGGCTATAGTTTATGAGGATCGTTTCAAACGTTTAAAGACCATCAGTCAATTTCCCAGTTAACGAAGGGATCTCACTAAGTTCCACATGGTCAAATGATATGAAATTTGGTACCTGTACTGTTACTTCACTGGTATTTCTTTGACATTGCATAACCTTTACCTGTTGCTGCGGGACTCCAACTCCTCAGCAACTTGCAGCAGATATATAGGGTTTGGGTTCATTAGAAGTTAGGGGTTATCTATAATTTTAATTATGACTTTTTACTAATAGACAGAGCGATAAACGAGGTAGGTTTAAGTATATAATTTGCAGAAATAAATTTCACATCAAAGATGAAAATAATATTATGATTTAACTCAACGGTCAAATTATATTGGGGATTTGTAAAATGACATTAATAATGGATTCTTGTAATGTGTAAGTCTGTATGAGTAATTTTCCAAGTACGAGTGAATTCATAGTCATTGTGCATAAATACCTACCTAGCTTAAAATTATACTCATTCGTGGCGGATTTCCTTGACACGAACAATAACCTCCAAAATTTGCATTGTACAAACAATGAATAGATACGATGGTACCTATTAAATAAATATAATTTTATTGCAATTACAATGCAATGCAATGTAGGTGAGAGGTGGGAGTAGATTATTGGTTTCAGTAACTAAAAGGCATAGTAACTTAACTACCTAACAAAATAAAATTAGGTACCTACTGTCATTGAACCAGACAGTAATGATTTAGTGACCCTTTAAAAATTACAGGAAATCCTAAAATAGATATGAACTTTTTTGCGAAACGCGATGAGTTATAATATGAATTACTTATTTAACATAAACCATTTAAATTTTCTCATTAGGGTTAACTATAAGTATGTTTCGAAAACTATAGATATATTTTTTATAATAAACAGTTAAATTTTAAAACAGATGAAACCGAAAGTCGACGTAATCCTACATTTTTTTATATAATTCGAAATGTCGAATTGAAGTATAATTTGATATCCGGCTAGTACCTAAGTATACCTAATGAAACAAGCATATCTACCCATTCATGAACTGATCTTATTATTTGTGCCGAGATAAGTCACCTTCTCGGCACAAATAATTAGTATTAATAAAAATTGTCTATAAAATTATTAAAATAACCTACGCCTGTATATTATATATTTATATATGCGAACTGCTTATTGTGAAGTTAGATTGATGCGCGAAGTATTGATTATAGAGAACAAAATAATATCGTTTAGAATAATGTACGCAAAACGAGTAACTATGGTAGTTAGGTATTTCAATCATCAGATATACCTACTTAGTCAGACGAGCCAGACTCCAGAAATTATCATAATAATATAATCATTGTTATTTAAATGTCTATATCCATATTTATACCAACTCATAAACCGCTATGAGATACCGTTTGGGTTTTTCCCTACATGTCTGACAATTTCACTCGCAGAAGTGTTGAAATTTTGTGTTTTTTTTTATAAATTAATTATTAATATATTACAGAAGAAAATTAAGTAAGACGAAGATATCTATACTAATATCGATCGATACTAATAATAAATCTGTAAGTGTAGGTATTGTATGTATGTATGTATGTATGTAGGTTCCTACATAACTCTTAGGGCCTCTTTCAAAAACTACAAGTAGGTAAAGTGTTGATTAGTTACTTTTAGAAATCATTTTCTGTTATATTGAATTATGCACTCGGTTTACTGCATCATTCGATAGCCGAATTTTTTTAATTATTTTCTATTTAATGTTTGGGACGTTTACCGTACAAACAAAGGTATATCAGCTCCATTATCCCCGGTTACCGGTGACTTTAAATGACAGTTTAGCCTACTTGACATTGGTGAAAGAGGCGCTTAAACGAATTAACTGATTTTTATGAAACTTGGTAGATAAACATTTAGACGTAAAGGACACAGGATAGGCTACGTTTTTCTCTTTCAACGCGGACGAAGTCGCGGGCGCCAGCTAGTTATAAAATAAAATCGCTGTCGGCCTTTGTCTGTTTCTCCGCTAACTTCTTCGAAACTACCCAACTTTGACACGGTTTTTACCAATGGAAAGAGCGATAAACGAAAAATGACGTATAATATGCAGAAAAAACATCTCCGTGTATATCCGGAGGCGGGTCGCTAGTTACACCTATAAATTGCAGTTAAATTTATACGATATACATAATACATATACTTATATTATTATTTAAGTTATTAATTTAATGAAATTATTTTTACACACATTAACATTAAGTAAAAAATAAATGTATATTTTTATTTTATTTATTTAATAGCCAACTGCAATTAAAAGACATTTATTAACACCTATATTCGTTTCTCCGCTAACTTCTTCGAAACTACCCAACTTTGACACGGTTTTTACCAATGGAAAGAGCGATAAACGAAAAATGACGTATAATATGCAGAAAAAACATCTCCGTGTATATCCGGAGGCGGGTCGCTAGTTACACCTATAAATTGCAGTTAAATTTATACGATATACATAATACATATACTTATATTATTATTTAAGTTATTAATTTAATGAAATTATTTTTACACACATTAACATTAAGTAAAAAATAAATGTATATTTTTATTTTATTTATTTAATAGCCAACTGCAATTAAAAGACATTTATTAACACCTATATTCGATAGGCACACTTATAAAAAAATTCGCAAGTGCGAAAGTGCCTCCCACATAGGTAGCAATGAGCTCAAAAAAGATCAAAAACCTTAACAGGTTATTGGAGTCAACGACCGAATAATAAGAGCTTTGTAATCCTTAAGATCAAAAACAATCCTTTATAACCTTCATAAAGACCGGCCAAGTGACATACCGAATATCGATGCATTCCTTAATAATGTGTGGAAGTCATACTATAATAAATGAATATCACATTACCTATTCTTAAGACACTATACTGTACAAAATCAACGTACCTTGAAATCGAGAGGTTCTTATGCGATTTATCTTTAGGGAAAAATCCAGAATAAGTCACTACTTAGTATTTTTTTTTTAATACTCAGAAAACACAAGTCACTGACAATCCACAGGTAAAAATTCGGAGATATATCGCGAGCGTTGACCGAACGTTCAAACACGTACGTCACTCGCGACGCGCGAAATACAACTGAGTGCTGTGGAAGAGGTTTGGTTGGAGGTTGGAGGAATTATTGAGGTCCGTGCCGTTCCGAGGTCGGAGACGATTGGTGGACGAAACGGGATGCGGCTAGATGCGCGTATCACCTAGCTTCCGCTAACTCGTTGATAAAATTCACTTTTCTCGGGGGGAAATCTTCGTATTAATATTTTAACTAAGTACATACCATACCTATATTTTGCATTACATATTTTTATGTACTGTTTACTGATTGTATTGTTTTTATTTCTTAAGATAATATGGAAACACGTAAGTGTACAATATAATAAGTACCTACACAATAAGATATTGCATTCGATATCAAACGCAAGCAACGGTATTTTATTATTATAGACTTATTTATAGACGAGAGCATTGACTCGATGGGGAGACACTTTGCTTTATCGTTTTGCTTGACATTTTTACACTTACTCTAAGATGTGGTATAAGTTCTCATTTTTCCGTGAAAAGTCCAGTTACCTATTGCCACAATAGTCAATAGATTCATCTATAATCTAAATAAAAAGTATAGAATATTAAATAAATAATGTCAAAATAATAAGAAAAAAAATACATTAATAATTTTTTTTTAAACGTTAATTACCAAGTAATTGGTATCTTATTTTTCATAACTACTTGTAAAATGAAAATTAGAATTTATATTTTTTATTAAGTACAAGTTATTATGGATTTATTATTAAGTAAATATGCGAAATCAAGTTCATAAAATATACGCAGATTTTTTTCAGGACGACGCTGAACGACCATATATAAGTAGAGCGCCTCAACAATTGCAAAGTAAGTTCTACTAAGTAAATAATTATGAAATAAAAATACATTAAAATTAAATTTTGTTGAACTAAGAACTTAGTAAAAAAAAATTGTAGTAAGGACAGTGAATACTGGTACTTGACCAGGGTTACTAAAAACTTAGCATTGCCTTATAGACGTACATTGCTTTGTAATTTTTAATGGTTCTTTTGTTAATAAGAATGGAAATTTCTCTTAAAACAAATTTCCTTAGGGCTTATTCTTGTAAATTACCATTCATGTAATTACCTACACCGTTTACTAATTAAAAACGTCAACCACACAAAGAAGCTACGTGTAGCAATTTAACAAAGATACTTCAATTTGAACGTTACAATAGATTTAAATAAACTAGCTGCTGCACGTGACTTCGTCTGCATTTGTTTATAAAGTATAAGATATGAGTATATAATATAAACAAAAACTAATTTTACAAGCTAAGAAAAAATAATTACAAAAAAGTCCAACGTGACATTGCAAGATATGTAAACAAACTTTCAGTAGGCTAACCGTCATTTAAAGTCACCGGTAACCGAGGATAATGGAGCTGATATACTTTTGTTTGTACGGTAAAAGTCCCAAACATTGAAAATAAAATAATTACAAAAATTCGCCTATCGAATGATGCAGTAAACCGAGTGCATAATTTAATAAAACATAAAATTATTTGTAAAAGTAACTAATTAACACTTTACTTGTAGTTGGTGAAAGTGGACCTTAGTGCCTATTTCACGAACGTCAAGTAGGCTAAACCGTCACTTAAAGTCACCTGTCACCGGGAATATAACTTAGCTGATGATAGGGAAAACCTTTGTTTGTACGGTAAAAGTCCCAAATATTGAAAAGAAAATAATTAAAAAAAATCGCCTATCGAATGATGCAATAAACCGAGTGCCTAATTCAATAAAACAGAAAATTATTTCTAAAAGTTCTTACTATTAGTTCGTGTAGGAGGGCCTCAGTGTTATAAACTTCAATGTTATAAAAATAACCGATACGCACATACGACGAGTAATCCATGGACTCCTTGAAATAAAATCGAATAAAAATTTCATCAAAAAACGAACAATAACACGACCTTCACCCTACGAAAGACATTCTTCTTTGTCTGTCTGAGATCTCGAAAGCCTTGCCTTGTAACTGTAATACGATATCCAAAAAGTTAATTTTCAATTCATTTTCAAAACGCTTGCGTGGGGTGTACATCTACTTACCTTTCGCGTACAATATTTCATTTAAATTATTTTAACATTTTACGCCTACAAACTGATGACGTTCTTTAATTAAGGAAAATGATATTTAACTAAATAAAGTAAGCTCATTTTCAAATTGAGTGGAATTACAATTACAAAAGCTTGTGCAATCAAGTGAGTCATTCGCTCATCGACATGTGATTATATTCACTATTATACACATATAAATAATTATACAATAGTCAACTTTAAAAATATTTTTAAAAATTGACTAGCAAGTTTTTAAATTATTAATGATTTAAAAATTTCCTAATTAAATATGTGTCGTTCATTGTAAAAGTGGTGTAACTCTCTATTTTTAAAAAAACACCTTTTCTTGCCTAATGGTATCAAATTTAGTCATATCTTTCAATATAAATTCAATAAAATATTTGATTGTATTAAATAATAAAAAATATAAAACAATGAATGAATGCTTATATTTTTTTTCCTACACTACTCGTATAATTCGCAAAAAGCTCGTTATTCTAAAATTCAGTTACAAGGAGATAATTCACTTTTACAATGAACGACACATATGTTTTAAATTTTTTTTACAAAAGTAGTGAATAAGAATAAAACTTGTTTCATGTTAAGGAAATTTTTTGGGTAATTTTCAAGTACCTACCCAAAAAGACATAAGCACAAACAAAGCAATTTATGCAATAACAGCATTTAGCAGTTTACATAAAGCAGCTTCGAGACATCTTATACTAATTCCGTTCCGATAGCTTCACAATAAATCTAAATTGTTAATAGATTGAATTATTTATTAGTTTAAACACGTTATTCACACAATCCAACTATAGCCATTCTCAAATTATCGCAGACAACAAACATGGACGCAACAAACATTTACAATATACATACTATGAATGAATATACTGCAAATAGATAGGACTGTGGGACTGGGTAAATTATCGTATCGACCATCACCGATCACCTTTTTCTGTGGACTAATACTAAACTAACTAACGAAGCACTAAAAGTCGCTTATGTTTCTAAGGATCCATATATGTACCTACCTAAGGAGAAACGAGTGACTACATAATATATTATTATAATGGCTATCAAAATCAAAATCAAAATATTTATTTATCAATTAGGTTTCTACAAGAAACACTTATGATCGTCATTATAAATTTAAATTTACCAGGGTTTCGGAAAAAAAGCCAAAATGACGATCCTGAGAAGAAACCCCTATTGATGGCATATATATAGCTTTCAATATCAGAATAGTATATAAATTGTTACCGATGTCTAAACACATATGAAAATGTAATACCAATTCCAAAGTGTATACTTAGAAATATTAGTAGGTATACTAGAAATTTAAGTGCTAAATAAAACGATCAGTAATACTGCTATTTCTGTAATTTACATAGTTCTAATTATACGACGACAGAACGATAAATATGGCGTATAAATGTAGCGTAATTAAAAATATAACAACCTTTACAGAACAAATTCCAAAATTAAATGAAAATTCTAATTAATGTTTTTTTCTAAAGAGGAAAATTTCACCAGCCGTAATTTCCTCTCTTACTCAAACTACTTTAAGTGCCCAACGAATTCTAGAATATCTGGGGCACGTAGACAAGTATTTTCTCATAATTAAAAACGCCTAATTTCGACGTGCCTAAATAACTAATTAAGCTCGGGATTCGGCCCGAGTCTGAATGCTACAATTTCCGAAAAAAATATGTAGAAATTACCTTTAATTTTATAATACTACTAGTCTTTTGCCTGCGACATAGTCAGCATATGTATATAAGTTATAGCATATTATGTGTTATTGTAATTAATATAAACTATATTACTGTAATCATCGTCATCATCCGCCTGTCTCTCAAAGTAGTCCAGTAAGACATGCCCTTATTACTAAAAAGTTGCAAAAAAGCGTTATTAAAGTATCCGTTACAACCGTGTATTCTATAGTGGCGAATTATACAACATTTTAGCTTTATAAAATTAAACAGCATTTAGGCAACAATAATGCCCAATAAAGCCCTTTATAGGACCATCTTGCACTATTAACGCTTTAAACGTTGCTGGTTTGAAGCAAATTTGTGTTATTATAGCTCTTAAATAAGTATTATAGTGCAATGTTTTAATAGTGACAAAAACACGACTATATAACCAAAATGCACTATAGGTGTATTTGATATTACCATTATAATTATAGCAAATCAGAACAATAAAAGCTTACAAATTGCTACTATAGCGCAAATGCTATAACTGCTACAAGAACATACTTTTAATGCTAAAAAGTCATTTAACAGTTTTAACGCTACTGTTATATAACAAGTGACTTTACAAAGTTTTTATCACTGTTATAACATACTTAGGATATATAAAAGTAACATTTCATTACTCTTTTTCAACTTAAACCTCCTATAAGAAAGTTTATGTTATTTTATGCAACATCATAGTCCACTATTTTCTTAATATCGTATACTAAGCCTATAGTAAGCATGATAAGTATGATGATAAGCAAATAGTAGTATAGTAAGAGACACCTTCATAAATTTCGCATTTATTACATTAGAAGGATTCATTCGATCGTGCTTATTACATAAACTGTGCAGCCTTCAACAGTATACAGCTGAGCACTAATTCAATATAATGCCTACTTGTTGCATAATGCAATACCCAACATATATGTGCGGGCGATAACAAAAGAATAATAAACTTTTGTATTCGTGTGAAAGCTACGAATGTAGTTTTTTTCACAATTCCATTTTACATACCTTATTTTATTTGCCTGCAGCAAAACAAAATAACAACTAAAACATAGACAGCATTACTTAGTACTTACATTGCCACTTACAGGATTTCATTATGTAGGACTTAAACAGATAGAAGTTAAAAAATTATTCACAAAGCCATAAAATATAGTCGCTGTCCGCCTTTGTCTGTTACTCCCTCAACCCTTTCTACATCAACCCACGGATTTTTATTTCCACTATAGAGAAGAGCCGACATACGAAGAAAGTCTGTGTATATTATGTATGTATATAATTTGCAGAAAAAAAGTGCACCCGTGCGAACATGAAGGCGGAGTAATTTTACAGGAGAGCCATTTAAAGTTATTTTTTTTTGCATTCAATATCGTATTCTTCTGCTTATATTGCTTTTAAACAATTCTTTATCAAATAAGCCCCTTAGTCTTGTAAATTTTTTTTTAATTTAATAATGTTTTTAAGACATTTCTGCATATATTTTAAATTTAACTCATTTAAAAAAAATGTAAATTATGCCCTTATCTTACCGAAGGTGCGAAATAATGAAAAATCCAAATTCAGTAAGGTTCCAAATTCATAATTAAATTTCAAGCGTGGATATTGGTAGCGATGAGGCGCCATTAGGGCTCTGTCATCCTTAACACCGTTATTAGGTAAGTACTTGTGTTAATATACCGTTTACTGTTGGTGGTTATATTATCGCCATATATGGTTAGGGAGCCCACGATGCTAAATGTGTAGTCACTCGAGCGTCGTGGGGACCTATTGGACTTTGAAGATTGGATGGTAAGAAGAAAAAAAGGTTTTATGAAGTTTTTCATTTCAGCGGTGGGGTGAGCGTCTACAGGCGTTTAAAATTTTGTAGGCGCTGTATTTTAAAAAATCCTCCATATAATCGTCAGATTAAGAATCAGCACGATCAGGAATTTAGGCTGAACCGTCTGTATAAAAATCTGACCCGCTCGAGTATTACAAAAATACAAAATATTTTTTGCATTTTCAAAAAGCTGCCACGAGCTTGCGTTACATCCGAACCGACTGAATTTTAAATGGAAACTTAGTTTAGGTTCACTTAACATCCCCTCTGAAAATCTGACGCGCTCGAGTTGTATTTAAAATTTTACCCCCACCCCACCAACCAAACCGTCAGATTAATACATATCCGTTATCGGAGACACGTGGGGTATATACATTGGCAATATCTGATGCGCTCGAGTAAATCAAAAAATCCCCTCTTGGGCTCCCCTACCAATAGACTGCCAAGTTTGACTGCTGAACTAAAAATAATAAAACATCTTGTTTGTGTTACTAATACGAATACAAGTTCGCCTAATTCTGATTGCAACTGGCAATTGCACACATGCGTTAACTATTCGAACTAATTAGATGCGTTTGAAATTACATAACAATTTAGTGTAGTGGGTAATTGTGTGTTGTAATAGGCAATGCGCCGCATGTAACATTAATTCAATGCGACCGATATGACCGTGTATTCAGTTAAGCGTCAATAAATATGGGTTTATTAGCATTACGACTGTTTATTTCAGCAGTAACCAACTGAATTGTTCTGTATCGACTTTGTTGTTGTATGGAATATAAAAAAATTCAGGAAAATTTTTAGGCAAAGACGTTATCTTATAATATGAATAGAATCTCTATTAAATTTTCAATAATATAATAGAAATTAATTTCTACATTAAGAGGCATGATGACGGTTCATTTGTTTGTGGATGGTTGACACGGTCAAGGAATACGAAAAACAAAACTAGGCAGATACTGCGGGTGTGCTGCCGATCATGTTAGATTTATTTACAGCTCCGTTAGAGAGCCTTGGATATTATTTTAATAGAAAACGCCCACAATTGGCTATTTGACAAGATTTAAAATATACTACAAATTGTGGTTATCCTATAAGAAAATGGCGTAAAAAAAACGTATGTCACTATATTTTAAGCTAAATTATGTATATTTTTTGCAAATTATATGAAAAAAAAAATCATAATTTTTGAAATTTTATCTTGACGCCAAAACGCCCTGTGACTGGTTGCAACTCTGATGACGTCATACGCTAGTAAACATATCAGACATATAGTAGTAAATAGTGTTTATTCACTTAATATTAGTTCTCTGTGTCATCATTCAGTTCTGTTTGTTTACTAGCGTGTGACGTCACACGTATCAAAGACCAGCGCCATTACAGAAACAGCGTTTTTGGCGCGGTTTTGGAAATTTAAACTTTAACAATGATTTTTATTAATAATACAGTAGATCTCCCGGAAATATCAATGTAGTGTACTTATTATGTAATATAAAATAATTTCTAATTTTTTTATTCTAATTTTCTAAAATTAGTCAAATAGCGGAATTCACGGATCTCAGATTAACTACGTGTACAAATTAATATTATTTTAATATTAAAAGTACATACATGTCTCGTTTACGATTTTATTATGGACTCTATATGTGGCCTTAGATATTGGCGTGTACCGTTATTACCTCTGTATTCTCTTGTATCTGTATACAACACAGTCTACAGTGTTTCAGTAATCCATATAAGTATATTTTGAGAAATAATAGTACATTATTCCTACGGGACCCCAAAAACGAGGGCGTATATTCGCGTTGGGAAGTGTAGCGATAAGCGATCCGAATGAATTTGTTATCGGCTCCTTTCATTTCATGCTCTTAAAGTTTTGAATATTCAAGTTTTATTGTTTTCATGTTACACAATTTTATCGTTGCTTATATTGTTTCTGCGTAACGCCTTTGTTTGATGTTTATTGAAGGAAAAGAAAATACAAAAAAAAATACTTAAAAATATTCAAAATTTATCCTACAAAATATGTGGTAATCAAGGAATGTGTCCTCCATGAATTATCTTTTATTTTTAACTTATTATTACTAAAATTTTTGTAATATTTTGATATTTATATTTATCAGGAGTCAACAGCGAAGCAATGACAAAATAAATTAAATATAAAATATCATTTAAACTCAACCAATAATTCAAATTCTTCAACAAACCTAAATAAATTAACTTAATACAACATTACGGTTTGAAAAATTATTTAAACCTTTGATAAAGTTATACGAGCAGCATTATACAAACTTAAGAGTAACAAATATAACTTAGGTATAAAATAATATTAAGTACCTATTTATTATTGACTATTGAGACCAATTTGAAATATGTAGACAAATCAAATTATAATTTAACGCCGTGCTTTGCAAACAAAGAGAGCAATCTTCTAAACAGAAGAAATAACAATCTCAAATCAATCCAATAAAGGGCAGGAAGGACGCCCGGAGTAAGCAATCACAGGTTGGACAAGGATAAGAGACGAACAGAAAACGGACGGGACAGAGATGCAGAAACAATTGCTTCGACTGCCAAAAGAACGGTGTAAACAATAAAAGTTTTGGAAGAAGTCCGCCGGTATTCGGTTCGCGAAAGGGTTTCCAGCAATGAATATTACAGATAAATTATTCAGTACGCAATCGCATTATATTCCAGTTGGTTATGAAATTTTGAGGCGCCCTAGAAAAGTTCCAAGTCCACCAATTTATGGATTTTGTTTTGTTGAAGAAGTAATTAAATTCCACGAGAGCCAATACAAATAACCGACGCGGTTAATGAATTATTTCCTTTGCCTTTGTGTCTTTCTCTTCAACTCTGTTGACTTCGTTTATTTTGTATTATTTCAGCTCATTATCATCCCGAGGGCGCCAAGATTTTACAGAAGAATCGTCAGTTTCCTCGTTACAGCTTTAATTCTTATGGTGTTATTAAATTATCAGTTATTATTATCAGAGCTCAACACTTGTACTTATAAATATCGTTCTTTTCCTTAAATTAATTATTTAAATTGATCCTTTGCCTGAATCAAAAATTGACTATGCTGATCACCTTTATTTTCGGAGGTATCTACGTATTTCAAATGATTTCTCTCAGAGAAATACCAAGCACAGTTGTCTCCATAGCTCGCTAGGCGACCTTTAGATTGTGTCGGGTCATACAAGCGTTCGTTATATGCTGGGCTATTACTTCTTCAATACCTGCGAAAATCTAGGTCATTATGAAAACTCATTGTCCCTTGTGATTATATCAAAAGGGACAATGAGTTAAATCAATGCGCATTGTCTCATTGGCACTAGAACGTCATTTACACCTCTTTAAGGGTTCAAGACCCTTCACGGTTGACCTTCGAACAAAGGTGAAATTGGGAAGATTATGAGCCCTCAGCTGAATTGTAATAAAATAATATCATTCATCGTAATCCTAAGCTAACATTTTGATACGAAATGTGTGGATGTGTAAACTAATTCGTTGCCATAATGGAAATAGAATCTGCGAATGAGATTTCACCATGCCAATGTACTAACTCATGTTTTTAAGTGCTCCCTTTATATGCATCACGAGATGGTTACTACATTATTCAATATTTTTATAAACTAATAATTACCATTAAATATTTTTTTAATTTTAAAACATTTTCAAGTTCACTGGTCATGTTCTTTAAAACTTCTTTAGGGTCTCACTGAATACGGTTAATTTCTCTAAGCTTAAAATTTGGCTACGTCCAAAATTTGAGTTTGTTTTGATCTTTCGGGGTCCCGCTCAACTACTACAGCCTAAAAATGAAGAAATAAATACTCGTAATTCAACTAACTTTACATCAGCAGTACAATTTTATAAAATTCTTTAGGAGAGACTTGAAACCGTTAGTGGCAATTATAGTACTATTTTGAGTTAGGGAATAAAGAAAATTATTTATCAAAAGAATCTTTAGAATTCGTACAAAGCGGCTGATGGAGACTGAAAATTCTTTTGATTGGTACGTAAGTACACTGTATCCTAATTGTGAAGATGATCGGGTTTCCAGCAATAACCAAATGAATATCTATAACTACATACCTAACTAAGTAAATGTAGAAAACTTAGTAATCGTGTTATGTGTGTAGCTAAGCAAAAAGTGTCCTAATGCGGCCCACATAACAACACAATCACTTTCAGTAACGTTACGCAAGGGAAAACAATATCGAGCTGAATCGAATGCCAGTTACCGAGGCAATAGAATGTATGTTTTTAAGAGCAAATTATTGTTCCACACTCGAGTAAAAGTTAGATGCCCTTCAAAATTACTATAGAAGTATTAAAGCAAAGTCTATATTAGCGTATGTCTGTTTGTCTTCTTAATTCTTGTGAACGGATTGCGGTTATCGGATACAATTTCGTTACTGTTCAATCTATTATTAAGTCTATGAAAAAATAGAATAAACTGTTAGCGGCAATATAATAATAAAGAAATGGGTAATGGAATTTCTTAATGAAGAACCGAGATACAAACATTTATTTTGAAGTGGTTTCATATGTTTTGGATCACAATTGAAAATGACAACTTCAAAAAGATTTCCTGCTTGTATTCATTGTGAAAACTATCTTTCATGTATACCTTAATATAACCTCCGAAGGAATTGTGTATTTTGAAAACACTAAAACATAAATTAATCAGGATAAAAAGTGAGGGTCAAATGGTTATTTCGAGAAGTGATTATTATTTAAAGTGGAAACAAAGTAAATAATAAAAATATGTATTATTAGGTATGTTAGATATGGATTGCTTAGAATTTTCGTTGAAGTAATACATTTTAAGGCAGTACGAAATTCGTAGGGTCAGCTAATTATATTTCAAATTGATGTGTTATTTTCTACTTGGAACATTAAACTTTATATCAAATTTTTGTCAAGTTCTACGAGCATGGGTAATAATTAGTCCTACAAGCCACGTTTCTAGTTCTAGTTCGCTGGTTGGAAACTTTGCAGCATGAATAGCCCTCGATGGTGTAGCCTAACTTTGCCTTGGCGTAATCCCATAAATTAAACGCCCTGAAAACCGGTGACTGTAATTAATATTATACTGTACTAGATCGTTTTATACGTATTTTAATAGTATTATTTTATTACTCAATTTTGTTACAAAATACACCACAATATTGAATAACACTGTGAAATGTAAAGACTAAATTAAAAAAAAAAAGAAAACATTTTTGTTTTGAATATAATTGAACATAATCACGAGAATTGCCTAAAGACATATTTTACGGAAAGAAAGCAATTTAGATTTATATTACTTAGGAAATGTTTTCGTTACTATTCAAGTTTTACTTATTTAAAAATACATATTTGATCCTAAAATTTCTTTAACTAAGTTATACTTAACTTAATATTTTATTAATTTAGCCACAACAACAAAACAGTTTGCCCGGGCAAATTCCGCACCTAAATGCTATTTTAAATTGAATCTGTATCACTTTTTTAAGTAATGAATATTTAATAATTTCTGAGGATTAAAGTCTCTGAGAACATTTTCTAATTTAAATTAAAAAGTAAGTATCTTCCTTCACATTCGTCCCAACTCATACAGTATAGCTAATTACCTAGAATTTAATTTACTTACTTAATCTCAAGCAATGCCGCTTCTTTGATCCGGTAAAGTTTGAAGCGTGTCAATTTTGGATTTGATTAAAATATTTCTCGCAGACTCTCTTTGTAATGTGTATGGTACGTAACGTATAGAACAGTATCGTTAAAACTTCCCGCCACCTGACGCCATATATCTCTCTGTCTTTTATAAAATACTGAATTTCCCAGTTGCCAACTCATATAGCCAACAGTAACTTTTAACTTTGTACGGAATTGACTTAAATTGGTTCGAATAAATATCGATTGAGAGGTGTCTGCGGAGGAAACTGAGGCAACGGATATTATATAAAAATATATGACGATGCAGCAAGTAAGCTTCTTGTGAAAATATTAGTTCGAGACTCACAAAGAGTAATAGGAAATGATTGGCTCAGAAAAACGGCACCTCTTTATAGGTGTTATATTTTATATAAACCTTGTAGTGTATTTTTATGTGATAAAAGTTAAAAGTGACATTTTCAGGTTCCACCCGGAAAAGCCTTCAGTTTTACAATTACTTGCTTGCAACAATTTGACCTTGTGTAAAATAAAATCAAAAACAATTGAAAACTAAACTAAATTAAAATAAGTTCTTGAAGATTTAGGGGTGTGAGAGTATCAAAATTGAAAATGATTAAAACAAACTTTGAAACAAACTTTATTCTGAAACACTTTTGATAGACTGGTCATTTTGGAGAACTAGAGATTGTGACGCTTTGGACATTCTGAACCTGAGCCTCTATGAATTATGTAAGAATTGTTATTTTTTTTTTACAAAAAAATCCATCCGGAGTATATTGTATAAATAATAATAAACAATAGCCTAATTAAAATCGCGTATCTTAAAGAAAAAAAATGAAGTCAAATTTCAAAATATTTAAATTTATAAAAGTTTAAAAGGAACTGGCCGGAAAAACGTAACAGATGTCTTTTTTACAAGCTTTTTATTTATTTATTTATTTTAATTCAGACATTTTAAGTTTATAACTAAAGGCAACAACAACAAAAAAAAATAACAATCATTAACTCATAAATTAATATCAATATTACACGCTAAGAACAATTAAATAATAATAAAATTTGGAAAACTTTAAATTACTTTATTATGGATGGGATGAGCGGCCTGTAGTCCTGTCCGCAATGATGATCAGAATACCGTTGGGACTGCAACGTATGCAGCGTACCTACCCATCGAAAGAACTTTTTTCTTCGGATGGTATCATAAAAGTCATCCGCCTCAGCAAACATGCTAGTGGCGCTGTAGTATCGCAGCAACCTCAACCAGTGGCATAGCTAGGCGTGGGCGAAGTGGGCCCACGCCCACGGCCCCGCACTTAGAGGGGCCTCGCGAGGCCACTTTAAATTTCAGTCCAATGTGGTCCCCAACAAAATTTAGATCTTAGTAATGAATATTATCCAGACTTAGCAGATTTAGCTGCAAAAATCAATTATAAATCCTTACTAGAGGACTTCTGTAAAGCGAAAAGCCGAAAAACATTATTATTGTAAAAATTAAATTAATCAAGTTACAAAATAAAACTTTTTTTTTTTCAAATTTATATGCTTTTCAATACTCTCCCACCGTGCATTTATATTTTTTTCACTATTGCCACATAAGTAGGTATGTCGTGTCAAAGCATGTTTGGTAAGATAGTTTTATTGGGTATACCTTGGGCACGAAACAAAAGGGTCGCTGATGCGACTTTGCCCACGTCTATATTAGACCACGCTACGCCACTGACCTCAACAGTACCTAAATGAAATACTCTACTGGATTCACAAGACACTGATCAGCAGTTAATCAGTTCGTTTCATATTGTATTTAGAATTTCTAAGTCCAATCTTCATTATGGTCGTTTTAATACCACACATTCGCATAATCGACCGCAGGCGTCATTATTGTAGCCATGTCCTACAACAGGAACGTAAACAATTGGCATAATTCAGGTGCACGTTCTAGCACAAAAGGCGCACTGAACGTTCAGCGGGCACTTAATTGCTTCATTACAAATTCGTGGTTTCCACGGGTGACAAATTTGAAACGAATTGACGGGTTGTGTTGTATAATGTTTGTAGTCAGTCCATTGTTAAAACAGCCGATCGAGGTCGTTATTAACATATCCTTAAATATGAATCTGCTGTCCTTAATTCCGTGAAGTCTCAATTATTTCTAACGATAATAATAATTATATTTCTTTGTATTCCAATAATCCGCTATTTGACTAATTTTAGAAAATCATTTTAAATTATTTTATATTATATAATAAGCACACTACATTGATATTCCCGAGAGATCTACTGCATTATTAATAAAAATCAATGTTAATGTTTAAATTTCCAAAACCGCGCCAAAAACGCTCGTTTCTGTAATGGCGCTGGTCTTTGATACGTGTGACGTCACACGCTAGTAAACAAAGAGAACTGAATGATGACACAAGGAACTAATATTAATGAAAAACAAATAGTGTTATTACTCTATGTCTGATATGTTTACTAGCGTATGACGTCATCAGAGTTGCAACCAGTCCCAGGGCGTTTCGGCGCCAACATAAAATTTCAAAAATTATCGTTTTTTTTTAATATAATTTGCAAAAAATATACATGATTTAGCTTAAAATAAAGTGACATATTTTTTTACGCTATTTTCTGATAATTATGATAACCACAATTTGTAGTATATTTTAAATCTTGTCAAATAGCCAATCACCTACGCCTGTGACCATGTTTTTATTTCGAACTTAGGTAATATGTGGAGATATTATTGAGTGGAGAGATGTAGCTGATGCTATAGAGAGTTATAACTGTTCTATAATACCCTAATACAGAACTACAGACTTGGCTGGGGAGTAGTGGGGCTAAATTAAACTGGAAATGTCTACCACCTATCGGACCAAAATGTTATAGGGATGGAGTCTAAAAAATGAATGTCTTATTAAAAAAAAAAAGGATTAATATTTTTCATCCTAAATTCATGTCCATCCATATTTTAGTGCGTAAAGTGCATCCACTCTCCACATCGAATATATTCTCTGGCAACGTCAATTATCAAATAATTGCTCACAATATTGACATACTGCTGTTTGTGAAATTTATCGCCCAGTCACATTACATGGTTATTGAAACTTAAAGATAATTAAATTGGGCGCCCCTTAAGTCATACTTATTTGAAAAAAGACATGCAAGAAAGACAATAAATCCATACATTAAAATAAAGAAATGCTGAAATTATTTTCACTCATTTGCTATCAAAATCATTTTAGCCGTCTATGAATTACGTAAAAAAAATGGTTTTTAAAAATAAAGACACATTTACTCAAAGCTAGGTAAAAACTTAATTAAGAAAAAGTACCGATAATAATTCATTTATGTTGTTTTGTTTTTGAGTCTGAAATAATTTAACCAGAAGAGATAATACATTTACAGGTAATAATAGGAACTAAAAGAGATTATGTCAGTACATACCTATATAAACTGTTACATAACATCTTCGCTGTCTACTGATAAATCATTAATTGAAGTATCACTAAGTACCTAATCAATACTTTGTTTACCAAAGCCCTTCTCTCTGTAGTCAGAGTAAAACAAATAGCGTGACATTTAGTTTAGTTTGTTTAGCGCCTCTCTCACAAACGTCAAGTAGGCCAAACTGTCATTTAAAGTCACCGGTAACCGGGGCTAATGGAGGTGATATTATACCTTTGTTTGTACGGTAAACCTCCCAAACATTAAATAAAAAATAATAAAAAAAAACGGCTCTCGAATGATGCAGTAAACCGAGTGCATAATTCAATATAACAGAAAATGATTTCTAAAAGTAACTAATCAACACTTTATATGTAGTTTGTGAAAGAGGCCCTTAGACATTCAGACATTTTGTTATGCGTGACATTTATCTGGCAATACCATCAATCGGGTGTTGAACAGAAGAGTACCTAAATCAAAATGTCTACCTAGTTATGCATTTTTCAATTAAATAGCGATTGGCCTGTTCTACTCTTATTTTTAAGTCTATAAATATTGATTATGATATATGCACTCTTTATAATTTTATAATTTATTACTAATTAGCGCACCGAAATATATAAGTACTATTATTATAAAAGGAGAAAGCGGATTTTGTTGGTCTACTCTCGCAGAGATATTATTTCGATGGGTCTACTATATAGGTACTAGTATGCGGAAGGAACATCTACTTTTTTTTTAAAAAAAACTCATTATTTAAAAGTCACATTATTCCAGATTGAATTGGGGCTCTTTATTTAGTCTAGGCTAGTCTGAGTCATGAAAGTCTAATTTTATAAATATAAATTCTACAAAGCCGGCTAAATATACTTATGTAAGCCTTTTAGAGAACTTGCCTATATAATAGAACATTTTCACATGTTATGAAAAATAAGTAAAAATAAAGAGAATATTCATTAAGCTTTTTTAGTGAGTACTAAAAACGACCAGAATTCAAATGGAAAAAGCTTTTTATGAGTTTTAGGGTGATTCTTATCATGATCGCAAATGCTTATTTAACTGTTTTACGATTCTCCATTGCATGAAGTGATATTGTAACATTAAAAATCGTGTTGTAAAATTATGTACACAAGGTTGACCCTTGCTTGTTAGTCACCTTAGCCTTTCTCGCAATAAAATCGTTTGATAAATTTTCTGATGTGCCTAAAATTCTTAAATAGCAGCATAATTCGGAACTCGTAAACTTGTTTTAGAATGAACAGGCACTTACCTATATTATTTTACATTTTTTTTATGGAAACATCGCTTTATTACACTACTCGACTTTTAAACCAAAACATCGTAAGAACTTATGTGATAGGGATTTTTTATGAAATAATAAATTTACTAATACATAAACCATAACCTTAGGGAGTTCTAAAGCGAACAATTTTTCAAAGTTTCGTTTTTCTTCTTGCCATCTATATAAATGAAACTATAAAGAAGTAAATCTTGTAGTAAAATCAAACTCAGCCATATCCTAACGCAAACCGAAATCATACTTTTCGAAGATGAGACCCGAAAATAAGTAATTCATTAAAAAAATATCATAAAAAAACACCTTAATAGGTTAATATCCGTGAACTAGTTCATATGTTATACACCTACTAGGTTTAGTTAGATAAATAAATTGCATTTAAAAAAACCATTATATATATATAAAAGCAAACCAGTGTAGGTACAATAATTGAATAATTTGCCCGCATTTCCGCTGAAGTTGAATGAAACTCATTGCGTCGTGATTCCGTTTCTTCGTGTAGTGTAGTTTAATATAACCTATATTAGAACGTCAGTGGTTAACGTTGTAGTAGGTACTTGTATAGTTTAATATTGATTTTTTTTAACCTTGTTATCCTCTATTAACTAATGACACATACTCCATACTACAGGTACTATATGTGTACGCGATTCCACAAGCGACATGTAAGTACTAACTAATAAATTTAGAACTGAGGTTAGTTAACTTTAAGATAACACTATTGTACCATGTAAGTAAATGCAAAAAGCGAGATGAAAACAATATATATTCAAAATATGATACATGTCATGGATTAATATGTTACAATTTTCATTCAAAATTTTCCGTCTATTCCCATTATGTCTCACAAGAAAAAAACTTTTGCAATAATATAATAATAATATTATAAAACTGACTAGAAGTTACAGAAGAATAAAAATGATGACAAATCTCAGAGTGATTCTTCTGTTCTGAGCGTAGTGTTTTGTTAAGATTACCTACTTCGTATTTTGTGATAAGAGTATAATATCTAATTAATGTAGATCTATCTTCTGGCATCTATATTATTTAGATGAGTTTGCATAGTCGACTTTTTACTTAATTTTCCTGTCTTAAGAATGGGTTTAAAGCAAACAAAATTAGTAATTTCACCCGCGTGGCCCCTTGGACATGACAGTGACACAAAATACGTACAACTACGCACAACATGCGACGGAAGATAGCGCATCTCTCTCAGTAAAAATGTTATAAGTGCCAAAAGTATTAAATATTAATTAATAGTAAACTACAATGTCAAATGAAAAATTGTTACATACAGCCTTAGATAATATGTTAAGTGAAATTACTGATACAC
Organism: Synanthedon formicaeformis; assembly: GCA_945859745.1. Taxonomy (NCBI): domain Eukaryota; kingdom Metazoa; phylum Arthropoda; class Insecta; order Lepidoptera; family Sesiidae; genus Synanthedon; species Synanthedon formicaeformis. Next base: position 3,231,680 of record OX243965.1, on the reverse strand, counting down.
TTTTAGATTTGTAATGTGTGTCATTTTGAAAATAAAACTAAAATCGATGGAAATGAGAGCTCACTTGGTGATTTTTTTCTATCGAGAAAATTTCATTATATTATGTTTTCTGTTACAGACGTCACTTTCATTTATAATGTATTTATCTATTTAAAAAAATTAATTAAATTAGACTTTGTTTACTTAGATAAAATTCAAATCTAGGATTGGCTATTTCTCTTTATGCCCGCTCTTAATGTATGTAAATCTTTGTTCATATTGCTAATTGAGGTTGGTTTAAAAGTTTGGTTTCAAGTCTAATTAGTCTTTTCTTATCTTAACATAATACAATATATGATAATATGTAATAGACACATAAATTGTTTAAAACACTATAAAATTTTAATAGTTCCCAAGTTTAATGTGTCATCAAAGTCACTAATTGATCGAATTATTCACGTCTACGGCGGAAACACTTCACTGCTTCTAGTTGGTAGCGACAAAATGAATTATGGCACTTCATTATTGTAAAGTGCCACCTTAGAGTGCCTAAAAAAGATTACATTATGGCCGCTGTCTCATTTATTAAGAGCTACTTCTCTTATCTGATTCTGCGACAATTTTGCACATTATTCTAAGTTGATGAGACTTTGAGAAATAAAATTGTTTTAAATCATTTTTAGACATTTAGTTGTAAATGTTTGTATACCTACTTAATAATAATTTTTACATTACAGACACGGGTGGGAATTGAGAATGTTTAATTTACTTAATGACATATTAAAAGTTGCTGCAAAAAAAAATGGATGCGCTTCAAATCCAATCAGCCCCAAAATTATTTTTCATAATTGACTTCCAAATAACCCCAAAAGTTACACGAAATATACAAAATTTAAGTTTTACTACTTATGTACTATCGCGGTCAATGGAGCCAGACCCAGTTTTCATACAAATTTGTCTAACGTTGAATTGAGGTTGTCATAGTAACGTAAATGTTATAATACGAAATACGAGTAGGTATTTGAAGTAGGAACAAAGATAAATACAAAATGTGCACACGAAATTGTTCCTTACGGTGGGACTGCTCCCTTGACCGCGATAGTACCTACTCACGCTTGACCAAGTTTAGTACAGGTGAGTTAAAAGACAATCTTTATCTTACATTATTTGATGGATGTTGGACAGTTATGGCAAAATTAAGAAAACGCATAGGTAGTTATAAATAAATTATAAATTGGTGACGTTGTGTTATTATTTATATCTAAATTAAAAATAAACAGATTATTTTTCGAAATTATCGTTGCAATGGATAGTGGAGAGTTTAGTTTGTCTATTCCTAAGATTACGAACAAGCTTGAGGTTTGGATTATTCATCAATATATCATTTCATGGTATAAACTTATAAAATATTAGTAAGTTAAAGAATATTAGTAAATTTAATATTTACTAATATTAGTATTTAGTATTTTTAATATTAGTAAATTAAAGAAGTATAAGTAAGCTTATAGAAAGCTATGTTACTCGCCAATAACATAGCTTTCTATAAGTGAAAGAATTTTTAAGATCGGGCCAGTAGTTTTTGAGTTAATTCATTACAAACATACAAAAATACCAATATTTTCTCCTTACAAAATATTTGTATAGATTGAATAAAAGTCTTTAATCGTTTTTTTTATGACTTTTAAAAATCTTTTTAATTTTTTATACCCACATTTTCATATTGTATTTCTGCTGAAAAATATTTTTGATAAATGAATCAATCTCATATCCTTATTACTGAAAGCGCTTCCTTCATCAAATTGCCCTCATTTGTAACGTTAAGTAAGTGAAATGACATTTTATTTACACGGATGTTCTTTGGCAACGAGGGCCTTCCTTCAAATCGCGACAAATTAAGGGACTCGCTTTTTGAGGACGACACTTTTCCTTTTTCCTTTATTTCCCGGAAAAATCACGACTCCCGATTCAAATGTCGAGTGTGTTGATGCTTGGAGGAATTGTGCTATTCACGTTTTTATTGAAACTCAGTAAGTGTATTGACAAGTAAGATAAGTATATATACCTACGAATAAGGATACCAGAAATACATATAACGGACGATTCAGGCCCATTATACATATACGTATAGGTAAGGTTTTATTTCATTATTATTTTATTACTAGCTGGTGCCCGCGACTTTGCCCGCGTTAAAGGGATGTGTAGCGCCTGATTAAATGTGTAAAGCAATATAACGCCTGACATATTTGCTGTTATAAAATTTTCAGGGGTTGTATCTTTATTTTTAGTAGATAGCTGGTTTAAGAGTTATGGGAGTACATACATATATACAGAAAAAAATTCTAAAAATTGTCAATTTAGTTTCAGTATCATGTATAAACACGATATTAGTATTGATGTTAATGTTTTTATAGATAATGAAAGAATTTAATGTTTCATCACCTAAGAAAAAGGGGTGCGGACAAAGTCACGAACACCACCTAGTAAATGATAAAATGAAACTTTAACTGAACAAACGCCATTAACAAAAAGTGATCCAACAATATTTAAATGAAAGTTTACAATGTTTACAAAACGAAAACACATCAATGAGAAAATATCAATTTTTTTAATCGCTCTTCCCGTAGACTTTAATTTCAATTTATATTCATATCGTGCGCCCGAATCGTGTGCAATAATGCGACCCTAGATTTATTTTCAACGGTCCAGTTATCGGTATTTTCATTCGGAAACCGACCAATGCGCGATCAGCGAGATTTAAAATGTGCAACAAATATGCTACGCGCGGCACCTACAAAACCACAACCCCTTTTTTTTCTTTTAACCTCTTTCAGTTCGATCTCGTGGTGGCTTAAATATATTTGAAATAAATTTCATACGCGTAAATTATATAAGTATGTAATACTAATTAATCCATACTAATAATATCTAAAGACAGAAGATTTGTATTTTTATTTGTAACTAGCTGGCGCCCGCGACTTCGTCCGCGTTGAAAAAGAAAAAGTAGCCTATGTTGTGTCCCGTACGTCCAAATGTTTATTTACCAAGTTTCATGAAAATCAGTTAATTCGTTTAAGAGTTATGGAAGAACATACATACATACAGAAAAAAAATTCTAAAAATTGTCAAATTAGTTACAGTATCATGTATAGAACCTATAAACACGATAATTATCTCTGAAAATAAAGTAACTTACTCCATGACCAACCTATACAGATTTATTATTAGTATTGATGAATAAACTCAAAAACTACTGGACCGATTTTAAAAATTCATTCACCTATAGAGAGCTACATCGTTACTCGCTACATCAGCGAGCAACATAGGCTTCATTTTATAAAATAACGTCGACGAAGTCACGTGCAACAGGTAGTAAGTGAATATATTATGTAAAAATTTGATGATTCATGGGGAACCGTATTGTCCCCCCTAAACATGTGATATTACAAATTAATGGATAGAGGAATATTACAAATTAATGGAGAAATATATATAATATTGAAAATATATATAATATTCTATAGAATAAAAGCAATAAATTAAGCAGAAGTATTGTGAACTGATAATAATCGGCCCACGGGGGTGGTGTAACCCCCGGGTAGGGAAACAAAAAAAGGCTGAATGCATTTTATAAAACTGACTAGTGGGTCGCTCGATTCCGCGGGCTTGCAGCCCGCGGGGGGGCGTTGTTGTGTGTTGTATTTGTATTATCTTTTGCCATGATAAATTGTTTAGGTGTGGGTATTGGGTCTTTGTTTTGTAAATCGTGAAAAATTGGGGTAAGGAAGGGGGGAGGGGGAGGGGGTGTGGTGGCAATAGATCACCCTCGTTGAGACCTTTCAAATGATACCCAACACGAAGGGTCTATCTGTAACCGTTGACCATGGTCTACTGAGTAGACCGAAATTGTCAAATTTTGAAATTTAGTCTGCTTCAAAAAATTTGTCTTTCCGAGACGTCTCCGATGAGCCCAAACACGACCCGGTTGCGTCAAGTCGTTTCCGATTTACAGCCGGGGGGGTTGGAGGGGGGTTCAAATTTTTTATCTCGTCGAGACGTCTCAAATGAGCCCAAACATGAAGCAGTTGCTTCAAGCCGTTTCCGTTTTACAGTCGGGGGGGTTGGAGGGGGGTTAAATTTTTTTATCTCGTCGAGACGTCTCAAACGAGCCCAAACATGAAGCAGTTGCTTCAAGCCGTTTCCGTTTTACGGGCGGAGGGGGTTGCAGGGGGGTTCAAATTTTTAATCTCTTCGAGACGTTTACGATGAGCCCAAACACGACCCCTCTGCGGCGCGCCGTCTCCGAGTTACGACTGAGGGGGTACGAGGGGGGGGGAGTCAATCTTCGCTTTTTGGGTGCCCCGGTAGACCCATGCCGTCGCTCCGCTTCGCTCCGCGACGGGTCGACCGCCGTCTCTTATGCTGGTGGAAAAATCCCTTTTAGGTGTGATTTTGTATGGAGGGGGGAGTGAAAGGGAGGGCGAGGGGATGGACTTTCGCGGCTCTCGGGCCACCGTTGCCGCCGCTGCGGCCCTCGAGTCCGGGGTCGCAAATTCCTCGGAGGGGGGCCGGGGGGGCGGGTCGCGCTGCGCGCTCCCCTATCCCCCCTGTCCCCCCTCCTCGTCATTCGCCCCCCCGGCCTCGAGACCCTCCGCGGCGGGTCGACCGCCCTCGTTTAAAGGTGCAAAATCGCCATCGAGGTGTGATTTTGTATGAAGGGGGTGTAAAGGGGGGGAGGTGGGGGGAGGGTGACGGTCCCGAGAGATGGACCTCTGGGAGAAACTTTTATCACCCAAAGGGACCGTACAGGTAACTGCCACCCTTGAGGAGCTATGGGGCTCACAAAGTCCATACAAGTTGTATGGAGTTTAAAAAAAATGTATGAAAGGGGTGGGGATGAGCGGTCAGGTGGCAACTACCGATGACCCTCTATGACATTCCGCAAACGCCACCTTTCCATCCCTCATAGTTTCCGAGACCCCGTCGCCATCTTTGTACCAGGTCGGTGGACCGAGGATCGAGGAAATTCCTGGGGTGCGCTACGCCATCCTCTATACGATGGGATGGGATATACCGCTTCGGAAAATCCCTTTCCGGTTGAAATAAATCGCTTTTCCGAAAGACCATAATTTTGTATGGTGGGGGGGTGAAGGGGGTGGAGTGAGAGGAGGGCGATCATCCCGGGGGGTGGAATCCGCGGGGTGATGGTTATCCGCCATAGTGACCGACCACCTATCCCGCATGGTTTTGGAGATATTCCCGTTTTTCCAAAAAAATTGGCCACTTTTGTATGGAGGAGGGGTGAAGGGGGGGAGGTGGGGGGAGAAACATGGTCCCGGTACTTGGACCTCTGCGAGAAACTGCCACCCCCCGAAGAGACTGCCCCTCTATCCCCAAAAGTTTAGGAGATATTAAACTTGGATGTGTCCAAAAAAGTTGTATGGAGTTTAAAAAAAATGTATGAAAGGGGTGGGGATGAGTGGTCCGCTGGTAATGGCCGATCACCCCCTATGACATTTCGCAAACCCCATCCCTCTGCGACTCATACTTGCCGAGATCCCGTCGCCAACTTTTTACCAGAACGGTATACCGAGGATATCGGATTTTTCTGGAACACACCGGGAAACCCCCTACGCGACCCACCACAAAAGGGAAACCCCCCACCGCTCCTTCCGGGTAAACAATTCGATGAATCATGAGATCCGCCAGCGGTGATTCGGCTTTATAGGGGGGCGAGGGGGTGAAGTGGGGGGAGGGCCATTATCCCGGGGGATGGACCCCACGAGGCACTGAAGCGCGCCATAGAGACCGACTTTGCATCCTCTATGGTTTTGGAGATATTCCCGTTTTTCCGAAAAAAATGGCCATTTTTGTATGGAGGGGGGGCGAAGGGGGGGAGGTGGGGGGAGAACAAGGGTCCCGGTACTCGGACCTCTGTGAGAAACTGCCACCCCCCGAAGACGCCACCCATCTATCCCCAACGGTTTAGGAGGCGTTCAACTTTGATGAGTCCAAAAAAGTTGTATGGAGTTTAAAAAAAATGTATGAAAGGGGTGGGGATGAGTGATCCGGTGGCAACGGCCATTGACCCTCTATGACATTCCGCAAACGCCATCTTTCTATCCCTCACCGTTTCCGAGGACCGCTAACCGACTTTTTACCAGAACGGTATACCGAGGATATCGGACTTTTCTGGTGGTCACCATGGAATCCCCTACGCGACCCGCCACAATAGGGATTTCCCCCACTACTCCTTCCGGGAAAACAATTATGTCAATGATGAGTGGCCTTTCGGCTTTATAGTTTATTAATTAATTAATTAATTAATTAACTAGCGGGTCGCTCGATTCCGCGGGCTTGCAGCCCGCGGGGGGGTGATTGTGTTTTGTTTTGTCTATTGTTTTGCCATGATTAATTGTTTTGGTGTGTTTTTGGGTCTTTGTTTTGTAAAAATGGGTCAATTTTGTATGGAGGGGGGGCGAAGGGGGGGAGTTGAGGGGAGGGGGGCGGTCCCGGGGGGTGGACCTCGACGAGAAACTGCCACCCCCCGAAGACGCCACCCCTCTATCTCCGGTGGTTTTCGAGAAATTCCACTTGGCAGATTTCAAAAAAGTTGTATGGAGTTTAAAAAAAATGTATGAAAGGGGTGGGGATGAGTGATCCGGTGGCAACGGCCATTGACCCTCTATGACATTCCGCAAACCCGATCCCTCTGCGACTCATACTTGCCGAGATCTCGTCACCAACTTTTTACCAGAACGGTATACCGAGGATATCAGATTTTTCTGGAGGTCACGGGGAAACCCCCTATACGACCCGCCAAAAACGGGAAACCCCCCACCGCTCCTTCTGGGAGAACAATTATGTCAGTCAGTCACTAGTTCTGTCAGTGGGTTTTCAGCTTTATAGTGTATTAATATTAATTAATTAATTAATTAACTAGTGGGTCGCTCGATTCCGCGGGCTTGCAGCCCGCGGGGGGGTGGTACTGTGTGTTTTATTTGTCTTATCTTTTGCCATGATTAATTGTTTAGGTGTGGGTATTGGGTCTTTGTTTTGTAAATCGAGAATGAATAATTATAAATGACGTAATTGTAATTGGTTGTAAGTAAGGGGGGAGGGGGGGGGGGGAGAGTTGGCGTAGGTCTAAATAGGTCACCCTCGTTGAGACCTTTCAAATGATACCCAACACGAAGTGTCTATCTGTAACCGTTGACCATGGTCTACTGAGTAGACCGAAATTGTAAAATTTTGAAATTTGGTCTGCTTTAAAAAATTTGTCTTTCCGAGACGTCTCCGATGAGCCCAAACACGACCCGGTTGCGTCAAGTCGTTTCCGATTTACAGCCGGGGGGGTTGGAGGGGGGTTCAAATTTTTTATCTCGTCGAGACGTCTCAAATGAGCCCAAACATGAAGCAGTTGTTTCAAGCCGTTTTCGATCTACAGCCGGGGGGGTTGGAGGGGGGTTCAAATTTTTTATCTCGTCGAGACGTCTCAAATGAGCCCAAACATGAAGCAGTTGCTTCAAGCCGTTTCCGTTTTACGGGCGGAGGGGGTTGCTGGGGGGTTCAAATTTTTTATCTCTTCGAGACGTCTCCGATGAGCCCAAACACGACCCCTCTGCGGCGCGCCGTCTCCGAGTTACGACTGAGGGGGTCCGAGGGGGAGGGGCTCAAACTTTTCGCTTTTTCGGTGCTCCGGTAGACCCTTGCCGTCGCTCCGCTTCGCTCCGCGACGGGTCGACCGCCGTCTCTTATGCGGGTGGAAAAATCCCTTTTAGGTGTGATTTTGTATGGAGGGGGGAGTGAGGGGGAGGGCGAGGAGATGGACTTTCGCGGCTCTCGGGCCACCGTTGTCGCCGCTGCGGCCCTCGAGTCCGGGGTCGCAAATTCCTCGGATGGGGGCCGGGGGGGCGGGTCGCGCTGCGCGCTCCCCTGTCCCCCCCTGTCCCCCCTCCTCGTCATTCGCCCCCCCGGCCTCGAGACCCTCCGCGGCGGGTCGACCGCCCTCGTTTAAAGGTGCAAAATCGCCATCGAAGTGTGATTTTGTATGGAGGGGGTGTAAAGGGGGGGAGGTGGGGGGAAAGAGACGGTCCCAAGGGGTGGACCTCCGGGAGAAACTTTTATCACCCAAAGGGACCGTACAGGTAACTGCCACCCTTGAGGAGCTATGGGGCTCACAAAGTCCATACAAGTTGTATGGAGTTTAAAAAAAATGTATGAAAGGGGTGGGGATGACTCGTTCCGTGGCAACTACCGATGACCCTCTATGACATTCCGCAAACGCCACCTTTCCATCCCTCATAGTTTCCGAGACCCCGTCGCCATCTTTGTACCAGGTCGGTGGACCGAGGATCGAGGAAATTCCTGGGGTGCGCTACGCAATCCTCTATACGATGGGATGGGATATACCGCTTCGGAAAATCCCTTTCCGGTTGAAATAAATCGCTTTTCCGAAAAACCATAAATTTGTATGGAGGGGGGTGAAGGGGGTGGAGCGGGGGCAGGGCGTTTATCCCGGGGGGTGGACCCCGCGGGGTGATGACTATCCGCCATAGAGACCGACTTCGCATCCTCTATGGTTTTGGAGAAATTCCCGTTTTTCCGAAAAAATTGCCACTTTTTGTATGGAGGGGGGGCAAAGGGGGGGAGGTGGGGGGAGGGAGACGGTCCCAAGAGGTGGACCACTGGGAGAATCTGCCACCCCCCGAAGAGACCGCCCCTCTATCCCCAACGGTTTAGGAGGCGTTCCACTTGGAAGATTTCAAAAAAGTTGTATGGAGTTTAAAAAAAATGTATGAAAGGGGTGGGGATGACTCGTTCTGTGGCAACTACCGATGACCCCCTATGACATTCCGCAAACGCCATCTTTCTATTCCTCACCGTTTCCGAGGACCACTCACCGACTTTTTTCCAGGACGGTATACCGAGGATATCGGATTTTTCTGGAAGTCACCGGGAAATCCCCTACGCGACCCGCCACCAACGGGAAACCCCCCACCGCTCCTTCCGGGTGTACAATTCGATGTGTCGTAAAATCCGCCAGCGGTGATTCGGCTTTATAGGGGGGCGAGGGGGTGAAGTGGGGGGAGGCCGATCATTCCGGGGGGTGGACCCACCGAGGCACTGAAACGCGCCACAGACACCGACTTTGCATCCTCTATGGTTTTGGAGATATTCCCGTTTTTCCGAAAAAATGGCCATTTTTGTATGGAGGCGGGGCGAAGGGGGGGAGGTGGGGGGAGGGAGACTGTCCCAAGAAGTGGACCTCGGGGAGAAACTGCCACCCCCCGAAGACGTCACCCCTCTATCCCCAACGGTTTAGGAGATATTAAACTTGGATGAGTCCAAAAAAGTTGTATGGAGTTTAAAAAAAATGTATGAAAGGGGTGGGGATGAGTGATCCGGTGGCAACGGCCATTGACCCTCTATGACATTCCGCAAACGCCATCTTTCTATTCCTCACCGTTTCCGAGGACCACTAACCGACTTTTTACCAGAACGGTATACCGAAGATATCAGATTTTTCTGGAGGTCACGGGGAAACCCCCTACACGACCCGCCACAAACGGTAATTCCCCCACTGCTCCTTCTGGGAGAACAATTCGATGAGTCAGTCAGCTAGTCAGTCACTAGTTACGTGAGTGGGTTTTCGGCTTTATAGTGTTTTTGTAATTGGGTGTAAGTAAGGGGGGAGGGGGGGGGAGAGTTGGCGTAGGTCTAAATAGGTCACCCTCGTTGAGACCTTTCAAATGATACCCAACACGAAGTGTCTATCTGTAACCGTTGACCATGGTCTACTGAGTAGACCGAAATTGTAAAATTTTGAAATTTGGTCTGCTTTAAAAAATTTGTCTTTCCGAGACGTCTCCGATGAGCCCAAACACGACCCGGCTGCGTCAAGTCGTTTCCGATTTACAGCCGGGGGGGTTGGAGGGGGGTTCAAATTTTTTATCTCGTCGAGACGTCTCAAATGAGCCCAAACATGAAGCAGTTGTTTCAAGCCGTTTTCGATCTACAGCCGGGGGGGTTGGAGGGGGGTTCAAATTTTTTATCTCGTCGAGACGTCTCAAATGAGCCCAAACATGAAGCAGTTGCTTCAAGCCGTTTCCGTTTTACGGGCGGAGGGGGTTGCGGGGGGTTCAAATTTTTTATCTCTTCGAGACGTCTCCGATGAGCCCAAACACGACCCCTCTTCGGCGCGCCGTCTCCGAGTTACGACTGAGGGGGTCCGAGGGGGAGGGGCTCAAACTTTTCGCTTTTTCGGTGCTCCGGTAGACCCTTGCCGTCGCTCCGCTTCGCTCCGCGACGGGTCGACCGCCGTCTCTTATGCGGGTGGAAAAATCCCTTTTAGGTGTGATTTTGTATGGAGGGGGGAGTGAGGGGGAGGGCGAGGAGATGGACTTTCGCGGCTCTCGGGCCACCGTTGTCGCCGCTGCGGCCCTCGAGTCCGGGGTCGCAAATTCCTCGGATGGGGGCCGGGGGGGCGGGTCGCGCTGCGCGCTCCCCTGTCCCCCCCTGTCCCCCCTCCTCGTCATTCGCCCCCCCGGCCTCGAGACCCTCCGCGGCGGGTCGACCGCCCTCGTTTAAAGGTGCAAAATCGCCATCGAGGTGTGATTTTGTATGGAGGGGGTGTAAAGGGGGGGAGGTGGGGGGAAAGAGACGGTCCCAAGGGGTGGACCTCCGGGAGAAACTTTTATCACCCAAAGGGACCGTACAGGTAACTGCCACCCTTGAGGAGCTATGGGGCTCACAAAGTCCATACAAGTTGTATGGAGTTTAAAAAAAATGTATGAAAGGGGTGGGGATGACTCGTCCGCTGGTAATGGCCGATGACCCTCTATGACATTCTGCAAATGCCACCTTTCCATCTCCCATAGTTTCCCAGCACCACTCACCAACTTCTTACCAGGTCGGTGGACCGAGGATCGAGGAAATTCCTGGGGTGCGCTACGCCATCCTCTATACGATGGGATGGGATATACCGCTTCGGAAAATCCCTTTCCGATTGAAATAAATCGCTTTTCCAAAAAACCATAAATTTGTATGGAGGGGGGGGTGAAGGGGGTGAAGCGGGAGGAGGTCGATTATCCCGGGGGGTGGACCCTGCGGGGTGATGGTTATCCGCCATAGAGACCGATCTCCTATCCTGCATGGTTTTGGAGATATTCCCGTTTTTCCGAAAAAAATGCCACCTTTTGTATGGAGGGGGGGCGAAGGGGGGGACGTGGGGGGATGAAACCTATTCCGGTACTTGGACCACCACGATAGGTGATCATCCCCCGAAGACGCCACCCCTCTCTCCCCAACGGTTTAGGAGATATTAAACTTGGATGAGTTCAAAAAAGTTGTATGGAGTTTAAAAAAAATGTATGAAAGGGGTGGGGATGAGTGGTCCGCTGGTAATGGCCGATGACCATCTATGACATTCCGCAAACGCCATCTTTCCACCCCCCATAGTTTCCGAGATCCCGTCGCCATCTTTGTACCAGGTCGGTGGACCGAGGATCGAAAAAATTCCTGGGGTGCGCTACGCAATCCTCTATACGATGGGATGGGATATACCGCTTCGGAAAATCCCTTTCCGGTTGATATAAATCGCTTTTCCGAAAAACCATAAATTTGTATGGAGGGGGGGTGCAGGGGGGAAGTTGGGGGAGGGCGACGGTCCCGGGGGGTGGATATCGCGGTGTGATGGTTATCCGCCATAGACGCCGACTTCGCATCCTCTATGGTTTTGGAGATATTCTCATCCTTCCGAAAAAATGGCCACTTTTTGTATGGAGGGGGGGAGAAAAGGGGGAGGTGGGGGGAGGGAGACGGTCCCAAGAGGTGGACCACTGGGAGAATCTGCCACCCCCCGAAGAGACCGCCCCTCTATCCCCAACGGTTTAGGAGGCGTTCAACTTTGATGAGTGCAAAAAAGTTGTATGGAGTTTAAAAAAAATGTATGAAAGGGGTGGCGATGAGTGGTCCGCTGGTAATGGCCGATCACCCCCTATGACATTCCGCAAACGACATCTTTCTATTCGTCACCGTTTCCGAGGACCACTCACCGACTTTTTACCAGGACGGTATACCGAGGATATCGGATTTTTCTGGAACTCACGGGGAAATCCCCTACGCGACCCGCCAAAAACGGGAAACCCCCCACCGCTCCTTCCCGGTGTACAATTCGATGAGTAGTGAGATCCGCCAGCTGTGATTCGGCTTTATAGGGGGTCGGGGTTGTGAAGTGGGGGGAGGCCGATCATTCCGGGGGGTGGACCCTACGAGGCACTGAAACGCGCCACAGACACCGACTTTTCATCCTCTATGGTTTTGGAGATATTCCCGTTTTTCCGAAAAAATGGCCATTTTTGTATGGAAGGGGGGCGAAGGGGGGGAGGTGGGGGGAGGGAGACTATCCCAAGAGGTGGACCTCGGGGAGAAACTGCCACCCCCCGAAGACGCCACCCATCTATCCCCAACGGTTTAGGAGGCGTTCAACTTTGATGAGTCCAAAAAAGTTGTATGGAGTTTAAAAAAAATGTATGAAAGGGGTGGGGATGAGTGATCCGGTGGCAACGGCCATTGACCCTCTATGACATTCCGCAAACGCCATCTTTCCATCCCTCACCGTTTCCGAGGACCGCTAACCGACTTTTTTCCAGAACGGTATACCGAGGATATCAGATTTTTCTGGAACTCACCGGGGAACCCCCTACGCGACCACCTATAACTGGGACTTCTCCCACCACTCCTTCTGGGAGAACAATTATGTAAGTCAGTCAGTCACTAGTTCCGTCAGTGGGTTTTCGGCTTTATAGTGTATTAATTAATTAACTAGTGGGTCGCTCGATTCCGCGGGCTTGCAGCCCGCGGGGGGGTGGTACTGTGTGTTTTATTTGTCTTATCTTTTGCCATGATTAATTGTTTAGGTGTGGGTATTGGGTCTTTGTTTTGTAAATCGAGAATGAATAATTATAAATGACGTAATTGTAATTGGTTGTAAGTAAGGGGGGAGGGGGGGGGGGAGAGTTGGCGTAGGTCTAAATAGGTCACCCTCGTTGAGACCTTTCAAATGATACCCAACACGAAGGGTCTATCTGTAACCGTTGACCATGGTCTACTGAGTAGACCGAAATTGTCAAATTTTGAAATTTAGTCTGCTTCAAAAAATTTGTCTTTCCGAGACGTCTCCGATGAGCCCAAACACGACCCGGTTGCGTCAAGTCGTTTCCGATTTACAGCCGGGGGGGTTGGAGGGGGGTTCAAATTTTTTATCTCGTCGAGACGTCTCAAATGAGCCCAAACATGAAGCAGTTGTTTCAAGCCGTTTCCGTTTTACAGTCGGGGGGGTTGGAGGGGGGTTAAATTTTTTTATCTCGTCGAGACGTCTCAAACGAGCCCAAACATGAAGCAGTTGCTTCAAGCCGTTTCCGTTTTACGGGCGGAGGGGGTTGCTGGGGGGTTCAAATTTTTAATCTCTTCGAGACGTCTCCGATGAGCCCAAACACGACCCCTCTGCGGCGCGCCGTCTCCGAGTTACGACTGAGGGGGTACGAGGGGGGGGGAGTCAATCTTCGCTTTTTGGGTGCCCCGGTAGACCCATGCCGTCGCTCCGCGACGGGTCGACCGCCGTCTCTTATACTGGTGGAAAAATCCCTTTTAGGTGTGATTTGGTATGGAGGGGGGAGTGAGGGGGAGGGCGAGGGGATGGACTTTCGCGGCTCTCGGGCCAACGTTGCCGCCGCTGCGGCCCTCGAGTCCGGGGGTCGCAAATTCCTCGGAGGGGGGCCGGGGGGGCGTGTCGCGCTGCGCGCTCCCCTATCCCCCCCTGTCCCCCCTCCTCGTCATTCGCACCCCCGGCCTCGAAACCCTCCGCGGCGGGTCGACCGCCCTCGTTTAAAGGTGCAAAATCGCCATTGAGGTGTGATTTTGTATGAAGGGGGTGTAAAGGGGGGGAGGTGGGGGGAGGGTGATCGTCCCGAGAGATGGACCTCCGGGAGAAACTTTTATCACCCAAAGGGACCGTACAGGTAGTTGCCACCGTTGAGGAGCTATGGGGCTCACAAAGGCCATACAAGTTGTATGGAGTTTAAAAAAAATGTATGAAAGGGGTGGGGATGACTCGTTCCGTGGCAACTACCGATCACCCTCTATGACATTCCGCAAACGCCACCTTTCCATCCCTCACAGTTTCGGAGGACCACTAACCAACTTTGTACCAGGTCGGTGGACCGAGGATCGAGGAAATTCCTGGGGTGCGCTACGCCATCCTCTATACGATGGGATGGGATATACCGCTTCGGAAAATCCCTTTCCGGTTGAAATAAATCGCTTTTCCGAAAGACCATAAATTTGTATGGAGAGGGGGTGAAGGGGGTCGAGTGTGGGGAGGGCGATTATCCCGGGGGGTGGACCCCACGGGCTGATGGTTATCCGCCATAGAGACCGACCACCTATCCTCTATGGTTTTGGAGTTTTTCCCATCCTTCCGAAAAAAATGGCCATTTTTGTATGGAGGGGGGGCGAAGGGGGCGAGGTGGGGGGAGAACAAGGATCCCGGTACTCGGACCTCTGTGAGAAACTGCCACCCCCCGAAGACGCCACCCATCTATCCCCAACGGTTTAGGAGGCGTTCCACTTGGAAGATTTCAAAAAAGTTGTATGGAGTTTAAAAAAAATGTATGAAAGGGGTGGGGATGAGTGGTCCGCTGGTAATGGCCGATGACCCTCTATGACATTCCGCAAACGCCATCTTTCCATCACTCACAGTTTCCGAGATCCCGTCGCCATCTTTGTACCAGGTCGGTGGACCGAGGATCGAGGAAATTCCTGAGGTGCGCTACGCCATCCTCTATACGATGGGAGGGGATACACCGCTTCGAAAAATCCCCTTCCGGTTGAAATAAATCGCTTTTCCGAAAGACCATAAATTTGTATGGATAGGGGGTGAAGGGGGTGGAGTGGGGGGAGGGCGTTTATTCCGGGGGGTGGACCCTGCGGGGTGATGGTTATCCGCCATAGTGACCGACCACCTATCCCGCATGGTTTTGGAGATATTCCCGTTTTTCCGAAAAAATGGCCACTTTTTGTATGGAGGGGGGGCGAAGGGGGGGAGGTGGAGGGATGAAACCTATTCCGGTACTTGGACCACCACGATAGGTGATCATCCCCCGAAGACGCCACCCATCTATCCCCAACGGTTTAGGAGGCGTTCCACTTGGCAGATTTCAAAAAAGTTGTATGAAGTTTAAAAAAAATGTATGAAAGGGGTGGGGATGAGTAGTCCGCTGGTAATGGCCGATGACCCTCTATGACATTCCGCAAATGCCACCTTTCCATCCCTCACAGTTTCGGAGGACCACTAACCAACTTTGTACCAGGTCGGTGGACCGAGGATCGAGGAAATTCCTGGGGTGCGCTACGCCATCCTCTATACGATGGGAGGGGATACACCGCATTAGAAAATCCCTTTCCGGTTGAAATAAATCGCTTTTCCGAAAGACCATAAATTTGTATGGAGAGGGGGTGAAGAGGGTGGAGTGGAGGTAAGGCGATTATCCCGGGGGGTGGACCCCGCGGGGTGATGGTTATCCGCCAAAATGACCGACCACCTATCCCGCATGGTTTTGGAGATATTCCCGTTTTTCTAAAAAAATGGCCACTTTTTGTATGGAGGGGGGGCGAAGGGGGGGAGGTGGGGGGATGAAACCTATCCCGGTACTTGGACCACCACGACAGGTGATCATCCCCCAAAGACGCCACCCATCTATCCCCAACGGTTTAGGAGGCGTTCCACTTGGAAGATTTCAAAAAAGTTGTATGGAGTTTAAAAAAAATGTATGAAAGGGGTGGGGATGAGCGGTCCGCTGGCAACCACCGATCACCCCCTATGACATTCCGCAAACGCCATCTTTCCATCCCTCACAGTTTCCGAGGACCACTAACCAACTTTTTACCAGAACGGTATACCGAAGATATCGGATTTTTCTGGAAGTCACCGGGGAATCCCCTATGCGACCCGCCACCAACGGGAAACCCCCCACCGCTCCTTCCGGGTGTACAATTCGATGAGTCGTGAAATCCGCCAGCGGTGATTCGGCTTTATAGGGGGGCGGGGGGGGTGAAGTGGGGGGAGGCCGATTATTCCGGGGGACGGACCCCACAGAGGGACACAATCGCGCCACAGACACCGACTTTTCATCCTCTATGGTTTTGGAGATATTCCCGGATTTCCGAAAAAATGGCCATTTTTGTATGGAGGGGGGGCGAAGGGGGGGCGTTGTTGTGTTTTGTTTTGTCTATTCTTTTGCCATGATTAATTGTTTTTGTGTGTTTTTGGGTCTTTGTTTTGTAAAAATGGGTCCATTTTGTATGGAGGGGGGGCGAAGGGGGGGAGTTGAGGGGAGGGGGGCGGTCCCGGGGGGTGGACCTCGACGAGAAACTGCCACCCCCCGAAGACTTCACCCCTCTATCCCCAACGGTTTAGGAGGTGTTCCACTTGGCAGATTTCAAAAAAGTTGTATGGAGTTTAAAAAAAATGTATGAAAGGGGTGGGGATGAGTGATCCGGTGGCAACGGCCATTGACCCTCTATGACATTCCGCAAACCCGATCCCTCTGCGACTCATACTTTTCGAGATCCCGTCACCAACTTTTTACCAGAACGGTATACCGAGGATATCAGATTTTTCTGGAACTCACGGGGAAACCCCCTACGCGACCCACCACAAAAGGGAAACCCCCCACCCCTCCTTCTGGGAGAACAATTATGTCAGTCATTAGATCCATCAGCGGTATTTCAGCTTTATTTATAGTGTATACTAGTGGGTCGCTCGATTCCGCGGGCTTGCAGCCCGCGGGGGGGTGGTACTGTGTGTTTTATTTGTCTTATCTTTTGCCATGATTAATTGTTTAGGTGTGGGTATTGGGTCTTTGTTTTGTAAATCGAGAATGAATAATTATAAATGACGTAATTGTAATTGGGTGTAAGTAAGGGGGGAGGGGGGGGGGAGAGTTGGCGTAGGTCTAAATAGGTCACCCTCGTTGAGACCTTTCAAATGATACCCAACACGAAGTGTCTATCTGTAACCGTTGACCATGGTCTACTGAGTAGACCGAAATTGTAAAATTTTGAAATTTGGTCTGCTTTAAAAAATTTGTCTTTCCGAGACGTCTCCGATGAGCCCAAACACGACCCGGCTGCGTCAAGTCGTTTCCGATTTACAGCCGGGGGGGTTGGAGGGGGGTTCAAATTTTTTATCTCGTCGAGACGTCTCAAATGAGCCCAAACATGAAGCAGTTGTTTCAAGCCGTTTTCGATCTACAGCCGGGGGGGTTGGAGGGGGGTTCAAATTTTTTATCTCGTCGAGACGTCTCAAATGAGCCCAAACATGAAGCAGTTGCTTCAAGCCGTTTCCGTTTTACGGGCGGAGGGGGTTGCGGGGGGTTCAAATTTTTTATCTCTTCGAGACGTCTCCGATAAGCCCAAACACGACCCCTCTTCGGCGCGCCGTCTCCGAGTTACGACTGAGGGGGTCCGAGGGGGAGGGGCTCAAACTTTTCGCTTTTTCGGTGCTCCGGTAGACCCTTGCCGTCGCTCCGCTTCGCTCCGCGACGGGTCGACCGCCGTCTCTTATGCGGGTGGAAAAATCCCTTTTAGGTGTGATTTTGTATGGAGGGGGGAGTGAGGGGGAGGGCGAGGAGATGGACTTTCGCGGCTCTCGGGCCACCGTTGTCGCCGCTGCGGCCCTCGAGTCCGGGGTCGCAAATTCCTCGGATGGGGGCCGGGGGGGCGGGTCGCGCTGCGCGCTCCCCTGTCCCCCCCTGTCCCCCCTCCTCGTCATTCGCCCCCCCGGCCTCGAGACCCTCCGCGGCGGGTCGACCGCCCTCGTTTAAAGGTGCAAAATCGCCATCGAGGTGTGATTTTGTATGGAGGGGGTGTAAAGGGGGGGAGGTGGGGGGAAAGAGACGGTCCCAAGGGGTGGACCTCCGGGAGAAACTTTTATCACCCAAAGGGACCGTACAGGTAACTGCCACCGTTGAGGAGCTATGGGGCTCACAAAGTCCATACAAGTTGTATGGAGTTTAAAAAAAATGTATGAAAGGGGTGGGAATGAGCGGTCCGCTGCCAACCACCGATGACCCTCTATGACATTCCGCAAACGCCATCTTTCCATCACTCACAGTTTCCGAGATCCCGTCGCCATCTTTGTACCAGGTCGGTGGACCGAGGATCGAGGAAATTCCTGAGGTGCGCTACGCCATCCTCTATACGATGGGAGGGGATACACCGCTTCGAAAAATCCCCTTCCGGTTGAAATAAATCGCTTTTCCGAAAGACCATAAATTTGTATGGATAGGGGGTGAAGGGGGTGGAGTGGGGGGAGGGCGTTTATTCCGGGGGGTGGACCCTGCGGGGTGATGGTTATCCGCCATAGTGACCGACCACCTATCCCGCATGGTTTTGGAGATATTCCCGTTTTTCCGAAAAAATGGCCACTTTTTGTATGGAGGGGGGGCGAAGGGGGGGAGGTGGAGGGATGAAACCTATTCCGGTACTTGGACCACCACGATAGGTGATCATCCCCCGAAGACGCCACCCATCTATCCCCAACGGTTTAGGAGGCGTTCCACTTGGCAGATTTCAAAAAAGTTGTATGAAGTTTAAAAAAAATGTATGAAAGGGGTGGGGATGAGTAGTCCGCTGGTAATGGCCGATGACCCTCTATGACATTCCGCAAATGCCACCTTTCCATCCCTCACAGTTTCGGAGGACCACTAACCAACTTTGTACCAGGTCGGTGGACCGAGGATCGAGGAAATTCCTGGGGTGCGCTACGCCATCCTCTATACGATGGGAGGGGATACACCGCATTAGAAAATCCCTTTCCGATTGAAATAAATCGCTTTTCCGAAAAACCATAAATTTGTATGGAGGGGGGGTGAAGGGGGTGAAGCGGGAGGAGGGCGATTATCCCGGGGGGTGGACCCTGCGGGGTGATGGTTATCCGCCATAGAGACCGATCTCCTATCCCGCATGGTTTTGGAGATATTCCCGTTTTTCCGAAAAAAATGCCACCTTTTGTATAGAGGGGTGGCGAAGGGGGGGACGTGGGGGGATGAAACCTATTCCGGTACTTGGACCACCACGATAGGTGATCATCCCCCGAAGACGCCACCCCTCTCTCCCCAACGGTTTAGGAGATATTAAACTTGGATGAGTTCAAAAAAGTTGTATGGAGTTTAAAAAAAATGTATGAAAGGGGTGGGGATGAGCGGTCCGCTGGTAATGGCCGATGACCCTCTATGACATTCCGCAAACGCCATCTTTCCATCCCCCACAGTTTCCCAGCACCACTCACCATCTTTGTACCAGGTCAGTGGACCGAGGATGTAGGAAATTCCTGGGGTGCGCTACGCCATCCTCTATACGATGGGATGGGATATACCGCTTCGGAAAATCCCTTTCCGGTTGAAATAAATCGCTTTTCCGAAAGACCATAAATTTGTATGGTGGGGGGGTGAAGGGGGGAAGTTGGGGGGAGGGCGACGGTCCCGGGGGGTGGATATCGCGGTGTGATGGTTATCCGCCATAGACACCGACTTCGCATCCTCTATGGTTTTGGAGATATTCTCATCCTTCCGAAAAAATGGCCACTTTTTGTATGGAGGGGGGGAGAAAAGGGGGAGGTGGGGGGAGGGAGACGGTCCCAAGAGGTGGACCACCACGATAGGTGATCACCCCCCGAAGACGCCACCCATCTATCCCCAACGGTTTAGGAGGCGTTCCACTTTGATGAGTTCAAAAAAGTTGTATGGAGTTTAAAAAAAATGTATGAAAGGGGTGGGGATGACTCGTTCTGTGGCAATTACCGATGACCCCCTATGACATTCCGCAAACGCCATCTTTCTATTGGTCACCGTTTCCGAGGACCACTCACCGACTTTTTTCCAGGACGGTATACCGAAAATATCGGATTTTTCTGGAAGTCACCGGGAAATCCCCTACGCGACCCATCACGAAGGGAATTTCCCCTACCTCTCCTTCCGGGTGTACAATTCGATGAGTCGTGAGATCCGCCAGCGGTGATTCGGCTTTATAGGGGGTCGGGGGGGTGAAGTGGGGGGAGGCCGATCATTCCGGGGGATGGACCCACAGAGGGACACAATCGCGCCACAGACATTGATTTTGCATCCTCTATGGTTTTGGAGATATTCCCGTTTTTCCGAAAAAATGGCCATTTTTGTATGGAGGGGGGGCGAAGGGGGGGAGATGGGGGGAGGGAGACTGTCCCAAGAGGTGGACCCCGGGGAGAAACTGCCACCCCCCGAAGACGCCACCCATCTATCCCCAACGGTTTAGGAGGCGTTCAACTTTGATGAGTCCAAAAAAGTTGTATGAAGTTTAAAAAAAATGTATGAAAGGGGTGGGGATGAGTGATCCGGTGGCAACGGCCGTTGACCCCCTATGACATTCCGCAAACGCCACCTTTCCATCCCTCACCGTTTCCGAGAACCGCTAACCGACTTTTTACCAGAACGGTATACCGAAGATATCAGATTTTTCTGGAACTCACCCGGGAACCCCCTACGCGACCCACCACAAAAGGGATTTCCCCCACTACTCCTTCTAGGAGAACAATTATGTCAGTCACTAGTTCTGTCAGTGGGTTTTCGGCTTTATAGTTTATTAACTAGCGGGTCGCTCGATTCCGCGGGCTTGCAGCCCGCGGGGGGGGTGATTGTGTTTTGTTTTGTCTATTCTTTTGCCATGATTAATTGTTTTGGTGTGGTTTTGGGTCATTGTTTTGTAAAAATGGGTCAATTTTGTATGGAGGGGGGGCGAAGGGGGGGAGTTGAGGGGAGGGGGGCGGTCCCGGGGGGTGGACCTCGACGAGAAACTGCCACCCCCCGAAGACGCCACCCCTCTATCCCCAACGGTTTAGGAGGCGTTCCACTTAAAAGATTTCAAAAAAGTTGTATGGAGTTTAAAAAAAATGTATGAAAGGGGTGGGGATGAGTGATCCGGTGGCAACGGCCATTGACCCTCTATGACATTCCGCAAACCCGATCCCTCTGCGACTCTTACTTTTCGAGATCTCGTCACCAACTTTTTACCAGAACGGTATACCGAAGATATCAGATTTTTCTGGAACTCACCCGGGAACCCCCTACACGACCCACCACAAAAGGGATTTCCCCCACTACTCCTTCTGGGAGAACAATTCGATGAGTCAGTCACTAGATCGTTGAGTGGCCTTTCGGCTTTATAGTGTTTTAACTATAAAGCCGATTCGCCGGGTCGCTCGATTCCGCGGGCTTGCAGCCCGCGGGGGGGTGGTACTGTGTGTTTTATTTGTCTTATCTTTTGCCATGATTAATTGTTTAGGTGTGGGTATTGGGTCTTTGTTTTGTAAATCGTGAAAAATTGGGGTAATAAAGAAGGTAGGGGGGAGGGGGTGTGGTGGCAATAGCTCACTCTCGTTGAGACCTTTCAAATGATACCCAACACGAAGGGTCTATCTGTAACCGTTGACCATGGTCTACTGAGTAGACCGAAATTGTAAAATTTTAAAATTTGGTCTGCTTTAAAAAATTTGTCTTTCCGAGACGTCTCCGATGAGCCCAAACACGACCCGGCTGCGTCAAGTCGTTTCCGATTTACAGCCGGGGGGGTTGGAGGGGGGTTCAAATTTTTTATCTCGAGGAGACGTCTCCAATGAGCCCAAACATGAAGCAGTTGCTTCAAGCCGTTTTCGATCTACGGCCGGGGGGGGTTGGAAGGGGGGTTCAAATTTTTTATCTCGTCGAGACGTCTCAAATGAGCCCAAACATGAAGCAGTTGCTTCAAGCCGTTTCCGTTTTACGGGCGGAGGGGGTTGCGGGGGGGTTCAAATTTTTTATCTCTTCGAGACGTCTCCGATGAGCTCAAACACGACCCCTCTGCGGCGCGCCGTCTCCGAGTTACGACTGAGGGGGTCCGAGGGGGAGGGGCTCAAACTTTTCGCTTTTTCGGTGCCCCGGTAGACCCTTGCCGTCGCTCCGCTTCGCTCCGCGACGGGTCGACCGCCGTCTCTTATGCTGGTGGAAAAATCCCTTTTAGGTGTGATTTTGTATGGAGGGGGGAGTGAAGGGGGGGGCGAGGGGATGGACTTTCGCGGCTCTCGGGCCACCGTTGCCGCCGCTGCGGCCCTCGAGTCCGGGGTCGCAAATTCCTCGGAGGGGGGCCGGGGGGGCGGGTCGCGCTGCGCGCTCCCCTATCCCCCCTGTCCCCCCTCCTCGTCATTCGCCCCCCCGGCCTCGAGACCCTCCGCGGCGGGTCGACCGCCCTCGTTTAAAGGTGCAAAATCGCCATTGAGGTGTGATTTTTGTATGAAGGGGGTGTAAAGTGGGGGAGGTGGGGGGAGGTAAATGGTCCTAAGGGGTGGACCTCCGGGGGAAACTTTTATCACCCAAAGGGACCGTACAGGTAACTGCCACCCTAGAGGAGCTATGGGGCTCACAAAGTCCATACAAGTTGTATGGAGTTTAAAAAAAATGTATGAAAGGGGTGAGGATGATTGGTCAAGTGGTAATGGCCGATGACCCTCTATGACATTCCGCAAACGCCATCTTTCCATCCCCCATAGTTTCCGAGATCCCATCGCCATCTTTGTACCAGGTCGGTGGACCGAGGATAGAGGAATTCCCTGGGGTGCGCTATGCCATCCTCTATACGATGGGAGGGGATACACCGCTTCGAAAAATCCCCTTCCGGTTGAAATAAATCGCTTTTCGGAAAAACCATAAATTTGTATGGAGGGGGGGTGAAGGGGGTGGAGCGGGGGGAGGGCGTTTATCCCGGGGGGTGGACCCCGCGGGGTGATGGTTATCCGCCATAGTGACCGACCACCTATCCTCTATGGTTTTGGAGTTTTTCCCATCCTTCCGAAAAAAATGGCCATTTTTGTATGGAGGGGGGGCGAAGGGGGCGAGGTGGGGGGAGAACAAGGGTCCCGGTACTCGGACCTCGACCAGAAACTGCCACCCCCCGAAGAGACCGCCCCTCTATTCCCAACGGTTTAGGAGGTGTTCCACTTGGAAGATTTCAAAAAAGTTGTATGAAGTTTAAAAAAAATGTATGAAAGGGGTGGGGATGAGTGATCCGGTGGCAACGGCCATTGACCCTCTATGACATTCCGCAAACGCCACCTTTCCATCCCTCATAGTTTCCGAGACCCCGTCGCCATCTTTGTACCAGGTCGGTGGACCGAGGATCGAGGAAATTCCTGGGGTGCGCTACGCCATCCTCTATACGATGGGATGGGATATACCGCTTCGGAAAATCCCTTTCCGGTTGAAATAAATCGATTTTCCGAAAGACCATAAATTTGTATGGAGAGGGGGTGAAGGAGGTGAAGCGGGGGGAGGGCGATTATCCCGGGGGGTGGAACCCGCGGTGTGATGGTTATCCGCCATAGAGACTGACTTCGTATCCTGCATGGTTTTGGAGATATTCCCGTTTTTCCGAAAAAAATGCCACCTTTTGTATGGAGGGGGGGCGAAGGGGGGGAGGTGGGGGGATGAAACCTATTCCGGTACTTGGACCACCACGATAGGTGATCATCCCCCAAAGACGCCACCCGTCTATCCCCAACGGTTTAGGAGGCGTTCCACTTTGATGAGTCCAAAAAAGTTGTATGGAGTTTAAAAAAAATGTATGAAAGGGGTGGGGATGAGCGGTCAGGTGGCAAGTACCGATGACCCTCTATGACATTCAGCAAACGCCATCTTTCTATCCATCACAGTTTCCGAGGACCACGCACCATCTTTGTACCAGGTCGGTAGACCGAGGATCGAGGAAATTCCTGGGGTGCGCTACGCCATCTTCTATACGATGAGATGGGATACACCGCTTCGGAAAATCCCTTTCCGGTTGAAATAAATCCCTTTTCCGAAAGACCATAAATTTGTATGGAGGGGGGGTGAAGGGGGTGGAGTGGGGGGAGGGCGTTTATCCCGGGGGTGGACCCCGCGGGGTGATGGTTATCCGCCATAGTGACCGACCACCTATCTCGCATGGTTTTGGAGATATTCCCGTTTTTCCCAAAAAATGGCCACTTTTGTATGGAGGGGGGGAGAAAAGGGGGAGGTGGGGGGAGGGAGACGGTCCCAAGAGGTGGACCACTGGGAGAATCTGCCACCCCCCGAAGAGACCGCCCCTCTATCCCCAACGGTTTAGGAGGCGTTCCACTTGGAAGATTTCAAAAAAGTTGTATGGAGTTTAAAAAAAATGTATGAAAGGGGTGGGGATGAGTGGTCCGCTGGTAATGGCCGATCACCCCCTATGACATTCCGCAAACGCCATCTTTCTATTCGTCACCGTTTCCGAGGACCACTCACCGACTTTTTACCAGGACGGTATACCGAGGATGTCGGATTTTTCTGGAAGTCACCGGGGAATCCCCTATGCGACGCATCACAAAGGGAATTTCCCCTACTTCTCCTTCCGGGTGTACAATTCGATGAGTCGTAAAATCCGCCAGCGGGGATTCGGCTTTATAGGGGGGCGAGGGGGTGAAGTGGGGGAAGGCCGATTATTCCGGGGGATGGACCCCACAGAGGGACACAATCGCGCCATAGACACCGACTTTGCATCCTCTATGGTTTTGGAGATATTCCCGTTTTTCCGAAAAAATGGCCATTTTTGTATGGAGGGGGGGTGAAGGGGGGGAGGTGGGGGGAAGGAGATTGTCCCGGTACTTGGACCTCGGGGAGAAACTGCCACCCCCCGAAGACGCCACCCATCTATCCCCAACGGTTTAGGAGGCGTTCAACTTTGATGAGTCCAAAAAAGTTGTATGGAGTTTAAAAAAAATGTATGAAAGGGGTGGGGATGACTCGTTCTGTGGCAACGGCCATTGACCCTCTATGACATTCCGCAAACGCCATCTTTCTATCCCTCACCGTTTCCGAGAACCACTAACCAACTTTTTACCAGAACGGTATACCGAGGATATCAGATTTTTCTGGAACTCACCGGGGAACCCCCTACGCGACCGGCCAAAAACGGGAAACCCCCCACTACTCCTTCTGGGAGAACATTTTTGTCAGTCAGTCGCTAGTTCTGTCAGTGGGTTTTCAGCTTTATAGTGTTTTAATTAATTAATTAACTAGTGGGTCGCTCGATTCCGCGGGCTTGCAGCCCGCGGGAGGGTGGTGGAGCTCTGTGTTTTATTTGTCTTATCTTTTGCCATGATTAATTGTTTAGGTGTGGGTATTGGGTCTTTGTTTTGTAAATCGAGAATGAATAATTATAAATGACGTAATTGTAATTGGGTGTAAGTAAGGGGGGAGGGGGGGGGGAGAGTTGGCGTAGGTCTAAATAGGTCACCCTCGTTGAGACCTTTCAAATGATACCCAACACGAAGTGTCTATCTGTAACCGTTGACCATGGTCTACTGAGTAGACCGAAATTGTAAAATTTTGAAATTTGGTCTGCTTTAAAAAATTTGTCTTTCCGAGACGTCTCCGATGAGCCCAAACACGACCTGGCTGCGTCAAGTCGTTTCCGATTTACAGCCGGGGGGGTTGGAGGGGGGTTCAAATTTTTTATCTCGTCGAGACGTCTCAAATGAGCCCAAACATGAAGCAGTTGTTTCAAGCCGTTTTCGATCTACAGCCGGGGGGGTTGGTGGGGGGTTCAAATTTTTTATCTCGTCGAGACGTCTCAAATGAGCCCAAACATGAAGCAGTTGCTTCAAGCCGTTTCCGTTTTACGGGCGGAGGGGGTTGCGGGGGGTTCAAATTTTTTATCTCTTCGAGACGTCTCCGATGAGCCCAAACACGACCCCTCTTCGGCGCGCCGTCTCCGAGTTACGACTGAGGGGGTCCGAGGGGGAGGGGCTCAAACTTTTCGCTTTTTCGGTGCTCCGGTAGACCCTTGCCGTCGCTCCGCTTCGCTCCGCGACGGGTCGACCGCCGTCTCTTATGCGGGTGGAAAAATCCCTTTTAGGTGTGATTTTGTATGGAGGGGGGAGTGAGGGGGAGGGCGAGGAGATGGACTTTCGCGGCTCTCGGGCCACCGTTGTCGCCGCTGCGGCCCTCGAGTCCGGGGTCGCAAATTCCTCGGATGGGGGCCGGGGGGGCGGGTCGCGCTGCGCGCTCCCCTGTCCCCCCCTGTCCCCCCTCCTCGTCATTCGCCCCCCCGGCCTCGAGACCCTCCGCGGCGGGTCGACCGCCCTCGTTTAAAGGTGCAAAATCGCCATCGAGGTGTGATTTTGTATGGAGGGGGTGTAAAGGGGGGGAGGTGGGGGGAAAGAGACGGTCCCAAGGGGTGGACCTCCGGGAGAAACTTTTATCACCCAAAGGGACCGTACAGGTAACTGCCACCCTTGAGGAGCTATGGGGCTCACAAAGTCCATACAAGTTGTATGGAGTTTATAAAAAATGTATGAAAGGGGTGGGGATGAGCGGTCCGGTGGCAACTACCGATCACCCTCTATGACATTCCGCAAACGCCACCTTTCCATCCCTCATAGTTTCCGAGACCCCGTCGCCATCTTTGTACCAGGTCGGTGGACCGAGGATCGAGGAAATTCCTGGGGTGCGCTACGCAATCCTCTATGCGATGGGATGGGATATACCGCTTAGAAAAATCCCTTTCCGGTTGAAATAAGTCGCTTTTCCGAAAGACCATAAATTTGTATGGAGAGGGGGTGAAGGGGGTGGAGCGGGGGGAGGGCGTTTATCCCGGGGGGTGGACCCCGCGGGGTGATGGTTATCCGCCATAGACACCGACTTTCTATCCCGCATGGTTTTGAAGATATTCCCGTTTTTCCGAAAAAAATGCCACCTTTTGTATGGAGGGGGGGCGAAGGGGGGGACGTGGGGGGATGAAACCTATTCCGGTACTTGGACCACCACGATAGGTGATCATCCCCCAAAGACGCCACCCATCTATCCCCAACGGTTTAGGAGATATTAAACTTGGATGAGTCCAAAAAAGTTGTATGGAGTTTAAAAAAAATGTATGAAAGGGGTGGGGATGACTCGTTCCGTGGCAACTACCGATCACCCTCTATGACATTCCGCAAACGCCACCTTTCCATCCCTCACAGTTTCCGAGGACCACTAACCAACTTTGTACCAGGTCGGTGGACCGAGGATCGAGGAAATTCCTGGGGTGCGCTACGCCATCCTCCACACGATGGGATAGGATCTACCGCTTTAGAAAATCCCCTTCCGGTTGAAATAAATCGCTTTTCCGAAAGACCATAAATTTGTATGGAGGGGGGGTGAAGGGGGAAAGTTGGGGGGAGGGCGACGGTCCCGGGGGGTGGATATCGCGGTGTGATGGTTATCCGCCAAAATGACCGACCACCTACCCTCTATGGTTTTGGAGTTTTTCCCATCCTTCCGAAAAAAATGGCCATTTTTGTATGGAGGGGGGGCGAAGGGGGCGAGGTGGGGGGAGAACAAGGGTCCCGGTACTCGGACCTCTGTGAGAAACTGCCACCCCCCGAAGACGCCACCCATCTATCCCCAACGGTTTAGGAGGCGTTCCACTTGGAAGATTTCAAAAAAGTTGTATGGAGTTTAAAAAAAGTGTATGAAAGGGGTGGGGATGAGTGGTCCGCTGGTAATGGCCGATCACCCCCTATGACATTCCGCAAACGCCATCTTTCTATTCCTCACCGTTTCCGAGGACCACTCACCGACTTTTTTCCAGGACGGTATACCGAGGATATCAGATTTTTCTGGAAGTCACCGGGAAATCCCCTACGCGACCCGCCACCAACGGGAAACCCCCCACCGCTCCTTCCGGGTGGACAATTCGATGAGTCGTGAAATCCGCCAGCGGTGATTCGGCTTTATAGGGGGGCGAGGGGGTGAAGTAGGGGGAGGCGATTATTCCGGGGGGTGGACCCCACGAGGCACTGAAACGTGCCATAGACACCGACTTTTCATCCTCTATGGTTTTGGCGATATTCCCGTTTTTCCGAAAAAAATGGCCATTTTTGTATGGAGGGGGGGCGAAGGGGGGGAGATGGGGGGAGGGAGACTATCCCAAGAGGTGGACCCCGGGGAGAATCTGCCACCCCCCGAAGACGCCACCCATCTATCCCCAACGGTTTAGGAGGCGTTCAACTTTGATGAGTCCAAAAAAGTTGTATGGAGTTTAAAAAAAATGTATGAAAGGGGTGGGGATGAGTGATCCGGTGGC
This sequence comes from Synanthedon formicaeformis, assembly GCA_945859745.1. Classification (NCBI taxonomy): domain Eukaryota; kingdom Metazoa; phylum Arthropoda; class Insecta; order Lepidoptera; family Sesiidae; genus Synanthedon; species Synanthedon formicaeformis. The sequence goes on along the minus strand of OX243965.1, from coordinate 3,203,510 downwards.
AACGGCCGTTGACCCCCTATGACATTCCGCAAACGCCACTTTTCTATCCCTCACAGTTTCCGAGGACCGCTAACCAACTTTTTACCAGAACGGTATACCGAAGATATCAGATTTTTCTGGAACTCACCCGGGGACCCCCTACGCGACCCACCAAAAACGGGAAACCCCCCACTACTCCTTCTGGGAGAACATTTTTGTCAGTCAGTCGCTAGTTCTGTCAGTGGGTTTTCAGCTTTATAGTGTTTTAATTAACTAGTGGGTCGCTCGATTCCGCGGGCTTGCAGCCCGCGGGGGGGTGGTGGAGCTCTGTGTTATTTTTTGTCTATTCTTTTGCCATGATAAATTGTTTAGGTGTGGGTATTGGGTCTTTGTTTTGTAAATCGTGAATAATTATAAATGACGTAATTGTAATTGGGAGTAAGTAAGAGGGGAGGGGGGGGGGAGGAGTTGGCGTAGGTCTAAATAGGTCACCCTCGTTGAGACCTTTCAAATGATACCCAACACGAAGGGTCTATCTGTAACCGTTGACCATGGTCTACTGAGTAGACCGAAATTGTAAAATTTTGAAATTTGGTCTGCTTTAAAAAATTTGTCTTTCCGAGACGTCTCCGATGAGCCCAAACACGACCCGGCTGCGTCAAGTCGTTTCCGATTTACAGCCGGGGGGGTTGGAGGGGGGTTCAAATTTTTTATCTCGTCGAGACGTCTCAAATGAGCCCAAACACGAAGCAGAAGCTTCAAGTCGTTTTCCATTTACAGCCGGGGGGGTTGGAGGGGGGTTCAAATTTTTTATCTCTTCGAGACCTCTCAAATGAACCCAAACACGGAGCAGTTGCTTCAAGCCGTTTTCGAATTACAGCCGAGGGGGTTGGAGGGGGGTTCAATTTTTTTTATCTCGCCGAGACATCTCCGATGAGCCCAAACACGACCCCTCTGCGGCGCGCCGTCTCTGAGTTACGACTGAGGGGATCCGAGGGGGGAGGGGGTCAACCTTCGCTTTTTCGGTGCCTCGGTATACCCTTGCCGTCGCTCCGCTTCGCTCCGCGACGGGTCGACCGCCGTCTCTTATGCGGGTGGAAAAATCCCTTTTAGGTGTGATTTTGTATGGAGGGGGGAGTGAGGGGGAGGGCGAGGGGATGGAGTTTCGCAGCTCTCGGGCCACCGTTGCCGCCGCTGCGGCCCTCGAGTCCGGGGTCGCAAATTCCTCGGAGGGGGGCCGGGGGGGCGGGTCGCGCTGCGCGCTCCCCTATCCCCCCCTGTCCCCCCTCCTCGTCATTCGCACCCCCGGCCTCGAGACCCTCCGCGGCGGGACGACCGCCCTCGTTTAAAGGTGCAAAATCGCCATCGAGGTGTGATTTTGTATGAAGGGGGGTGTAAAGGGAGGGAGGTGGGGGGGGAGACGGTCCCAAGGGGTGGACCTCCGGGAGAAACTTTTATCATCCAAAAGGACCGTACAGATAGCTGCCACCGTTGAGGAGCTATGGGACTCGCAAGGTCCATACAAGTTGTATGGAGTTTAAAAAAAATGTATGAAAGGGGTGGGGATGAGCGATCCGGTGGCAACGGCCATTGACCCTCTATGACATTCCGCAAACGCCATCTTTCCATCCCTCACAGTTTCCGAGATCCCGTCACCATCTTTGTACCAGGTCGGTGGACCGAGGATCGAGGAAATTCCTGGGGTGCGCTACGCAATCCTCTATACGATGGGATGGGATATACCGCTTCGGAAAATCCCTTTCCGGTTGAAATAAATCGCTTTTCCGAAAAACCATAAATTTGTATGGAGGGGGGTGAAGGGGGTGGAGCGGGGGCAGGGCGTTTATCCCGGGGGGTGGACCCCGCGGGGTGATGACTATCCGCCATAGAGACCGACTTCGCATCCTCTATGGTTTTGGAGAAATTCCCGTTTTTCCGAAAAAATTGCCACTTTTTGTATGGAGGGGGGGCAAAGGGGGGGAGGTGGGGGGATGAAACCTATCCCGGTACTTGGACCACCACGATAGGTGATCATCCCCCGAAGACGCCACCCATCTATCTCCAACGGTTTAGGAGGCGTTCCACTTGGAAGATTTCAAAAAAGTTGTATGGAGTTTAAAAAAAATGTATGAAAGGGGTGGGGATGACTGGTCCGCTGGTAATAGCCGATGACCCTCTATGACATTCCGCAAACGCCACCTTTCCATCTCCCATAGTTTCCCAGGACCACTCACCAACTTCTTACCAGGTCGGTGGACCGAGGATGGAAGAATTTCCTGAGGTGCGCTACGCCATCCTCTATACGATGGGAGGGGATACACCGCATTAGAAAATCCCTTTCCGATTGAAATAAATCGCTTTTCCGAAAAACCATAAATTTGTATGGAGGGGGGGTGAAGGGGGTGAAGCGGGAGGAGGGCGATTATCCCGGGGGGTGGACCCTGCGGGGTGATGGTTATCCGCCATAGAGACCGATCTCCTATCCCGCATGGTTTTGGAGATATTCCCGTTTTTCCGAAAAAAATGCCACCTTTTGTATAGAGGGGTGGCGAAGGGGGGGACGTGGGGGGATGAAACCTATTCCGGTACTTGGACCACCACGATAGGTGATCATCCCCCGAAGACGCCACCCCTCTCTCCCCAACGGTTTAGGAGATATTAAACTTGGATGAGTTCAAAAAAGTTGTATGGAGTTTAAAAAAAATGTATGAAAGGGGTGGGGATGAGCGGTCCGCTGGTAATGGCCGATGACCCTCTATGACATTCCGCAAACGCCATCTTTCCATCCCCCACAGTTTCCCAGCACCACTCACCATCTTTGTACCAGGTCAGTGGACCGAGGATGTAGGAAATTCCTGGGGTGCGCTACGCCATCCTCTATACGATGGGATGGGATATACCGCTTCGGAAAATCCCTTTCCGGTTGAAATAAATCGCTTTTCCGAAAGACCATAAATTTGTATGGTGGGGGGGTGAAGGGGGGAAGTTGGGGGGAGGGCGACGGTCCCGGGGGGTGGATATCGCGGTGTGATGGTTATCCGCCATAGACACCGACTTCGCATCCTCTATGGTTTTGGAGATATTCTCATCCTTCCGAAAAAATGGCCACTTTTTGTATGGAGGGGGGGAGAAAAGGGGGAGGTGGGGGGAGGGAGACGGTCCCAAGAGGTGGACCACTGGGAGAATCTGTCACCCCCCGAAGAGACTGCCCCTCTATCCCCAACGGTTTAGGAGGCGTTCCACTTGGAAGATTTCAAAAAAGTTGTATGGAGTTTAAAAAAAATGTATGAAAGGGGTGGGGATGACTCGTTCTGTGGCAACTACCGATAACCCCCTATGACATTCCGCAAACGCCATCTTTCTATTCCTCACCGTTTCCGAGGACCACTCACCGACTTTTTACCAGAACGGTATACCGAGGATATCGGATTTTTCTGGAACTCAGCGGAGAATCCCCTATGCGAACCATCACAAAGGGAATTTCCCCTACCTCTCCTACCGGGTGTACAATTCGATGAGTCATGAAATCCGCCAGCGGTGATTCGGCTTTATAGGGGGTCGGGGGGGTGAAGTGGGGGGAGGCCGATCATTCCGGGGGATGGACCCACAGAGGGACACAATCGCGCCACAGACATTGATTTTGCATCCTCTATGGTTTTGGAGATATTCCCGTTTTTCCGAAAAAATGGCCATTTTTGTATGGAGGGGGGGCGAAGGGGGGGAGATGGGGGGAGGGAGACTGTCCCAAGAGGTGGACCCCGGGGAGAAACTGCCACCCCCCGAAGACGCCACCCATCTATCCCCAACGGTTTAGGAGGCGTTCAACTTTGATGAGTCCAAAAAAGTTGTATGAAGTTTAAAAAAAATGTATGAAAGGGGTGGGGATGAGTGATCCGGTGGCAACGGCCGTTGACCCCCTATGACATTCCGCAAACGCCACCTTTCCATCCCTCACCGTTTCCGAGAACCGCTAACCGACTTTTTACCAGAACGGTATACCGAAGATATCAGATTTTTCTGGAACTCACCCGGGAACCCCCTACACGATCCACCACAAAAGGTAATTCCCCCACTACTCCTTCTGGGAGAACAATTCGATGAGTCAGTCACTAGTTCCGTCAGTGGGTTTTCGGCTTTATAGTTTATTAACTAGTGGGTCGCTCGATTCCGCGGGCTTGCAGCCCGCGGGGGGGCGTTGTTGTGTGTTGTATTTTGTCTATTCTTTTGCCATGATAAATTGTTTAGGTGTGGGTATTGGGTCTTTGTTTTGTAAATCGTGAAAAATTGGGGTAATAAAGGGGGTAGGGGGGAGGGGGTGTGGTGGCAATAGATCACTCTCGTTGAGACCTTTCAAATGATACCCAACACGAAGGGTCTATCTGTAACCGTTGACCATGGTCTACTGAGTAGACCGAAATTGTAAAATTTTAAAATTTGGTCTGCTTTAAAAAATTTGTCTTTCCGAGACGTCTCCGATGAGCCCAAACACGACCCGGCTGCGTCGTCGTTTCCGATTTACAGCCGGGGGGGTTGGAGGGGGGTTCAAATTTTTTATCTCGAGGAGACGTCTCAAATGAGCCCAAACATGAAGCAGTTGCTTCAAGCCGTTTTCGAACTACAGCCGGGGGGGTTGGAGGGGGGTTCAAGTTTTTTATCTCGTCGAGACCTCTCAAATGAACCCAAACACGAAGCAGTTGCTTCAAGCCGTTTCCGTTTTACGGGCGGAGGGGGTTGCAGGGGGGTTCAAATTTTTTATCTCTTCGAGACGTCTCCGATGAGCCCAAACACGACCCCTCTGCGGCGCGCCGTCTCCGAGTTACGACTGAGGGGGTTATGAGGGGGGAGCGGGTCATACTTCGCTTTTTCGGTGCCCCGGTAGACCCTTGCCGTCGCTCCGCTTCGCTCCGCGACGGGTCGACCGCTGTCTCTTATGCGAGTGGAAAAATCCCTTTTAGGTGTGGTTTATTATGGTTTATTATGGAGGAGTGAGGGGGGGGGGGATGGACTTTCGCGGCTCTCGGGCCACCGTTGCCGCCGCTGCGGCCCTCGAGTCCGGGGTCGCAAATTCCTCGGAGGGGGGCCGGGGGGGCGGGTCGCGCTGCGCGCTCCCCTATCCCCCCTGTCCCCCCTCCTCGTCATTCGCCCCCCCGGCCTCGAGACCCTCCGCGGCGGGTCGACCGCCCTCGTTTAAAGGTGCAAAATCGCCATCGAGGAATGATTTTGTATGAAGGGGCTGTAAAGGGGGAAAGGTGAGGGGAGGGAGACGGTCCCAAGGGGTGGACCTCCGGGAGAAACTTTTATCACCCAAAGGGACCGTACAGGTAGCTGCCACCGTTGAGGAGCTATGGGGATCGGAATGTCCATACAAGTTGTATGGAGTTTAAAAAAAATGTATGAAAGGGGTGGGGATGAGCGATCCGCTGGTAAAGGCCGATGACCCTCTATGACATTCCGCAAACGCCATCTTTCCATCCCTCATAGTTTCTGAGATCCCGTCGCCATCTTTGTACCAGGTCGGTGGACCGAGGATGTAGGAATTTCATGGGGTGCGCTACGCCATCCTCTATACGATGGGAGAGGATGCACCGCTTTAGAAAATCTCCTTCCGGTTGAAATAAATCGCTTTTCCGAAAAACCATAAATTTGTATGGAGGGGGGGCGAAGGGGGTAGAGCGGGGGGAAGGCGATTATCCCGAGGGGTGGACCTTGCGTAGTGATGGTTATCCGCCATAGAGACCGACCACCTATTTCGCATGGTTTTGGAGATATTCCCGTTTTTCCGTATAAGTTGCCACTTTTTGTATGGAGGGGGGGCGAAGGGGGGGAGGTGGGGGTAAAACAAGGGTCCCAGTACTTGGACCACCACGAGAAACTGCCACCTCCCGAAGACGCCACCCATCTATCCCCAACGGTTTAGGAGGCGTTCCACTTGGAAGATTTCAAAAAAATTGTATGGAGTTTAAAAAAAATGTATGAAAGGGGTGGGGATGACTCGTCCGCTGGTAATGGCCGATGACCCTCTATGACATTCCGCAAATGCCACCTTTCCATCTCCCATAGTTTCCCAGCACCACTCACCAACTTCTTACCAGGTCGGTAGACCGAGGATCGAGGAAATTCCTGAGGTGCGCTACGCCATCCTCTATACAATGGGAGGGGATACACCGCATTAGAAAATCCCCTTCCGGTTGAAATAAATCGCTTTTCCGAAAAACCATAAATTTGTATGGAGGGGGGGTAAAGGGGGTGGAGTGGGGGGATATCGATTATCCCGGGGGGTGGAACCCGCGGGGTGATGTTTATCCGCCATAGTGACCGACCACCTATCCCGCATGGTTTTGGAGATATTCCCATCCTTCCGAAAAAAATGGCCATTTTTGTATGGAGGGGGGGCGAAGGGGGGGAGGTGGGGGAGGGAGACTGTCCCAAGAGGTGGACCTCGGTTAGAAACTGCCACCCCCCGAAGAGACCGCCCCTCTATCCCCAACGGTTTAGGAGGCGTTCCACTTGGAAGATTTCAAAAAAGTTGTATGGAGTTTAAAAAAAATGTATGAAAGGGGTGGGGATGACTCGTTCTGTGGCAACTACCGATAACCCCCTATGACATTCCGCAAACGCCATCTTTCTATTCGTCACCGTTTCCGAGGACCACTCACCAACTTTTTACCAGAACGGTATACCGAGGATATCGGATTTTTCTGGAAGTCACCGGGAAATCCCCTATGCGACCCGCCAAAAACGGGAAACCCCTCACCGCTCCTTCCCGGTGTACAATTCGATGAGTCGTGAAATCCGCCAGCGGTGATTCGGCTTTATAGGGGGGCGAGGGGGTGAAGTGGGGGGAGGCCGATTATTCCGGGGGGTGGACCCCACGAGGCACTGAAACGCGCCACAGACACCGACTTTTCATCCTCTATGGTTTTGGAGATATTCTCGTTTTTCCGAAATTTTCGCCATTTTTGTATGGAGGGGGGGCGAAGGGGGGGAGTTGAGGGGAGGGGGGCGGTCCCGGGGGGTGGACCTCGACGAGAAACTGCCACCCCCCGAAGACGCCACCCATCTATCCCCAACGGTTTAGGAGGCGTTCAACTTTGATGAGTCCAAAAAAGTTGTATGGAGTTTAAAAAAAATGTATGAAAGGGGTGGGGATGACTCGTTCTGTGGCAACGGCCATTGACCCCCTATGACATTCCGCAAACGCCACCTTTCCATCCCTCACCGTTTCCGAGAACCGCTAACCAACTTTTTACCAGAACGGTATACCGAAGATATCAGATTTTTCTGGAGGTCACGGGGAAACCCCCTACGCGACCATCTATAACTGGGACTTCCCCCACTACTCCTTCTGGGAGAACAATTATGTAAGTCAGTCAGTCACTAGTTCTGTCAGTGGGTTTTCAGCTTTATAGTTTTTTAATAATAATAATAATAAAAAATAATAACTAGTGGGTCGCTCGATTCCGCGGGCTTGCAGCCCGCGGGGGGGTGGTACTGTGTGTTTTATTTGTCTTATCTTTTGCCATGATTAATTGTTTAGGTGTGGGTATTGGGTCTTTGTTTTGTAAATCGAGAATGAATAATTATAAATGACGTAATTGTAATTGGGTGTAAGTAAGGGGGGAGGGGGGGGGGAGAGTTGGCGTAGGTCTAAATAGGTCACCCTCGTTGAGACCTTTCAAATGATACCCAACACGAAGTGTCTATCTGTAACCGTTGACCATGGTCTACTGAGTAGACCGAAATTGTAAAATTTTGAAATTTGGTCTGCTTTAAAAAATTTGTCTTTCCGAGACGTCTCCGATGAGCCCAAACACGACCCGGCTGCGTCAAGTCGTTTCCGATTTACAGCCGGGGGGGTTGGAGGGGGGTTCAAATTTTTTATCTCGTCGAGACGTCTCAAATGAGCCCAAACATGAAGCAGTTGTTTCAAGCCGTTTTCGATCTACAGCCGGGGGGGTTGGAGGGGGGTTCAAATTTTTTATCTCGTCGAGACGTCTCAAATGAGCCCAAACATGAAGCAGTTGCTTCAAGCCGTTTCCGTTTTACGGGCGGAGGGGGTTGCGGGGGGTTCAAATTTTTTATCTCTTCGAGACGTCTCCGATGAGCCCAAACACGACCCCTCTTCGGCGCGCCGTCTCCGAGTTACGACTGAGGGGGTCCGAGGGGGAGGGGCTCAAACTTTTCGCTTTTTCGGTGCTCCGGTAGACCCTTGCCGTCGCTCCGCTTCGCTCCGCGACGGGTCGACCGCCGTCTCTTATGCGGGTGGAAAAATCCCTTTTAGGTGTGATTTTGTATGGAGGGGGGAGTGAGGGGGAGGGCGAGGAGATGGACTTTCGCGGCTCTCGGGCCACCGTTGTCGCCGCTGCGGCCCTCGAGTCCGGGGTCGCAAATTCCTCGGATGGGGGCCGGGGGGGCGGGTCGCGCTGCGCGCTCCCCTGTCCCCCCCTGTCCCCCCTCCTCGTCATTCGCCCCCCCGGCCTCGAGACCCTCCGCGGCGGGTCGACCGCCCTCGTTTAAAGGTGCAAAATCGCCATCGAAGTGTGATTTTGTATGGAGGGGGTGTAAAGGGGGGGAGGTGGGGGGAAAGAGACGGTCCCAAGGGGTGGACCTCCGGGAGAAACTTTTATCACCCAAAGGGACCGTACAGGTAACTGCCACCCTTGAGGAGCTATGGGGCTCACAAAGTCCATACAAGTTGTATGGAGTTTAAAAAAAATGTATGAAAGGGGTGGGGATGACTCGTTCCGTGGCAACTACCGATGACCCTCTATGACATTCCGCAAACGCCACCTTTCCATCCCTCATAGTTTCCGAGACCCCGTCGCCATCTTTGTACCAGGTCGGTGGACCGAGGATCGAGGAAATTCCTGGGGTGCGCTACGCAATCCTCTATACGATGGGATGGGATATACCGCTTCGGAAAATCCCTTTCCGGTTGAAATAAATCGCTTTTCCGAAAAACCATAAATTTGTATGGAGGGGGGTGAAGGGGGTGGAGCGGGGGCAGGGCGTTTATCCCGGGGGGTGGACCCCGCGGGGTGATGACTATCCGCCATAGAGACCGACTTCGCATCCTCTATGGTTTTGGAGAAATTCCCGTTTTTCCGAAAAAATTGCCACTTTTTGTATGGAGGGGGGGCAAAGGGGGGGAGGTGGGGGGATGAAACCTATCCCGGTACTTGGACCACCACGATAGGTGATCATCCCCCGAAGACGCCACCCATCTATCTCCAACGGTTTAGGAGGCGTTCCACTTTGATGAGTCCAAAAAAGTTGTATGGAGTTTAAAAAAAATGTATGAAAGGGGTGGGGATGACTCGTCCGCTGGTAATGGCCGATGACCCTCTATGACATTCTGCAAATGCCACCTTTCCATCTCCCATAGTTTCCCAGCACCACTCACCAACTTCTTACCAGGTCGGTAGACCGAGGATCGAGGAAATTCCTGAGGTGCGCTACGCCATCCTCTATACGATGGGAGGGGATACACCGCATTAGAAAATCCCCTTCCGTTTGAAATAAATCGCTTTTCCGAAAAACCATAAATTTGTATGGAGGGGGGTGAAGGGGCTGGAGTGGGGAGAGGGCGTTTATCCCGGGGGGTGGACCCCGCGGGGTGATGGTTATCCGCCATAGTGACCGACCACCTATCCCGCATGGTTTTGGAGATATTCCCGTTTTGCCGAAAAAATGGCCACTTTTTGTATGGAGGGGGGGCGAAGGGGGGGAGGTGGGGGGATGAAAACTATCCCGGTACTTGGACCACCGCGATAGGTGATCATCCCCCGAAGACGCCACCCATCTATCCCCAACGGTTTAGGAGGCGTTCCACTTGGAAGATTTCAAAAAAGTTGTATGGAGTTTAAAAAAAATGTATGAAAGGGGTGGGGATGACTCGTTCTGTGGCAACTACCGATGACCCCCTATGACATTCCGCAAACGCCATCTTTCCATCCCTCATACTTGCCGAGATCCCGTCGCCAACTTTTTACCAGAACGGTATACCGAGGATATCGGATTTTTCTGGAACTCAGCGGAGAATCCCCTATGCGAACCATCACAAAGGGAATTTCCCCTACCTCTCCTACCGGGTGTACAATTCGATGAGTCATGAAATCCGCCAGCGGTGATTCGGCTTTATAGGGGGTCGGGGGGTGAAGTGGGGGGAGGGCGATTATTCCGGGGAATGGACCCCACAGAGGGACACAATCGCGCCATAGACACCGACTTTGCATCCTCTATGGTTTTGGAGATGTTCTCGTTTTTCCGAAATTTTCGCCATTTTTGTATGGAGGGGGGGCGAAGGGGGGGAGATGGGGGGAGGGAGACTGTCCCAAGAGGTGGACCCCGGGGAGAAACTGCCACCCCCCGAAGACGCCACCCATCTATCCCCAACGGTTTAGGAGGCGTTCAACTTTGATGAGTCCAAAAAAGTTGTATGGAGTTTAAAAAAAATGTATGAAAGGGGTGGGGATGAGTGATCCGGTGGCAACGGCCGTTGACCCCCTATGACATTCCGCAAACGCCACCTTTCCATCCCTCACCGTTTCCGAGAACCGCTAACCAACTTTTTACCAGAACGGTATACCGAAGATATCAGATTTTTCTGGAACTCACCCGGGGACCCCCTACGCGACCCACCAAAAACGGGAAACCCCCCACTACTCCTTCTGGGAGAACATTTTTGTCAGTCAGTCGCTAGTTCTGTCAGTGGGTTTTCAGCTTTATAGTGTTTTAATTAATTAATTAATTAATTAACTAGTGGGTCGCTCGATTCCGCGGGCTTGCAGCCCGCGGGGGGGCGTTGTTGTGTTTTGTTTTGTCTATTGTTTTGCCATGATTAATTGTTTAGGTGTGGTTTTGGGTCATTGTTTTGTAAAAATGGGTCAATTTTGTATGGAGGGGGGGCGAAGGGGGGGAGTTGAGGGGAGGGGGGCGGTCCTGGGGGGTGGACCTCGACGAGAAACTGCCACCCCCCGAAGACGCCACCCCTCTATCTCCGGTGATATAGGAGGTGTTCCACTTAAAAGATTTCAAAAAAGTTGTATGGAGTTTAAAAAAAATGTATGAAAGGGGTGGGGATGAGTGATCCGGTGGCAACGGCCATTGACCCCCTATGACATTCCGCAAACGCCACCTTTCCATCCCTCACCGTTTCCGAGAACCACTAACCAACTTTTTACCAGAACGGTATACCGAGGATATCAGATTTTTCTGGATGTCACGGGGAAACCCCCTACACGACCCACCACAAACGGGATTTCCCCCACTACTCCTTCTGGGAGAACAAAAAGATGACTATCTAGTTGAGTGAGTGGCCTTTCGGCTTTATAGTTTATTAACTAGCGGGTCGCTCGATTCCGCGGGCTTGCAGCCCGCGGGGGGGTGATTGTGTTTTGTTTTGTCTATTGTTTTGCCATGATTAATTGTTTTGGTGTGTTTTTGGGTCTTTGTTTTGTAAAAATGGGTCAATTTTGTATGGAGGGGGGGCGAAGGGGGGGAGTTGAGGGGAGGGGGGTGGTCCCGGGGGGTGGACCTCGACGAGAAACTGCCACCCCCCGAAGACGCCACCCCTCTATCCCCAACGGTTTAGGAGGTGTTCCACTTAAAAGATTTCAAAAAAGTTGTATGGAGTTTATAAAAAATGTATGAAAGCGGTGGGGATGAGTGATCCGGTGGCAACGGCCATTGACCCTCTATGACATTCCGCAAACCCGATCCCTCTGCGACTCATACTTGCCGAGATCCCGTCGCCAACTTTTTACCAGAACGGTATACCGAAGATATCAGATTTTTCTGGATGTCACGGGGAAACCCCCTACACGACCCACAACAAAAGGGATTTCCCCCACTACTCCTTCTGGGAGAACAATTCGATGAGTCAGTCAGCTAGTCAGTCACTAGTTACGTGAGTGGGTCTTCGGCTTTATAGTTTATTAATTAATTAACTAGTTTTTGCGTGCTGCCGCGGTCTGCAAGCAGCCCGCGGGGGCGCGGTTGTGTTTTATTTTGATTTGGTTTTGCCATGTTTAATTGTTTTTGGTTTGTTTTTGGGTCTTTTGTTTTGTAATTCGTGAAAAATTGGGGGTAAGTAAAGGGGGCGGGGGAGGGGGGCGGGGGGGTAGTCTCAATAGGTCACCCTCGTTGAGACCTTTCAAATGATACCCAACACGGGGGGTTTATATGTAAAACAGTTCACCGTGGTCTACTGAGTAGACCGGAACTGAAATAATTTAAAATTTGGTCTACTTAAAAAAATCGTCTTTCCGAGACGTCTCTGATGAGCCCAAACACGACCCGGCTGCGTTGTCGTTTCCGAATTACAGCCGGGGGGGTTGGAGGGGGGTTCAAATTTTTTATCTCGTCGAGACATCTCAAATGAGCCCAAACACGACGCGGCTGCGTCACCCCGTTTCCGAATTACGGGCGGGGGGGTTGGAGGGGGATTCAAATTTTTTATCTCGTCGAGACGTCTCAAATGAGCCCAAACACGAAGCAGTTGCTTCAAGTCATTTCCGAATTACGTGTGGGGGGGTTGGAGGGGGGTTCAAATTTTTTATCTCGTCGAGACGTCTCCGATGAACCCAAACACGACCCGGTTGTGACGCGCCATTTCCGAGTTACGGACGGGGTGTTAAAGGGGGGGGGGATGGGGGGGATTGGGGTCACTGTATCTTGGCTGTGTCTAAATGGCCGAAGTGGATGGACTTTTGTGTTGCCTTTTGCCACAATTAATTGTTTTGGTTTGGTTTTGAAGTCTGATTTGTTATTCGTGAAGAAATGGGGGTAAGTAAAGTTGGTGGGGGAGGGAGAGGATAGTCTCAATAGGTCATCCTCGTTGAGACCTTTCAAATGATACCCAACACGGGAGGTCTACCTGTAACAGTTGACCGTGGTCTATTGAGTAGACCGGAAATGAAAAATTTTAAAATTTGGTCTACTTAAAAAAATCGTCTTCCCGAGACGTCTCTGATGAGCCCAAACACGACCCGGCTGCGTTAAGTCGTTTCCGAATTACGGCCGGGGGGGTTGGAGGGGGGTTCAAATTTTTTATCTCGTCGAGACGTCTCAAATGAGCCCAAACACGAAGCAGTTGCTTCAAGTCATTTCCGAATTACGTGTGGGGGGGTTGGAGGGGGGTTCAAATTTTTTATCTCGTCGAGACGTCTCAAATGAGCCCAAACACGAAGCAGTTGCTTCAAGTCATTTCCGAATTACGTGTGGGGGGGTTGGAGGGGGGTTCAAATTTTTTATCTCGTCGAGACGTCTAAGATGAGCCCAAACACGACCCGGCTGCGTCGCCCCGTTTCCGAGTTACAAACGGGGTGTTAAAAAGGGGGGGGGGATGGGGTGGATTGGGGTCACTGTATCTTGGCTGTGTCTAAATGGCCGAAGGGGATGGACTTTCGCGGCTCTCCGGTCACCGTTTCCGCCGCTGCGGCCCTCGAGCCCGGGGTCGCGAATTCCTCGGAGGGGGGCCAGGGGGGGCGGGTCGCGCTGCGCGCTCCCCTATCCCCCCCTATCTCCCCTCCTCGTCATTCGCCCCCCCGGCCTCGAGACCCTTCGCGGCGGGTCGACCACCCTCCTCTAAAGGTGCAAAATCGCCATTCAGGTGTGATTTGTATGGATGGGGGGTGAAGGGGGGGAGGTAGGGTGAGAGCGACGGTCTCAGGGGGTGGACCTCGGGGGGTAGTGGTTATCCGCCAAAGTGACCACCCACATATCCCGGGTGGTTTTGAAGATATTCCCATCCATACAAATGTGAAAAAGCCACTTTTGTATGGGAGCGGGATGATGGGGGCGGGATGGGGGGACGAAACCTATCCCGGCACTCGGACCACCACGATAGGTGATTATCCCTTAAAGACGCCATCCCTCTATCTCCGGTGGTTTTGGAGGTGTTCCACCTTGAAATTTCCAAAAAGTTGTATGGAGTTTAAAAAAAATGTATGAACGGGATGGGGATTAGCGGTCCGGTGGTAAGGGCCGATGACCCTCTATGACATTCCGCAAACGCCACCCTTCTACCCCTCTTAGTTTCCGAGGACCTCTTACCGCCTTTGTACCAGGTCGGTGGACCGTGGGTGCCACAAGTGCCTGGAGATCGGGATTTCACCCACTATCCGACGGGATAAGATAGACCTCCCCGCATTGCCCCGTTCTAGGTGAAACGGGAGCTGTTCCGAAAAACCATAATTTTGTATGGAGAGGGGATGAAGGGGAGGAGGTGGGGTAAAAGTGACTATCCCAGGGGGTGGAACTCGAGGAGAAACTGCTACCCCCCAAAGTGACCACCCACCCATCCGGGGTGGTTTTGGAGATATTCTCATCCCTTTCGCGAAAATGCCACTTTTGTATGGAGAGGGGCGAAGGGGGGGGAGGTGGGGGAGAGGTGACGGGCCCAGGGGGTGGACCTTGGGGAGAAACTGCTATCCCCCAAAGAGACCGCCTCTCTATCTCTGGTGGTTTTGGAGGTGTTCCACTTTGAATATTTCAAAAAAGTTGTATGGAGTTTAAAAAAAATGTATGAACGGGATGGGGATGAGTGGTCCGATGGTAATTGCCGATGACCCTCTATGACATTCCGCAAACGCCATCCCGCTATCCCTCATAGTTTCCGAGGACCTCTCGCCATCTTTGTACCAGGTCAGTGGACCGAGAGTGGAAATTCGCCTGGAGCTCAGGACGGCACTCTCTATCCGACCGGGTAGGATAGACCGCATCGCTTTGCCATCTTCCAGGTGAAACGGGAGCTGTCCCGAAAAACGGTAAATTTGTATGGGAGCGGGATGAAGGGATGGAAATCCCGAAAAACGGGATGGCTCCCTGGAAGCATCCCACCGAGGGATGGAAACCCGCCATGGAGACCATCCACCTATCCCGGACGGTTTTGGAGATATTCCCATCGTTGTCGCCGAAAAACAGATCCTTGTATGGGGCCGGGATAGACGGGGCGGGATGGCGGGATAAAGTTTATCCCGGAAGTTGGACCACTCCCATAATCGACCCTTCCCGAAGAAACCGCCCCTCTATCCCCGGCGGTTTTGGAGATATCCCGTTTTGTATGATTTGTATGGAGTTTAAAAAAAGTGTATGAAAGGGGTGGGGATGACTCGTTCTGTGGTAACGGCCGATGACCCTCTTTGACTTTCCGCAAACCCCATCCCGCTATCCCTCACACTTTCCGAGATCCCTTGGCCAACTTTTTACCAGGTCGGTGTACCGAGGATCCCGAATTTATTTCTCGACAAATTTTCTTCCTCTTCACGATGAGCCCCAAGGGGGAATCCCCCCGCACCTCCTTCCCGGAGAACTTTATGAGTAGTTGATCGGTGAGTGGGGGTTCGGCTATATTATTGTTAACTAGTTTTTGCGTGCTGCCGCGGTCTGCAAGCAGCCCGCGGGGGCGCGGTTGTGTTTTATTTTGGTTTGGTTTTGCCATGTTTAATTGTTTTGGTTTGTTTTTGGGTCTTTTGTTTTGTAATTCGTGAAAAATTGGGGGTAAGTGAAGGGGGTGGGGGAGGGGGGGGGGGATAGTCTCAATAGGTCACCCTCGTTGAGACCTTTCAAATGATACCCAACACGGTGGGTCTACTTGTAACAGTTGACCGTGGTCTACTGAGTAGACCGGAACTGAAAAATTTTGAAATTTGGTCTACTTAAAAAATTCGTCTTTCCGAGACGTCTCCGATGAGTCCAAACACGACCTGGTTGTGACGCGCCGTTTCTGAGTTACGGACGGGGTGTTAAAAAGTGGGGTGGATTGAAGTCACTATATCTTGGCTGTGTCTAAATGGTTGAAGGGGATGGACTTTTGTGTTGCCTTTTGCCATAATTAATTGTTTTGTTTTGGTTTTGGGGGCTTTGTTTTGTTATTCGTGAAGAAATGGAAGTAAGTTAAGGGGGTGTGGGAGGGAGGGGATAGTCTCAATAGGTCACCCTCGTTGAGACCTTTCAAATGATACCCAACACGGGGGGTCTACCTCCAACAGTTGACCGTAGTCTACTGAGTAGACCGGAACTAAAAAAAATTTAAATTTGGTCTACTTTAAATAATTCGTCTTCCCGAGACGTCTCCGATGAGCCCAAATACGAGGGGTATCGGTCGCATCGTTTCCGAGTTACAAACGGGGTGTTAAAAGGGGTGCATTGGGGTCACTGTATCTTGGCTGTGTCTAAATGGCCGAAGGGGATGGACTTTTGTGTTGCCTTTTGCCATAATTAATTGTTTTGGTTTGTTTTTGGGTCTTTGATATGTTATTCGTGAAGAAATGGGGGTAAGTAAAGTTGGTGGGGGAGGGAGAGGATAGTCTCAATAGGTCATCCTCGTTGAGACCTTTCAAATGATACCCAACACGGGAGGTCTACCTGTAACAGTTGACCGTGGTCTATTGAGTAGACCGGAAATGAAAAATTTTAAAATTTGGTCTACTTAAAAAAATCGTCTTTTCGAGACGTCTCTGATGAGCCCAAACACGACCCGGCTGCTTCAAGTCGTTTCCGAATTACAGCCGGGGGGGTTGGAGGGGGGTTCAAATTTTTTATCTCGTCGAGACGTCTCAAATGAGCCCTAACACGAAGCAGTTGCTTCGTCATTTCCGAATTACGTGTGGGGGGGTTGGAGGGGGGTTCAAATTTTTTATCTCGTCGAGACGTCTCAAATGAGCCCAAACACGACCCGGCTGCGTCAAGTCGTTTCCGAATTACAGCTGGGGGGGTTGGAGGGGGGTTCAAATTTTTTATCTCGTCGAGACGTCTCAAATGAGCCCAAACACGAAGCAGTTGCTTCAAGTCATTTCCGAATTACGTGGGGGGGGTTGGAGGGGGGTTCAAATTTTTTATCTCGTCGAGACATCTCCGATGAGCCCAAACACGACCCGGCTGCGTCGCCCCGTTTCCGAGTTACAGACGGGGTGTTAAAAGGGTGGGGGGGGGGTGGGGTGGATTGGGGTCACTGTATCTTGGCTGTGTCTAAATGGCCGAAGGGGATGGACTTTTGTGTTGCCTTTTGCCATAATTAATTGTTTTGGTTTGGTTTTGGGTCTTTGTTTTGTAATTCGTGAACAATTGAGGATAAGTAAGGGGGGTGGGGGGAAGGAGGGATAGTCTCAATAGGTCACCCTCGTTGAGACCTTTCAAATGATACCCAACACGGGGGGTCTACCTGTAACAGTTGACCGTGGTCTACTGAGTAGACCAAAACTGAAAATTTTTGAAATTTGGTCTACTCGAAAAAATTCATCTTCCCGAGACGTCTCTGATGAACCCAAACACGACCCGGCTGCGACGCGCCGTTTCCGAGTTATGGACGGGGTGTTAAAGGGGGGGGGGGATGGGGTGGATTGGGGTCACTGTATCTTGGCTGTGTCTAAATGGCCGAAGGGGATGGACTTTCGCGGCTCTCCGGTCACCGTTTCCGCCGCTGCGGCCCTCGAGCCCGGGGTCGCGAATTCCTCGGAGGGGGGCCGGGGGGGCGGGTCGCGCTGCGCGCTCCCCTATCCCCCCCTATTCCCCCTCCTCGTCATTCGCCCCCCCGGCCTCGAGACCCTTCGCGGCGGGTCGACCACCCTCCTCTAAAGGTGCAAAATCGCCATTCAGGTGTGATTTGTATGGATGGGGGGTGAAGGGGGGGAGGTAGGGTGAGAGCGACGGTCTCAGGGGGTGGACCTCGGGGGGTAGTGGTTATCCGCCAAAGTGACCACCCACCTATCCCGGGTGGTTTTGGAGATATTCCCATCCATACAAATGTGAAAAAGCCACTTTTGTATGGGAGCGGGACGATGGGGGCGGGATGGGGGGACGAAACCTATCCCGGCACTCGGACCACCACGATAGGTGATTATCCCTTAAAGACGCCATCCCTCTATCTCCGGTGGTTTTGGAGGTGTTCCACCTTGAAATTTCAAAAAAGTTGTATGGAGTTTAAAAAAAATGTATGAACGGGATGGGGATCAGTGGTCCGGTGGTAAGGGCCGATGACCCTCTATGACATTCCGCAAACGCCACCCTTCTACCCCTCTTAGTTTCCGAGGACCTCTTACCGTCTTTGTACCGGGTCCGTGGACCGAGGGTGCCACAAGTGCCTGGAGATCGGGACTTCACCCACTATCCGACGGGATAAGATAGACCGCCTCACATTGCCCAGTTCCAGGTGAAACGGGAGCTGTTCCGAAATACCATAATTTTGTATGGAGACGGGATGAAGGGATGGAAATCCCGAAAAACGGGATGGCCCCTTGGAAGCATCTCACTTCGGGATGGAAACGCGCAATGGAGACCATCCACCTATCCGGGATGGTTTTGGAGATATTCTCATCCCTTTCGCCGAAAATGCCACTTTTGTATGGGAGCGGGATGAAGGGGGCGGGATGGGGGGATGAAACCTATCCCGCTACTCGGACCGCCACGATAGGTGATTATCCCCCGAAGACGCCACCCCTCTACCTCCGGTGGTTTCGGAGGTGTTCCACTTTGAATATGTCAAAAAAGTTGTATGGAGTTTAAAAAAAATGTATGAACGGGATGGGGATGAGTGGTCCGATGGTAATTGCCGATGACCCTCTATGACATTCCGCAAACGCCATCCCCCTATCCCTCTTAGTTTCCGAGGACCTCTCGCCATCTTTGTACCAGGTCCGTGGACCGAGAGTGCCAAAAATGTCTGGACCTCAAGACTTTACCCACTATCCGATGGGATAGGATAGACCGCACCGCATCGCCATCTTCCAGGTGAAACGGGAGCTGTCCCGAAAAAGGGTAAATTTGTATGGGAGCGGGATGAAGGGATGGAAATCCCGAAAAACGGGATGGCCCCCTGGAAGCATCCCACTTAGGGATGGAAACGCGCCATGGAGCCCATCCACCTATCCCGAACGGTTTTGGAGATATTCCCATCATTTTCGCCAAAAAACAGATCCTTGTATGGAGCCGGGATAGACGGGGCGGGATGGCGGGATAAAGTTTATCCCAGAAGTTGGACCACTCCCATAGTCGACCCTTACCGAAGAAACCGCTCTTCTATCCCCGGCGGTTTTAGAGATATCCCGTTTTGTATGATTTGTATGGAGTTTAAAAAAAGTGTATGAAAGGGGTGGGGATGAGCGATCCGGTGGTAAGGGCCGATGACCCTCTTTGACTTTCCGCAAACCCCATCCCGCTATCCCTCACACTTTCCGAGATCCCTTGGCCAACTTTTTACCAGATCGGTGGACCGAGGATCCAGAATTTATTTCTCGACAACTTTTCTTCCTCTCCACGAGGAGCCCCAAGGGGGAATCCCCCCACCACTCCTTCCCGGAAAACTTTGTACGTGATCGGTGGTGGGGATTCGGCTTTATTATTGTTAATAATTAACTAGTGGGTCGCTCGATTCCGCGGGCTTGCAGCCCGCGGGGGGGCGTTGTTGTGTGTTTTTTTTGTCTTATCTTTTGCCATGATTAATTGTTTAGGTGTGGGTATTGGGTCTTTGTTTTGTAAATCGTGAATAATTATAAATTATAAATGACGTAATTGTAATTGGGAGTAAGTAAGGGGGGAGGGGGGGGGGGGAGTTGGCGTAGGTCTAAATGGGTCACCCTCGTTGAGACCTTTCAAATGATACCCAACACGAAGGGTCTATCTGTAACCGTTGACCATGGTCTACTGAGTAGACCGAAATTGTAAAATTTTAAAATTTGGTCTGCTTTAAAAAATTTGTCTTTCCGAGACGTCTCCGATGAGCCCAAACACGACCCGGCTGCGTCAAGTCGTTTCCGATTTACAGCCGGGGGGGTTGGAGGAGGGTTCAAATTTTTTATCTCGAGGAGACGTCTCAAATGAGCCCAAACATGAAGCAGTTGCTTCAAGCCGTTTTCGAACTACAGCCGGGGGGGTTAGAGGGGGGTTCAAATTTTTTATCTCGTCGAGACGTCTCAAACGAGCCCAAACATGAAGCAGTTGCTTCAAGCCGTTTCCGTTTTACGGGCGGAGGGGGTTGCAGGGGGTTCAAATTTTCTATCTCTTCGAGACGTCTCCGATGAGCCCAAACACGACCCCTCTGCGGCGCGCCATCTCCGAGTTACGACTGAGGGGGTCCGAGGGGGGAGGGGGTCAACCTTCGCTTTTTCGGTGCCCCGGTAGACCCTTGCCGTCTCTTATGCGAGTGGAAAAATCCCTTTTAGGTATGATTTTGTATGGAGGGGTGCGAAGGGGGGGAGGTGGGGGGAGGGTGATGGTCCCGAGAGATGGACCTCTGGGAGAAATTACCACCCCCCGAAGAGACCGCACAGGCAGCTGCCGCAGTTGAGGAGTTACGGGAATCGGAAATTTCAAAAAAGTTGTATGGAGTTTAAAAAAAATGTATGAAAGGGGTGGGGATGAGTGGTCCGCTGGTAATGGCCGATCACCCCCTATGACATTCCGCAAACGCCACCTTTCCATCCCTCACAGTTTCGGAGGACCACTAACCAACTTTGTACCAGGTCGGTGGACCGAGGATCGAGGAAATTCCTGGGGTGCGCTACGCCATCCTCTATACGATGGGATGGGATATACCGCTTCGGAAAATCCCTTTCCGGTTGAAATAAATCGCTTTTCCGAAAGACCATAAATTTGTATGGAGAGGGGGTGAAGGGGGTGAAGCGGGGGGAGGGCGATTATCCCGGGGGTGGAACCCGCGGGGTGATGGTTATCCGCCATAGAGACTGACTTCGTATCCTGCATGGTTTTGGAGATATTCCCGTTTTTCCGAAAAAAATGCCACCTTTTGTATGGAGGGGGGGCGAAGGGGGGGAGGTGGGGGGATGAAACTTATTCCGGTACTTGGCCCACCACGATAGGTGATCATCCCCCAAAGACGCCACCCATCTATCCCCAACGGTTTAGGAGGCGTTCCACTTCGAAGATTTCAAAAAAGTTGTATGGAGTTTAAAAAAAATGTATGAAAGGGGTGGGGATGAGTGATCCGCTGGTAATGGCCGATGACCCTCTATGACATTCCGCAAACGCCACCTTTCCATCCCCCACAGTTTCCGAGGACCACTCACCAACTTTGTACCAGGTCGGTGGACCGAGAATCGAGGAAATTCCTGAGGTGCGCTACGCCATCCTCTATACGATGGGAGGGGATACACCGCTTCGAAAAATCCCCTTCCGGTTGAAATAAATCACTTTTCCGAAAAACCATAAATTTGTATGGAGGAGGGGTGAATGGGGTGGAGTGGGGGGAGGGCGTTTATCCCGGGGGGTGGACCCCGCGGGGTGATGGTTATCCGCCATATTGACCGACCACCTATCCCGCATGGTTTTGGAGATATTCCCGTTTTTCCAAAAAAAATGACAATTTTTGTATGGAGGGGGGGCGAAGGGGGGGAGGTGGGGGGATGAAACCTATCCCGGTACTTGGACCACCACGATAGGTGATCATCCCCCGAAGACGCCACCCATCTATCTCCAACGGTTTAGGCGGTGTTCCACTTGGATGAATCCAAAAAAGTTGTATGGAGTTTAAAAAAAATGTATGAAAGGGGTGGGGATGAGTGGTCCAGTGGTAATGGCCGATGACCCCTTATGACATTCCGCAAACGCCATCTTTCCATCCCTCATACTTGCCGAGATCCCGTCGCCAACTTTTTACCAGAACGGTATACCGAGGATATTAGATTTTTCTGGAAGTCACCGGGAAATCCCCTACGCGACCCGCCACCAACGGGAAACCCCCCACCGCTCCTTCCGGGTGTACAATTCGATTAGTCGTGAGATCCGACAACGGTGATTCGTCTTTATAGGGGGTCGGGGGGGTGAAGTGGGGGGAGGGCGATTATTCCGGGGGGTGGACCCCACAGAGGGACACAATCGCGCCATAGACACCGACTTTTCATCCTCTATGGTTTTGGAGATATTCCCGTTTTTCCGAAAAAATGGCCATTTTTGTATGGAGGGGGGGCGAAGGGGGGGAGGTGGGGGGAGAACAAGGGTCCCGGTACTTGGACCTCGAGGAGAAACTGCCACCCCCCGAAGACGCCACCCCTCTATCCCCAACGGTTTAGGAGGCGTTCAACTTTGATGAGTCCAAAAAAGTTGTATGGAGTTTAAAAAAAATGTATGAGAGGGGTGGGGATGACTCGTTCTGTGGCAACGGCCGTTGACCCCCTATGACATTCCGCAAACGCCACCTTTCCATCCCTCACCGTTTCCGAGAACCACTAACCAACTTTTTACCAGAACGGTATACCGAAGATATCAGATTTTTCTGGAGGTCACGGGGAAACCCCCTACACGACCCACCAAAAACGGGAAACCCCCCACTACTCCTTCTAGGAGAACAATTCGATGAGTCAGTCACTAGATCGTTGAGTGGCCTTTCGGCTTTATAGTGTTTTAACTAGCGGGTCGCTCGATTCCGCGGGCTTGCAGCCCGCGGGGGGGCGTTGTTGTGTGTTGTATTTGTCTTATCTTTTGCCATGATTAATTGTTTAGGTGTGGGTATTGGGTCTTTGTTTTGTAAATCGTGAATGAATAATTATAAATGACGTAATTGTAATTGGGAGTAAGTAAGGGGGAGGGGGGGAGTTGGCGTAGGTCTAAATAGGTCACCCTCGTTGAGACCTTTCAAATGATACCCAACACGAAGGGTCTATCTGTAACCGTTGACCATGGTCTACTGAGTAGACCGAAATTGTAAAATTTTGAAATTTTGTCTGCTTTAAAAATTTGTCTTTCAGAGACGTCTCCGATGAGCCCAAACACGACCCGGCTGCGTCAAGTCGTTTCCGATTTACAGCCGGGGGGGTTGGAGAGGGGTTCAAATTTTTTATCTCGAGGAGACGTTTCAAATGAGCCCAAACATGAAGCAGTTGCTTCAAGCCGTTTTCGAACTACAGCCGGGGGGGTTGGAGGGGGGTTCAAATTTTTTATCTCGTCGAGACGTCTCAAATGAGCCCAAACATGAAGCAGTTGCTTCAAGCCGTTTCCGTTTTACGGGCGGAGGGGGTTGCAGGGGCGTTCAAATTTTTTATCTCTTCGAGACGTCTCCGATGACCCCAAACACGACCCCTTTGCGTCGCGCCGTTTCCGGGTTACGACTGAGGGGGTCCGAGGGGGAGGGGCTCAAACTTTTCGCTTTTTCAGTGCTCCAGTAGACCCTTGCCGTCGCTCCGCTTCGCTCCGCGACGGGTCGACCGCCGTCTCTTATGCGGGTGGAAAAATCCCTTTTAGGTGTGATTTTGTATGGAGGGGGGAGTGAGGGGGAGGGCGAGGAGATGGACTTTCGCGGCTCTCGGGCCACCGTTGTCGCCGCTGCGGCCCTCGAGTCCGGGGTCGCAAATTCCTCGGATGGGGGCCGGGGGGGCGGGTCGCGCTGCGCGCTCCCCTATCCCCCCCTGTCCCCCCTCCTCGTCATTCGCCCCCCCGGCCTCGAGACCCTCCGCGGCGGGTCGACCGCCCTCGTTTAAAGGTGCAAAATCGCCATTGAGGTGTGATTTTGTATGAAGGGGGTGTAAAGGGGGGGAGGTGGGGGGAGGTAAACGGTCCCAAGGGGTGGACCTCCGGGGGAAACTTTTATCACCCAAAGGGACCGTACAGATAGCTGCCACCGTTGAGGAGTTATGGGGATCGGAAATTTCAAAAAAGTTGTATGGAGTTTAAAAAAAATGTATGAAAGGGGTGGGGATGACTCGTTCTGTGGCAACTATCGATGACCCTCTATGACATTCCGCAAACGCCACCTTTCCATCCCTCACAGTTTCGGAGGACCACTAACCAACTTCTTACCAGGTCGGTAGACCGAAGATCGAGGAAATTCCTGGGGTGCGCTACGCCATCATCTATACGATGGGATGGGATATACCGCTTCGGAAAATCCCTTTCCGGTTGAAATAAAACGCTTTTCCGAAAAACCATAAATTTGTATGGAGAGGGGGTGAAGGGGCTGGAGTGGGGGGAGGGCGTTTATCCCGGTGGGTGGACCCTGCTGGGTGATGGTTATCCGCCATAGAGACCGACCACCTATCCCGCATGGTTTTGGAGATATTCTCGTTTTTCCGAAAAAATGTCAATTTTTGTATGGAGGGGGGGCAAAGGGGGGGAGGTGGGGGGATGAAACCTATCCCGGTACTTGGACCACCACGATAGGTGATCACCCCCCGAAGACGCCACCCATCTATCCCCAACGGTTTAGGAGGCGTTCCACTTTGATGAGTTCAAAAAAGTTGTATGGAGTTTAAAAAAAATGTATGAAAAGGGTGGGGATGAGTGGTCCGCTGGTAATGGCCGATCACCCCCTATGACATTCCGCAAACGCCATCTTTCCACCCCCCATAGTTTCCGAGATCCCGTCGCCATCTTTGTACCAGGTCGGTGGACCGAGGATCGAGGAAATTCCTGGGGTGCGCTACGCCATCCTCTATACGATGGGATGGGATATACCGCTTGGGAAAATCCCTTTCCGGTTGAAATAAATCGCTTTTCCGAAAAACCATAAAATTGTATGGAGGGGGGGTGAAGGGGGGAAGTTGGGGGGAGGGCGACGGTCCCGGGGGGTGGATATCGAGGTGTGATGGTTATCCGCCATAGACACCGACTTCGCATCCTCTATGGTTTTGGAGATATTCCCGTTTTTCCGAAAAAAATGGCCATTTTTGTATGGAGGGGGGGCGAAGGGGGAAAGTTGAGGGGAGGGGGGCGGTCCCGGGGGGTGGACCTCGGGGAGAAACTGCCACCCCCCGAAGACGCCACCCATCTATCCCCAACGGTTTAGGAGGCGTTCAACTTTGATGAGTCCAAAAAAGTTGTATGGAGTTTAAAAAAAATGTATGAAAGGGGTGGGGATGACTGGTCCGCTGGTAATGGCCGATCACCCTCTGTGACATTCCGCAAACGCCATCTTTCTATTCGTCACCGTTTCCGAGGACCACTCACCAACTTTTTACCAGAACGGTATACCGAGGATATCGGATTTTTCTGGAAGTCACCGGGAAATCCCCTACGCGACCCATCACGAAGGGAATTTCCCCTACCTCTCCTTCCGGGTGTACAATTCGATGAGTCGTGAGATCCGCCAGCGGTGATTCGGCTTTATAGGGGGTCGGGGGGGTGAAGTGGGGGGAGGCCGATCATTCCGGGGGATGGACCCACAGAGGGACACAATCGCGCCACAGACATTGATTTTGCATCCTCTATGGTTTTGGAGATATTCCCGTTTTTCGGAAAAAATGGCCATTTTTGTATGGAGGGGGGGCGAAGGGGGGGAGGTGGGGGGAGGGAGTCTGTCCCAAGAGATGGACCTCGGGGAGAAACTGCCACCCCCCGAAGACGCCACCCATCTATCCCCAACGGTTTAGGAGGCGTTCAACTTTGATGAGTCCAAAAAAGTTGTATGGAGTTTAAAAAAAATGTATGAAAGGGGTGGGGATGAGTGATCCGGTGGCAACGGCCGTTGACCCCCTATGACATTCCGCAAACGCCACCTTTCCATCCCTCACCGTTTCCGAGAACCGCTAACCGACTTTTTACCAGAACGGTATACCGAAGATATCAGATTTTTCTGGAACTCACGGGGAAACCCCCTACGCGACCCACCAAAAACGGGAAACCCCCCACTACTCCTTCTAGGAGAACAATTCGATGAGTCAGTCACTAGATCGTTGAGTGGCCTTTCGGCTTTATAGTGTTTTAAAGTGGCCTTTCGGCTTTATAGTGTTTTAACTAGCGGGTCGCTCGATTCCGCGGGCTTGCAGCCCGCGGGGGGGCGTTGTTGTGTGTTGTATTTGTCTTATCTTTTGCCATGATTAATTGTTTAGGTGTGGGTATTGGGTCTTTGTTTTGTAAATCGTGAATGAATAATTATAAATGACGTAATTGTAATTGGGAGTAAGTAAGGGGGAGGGGGGGAGTTGGCGTAGGTCTAAATAGGTCACCCTCGTTGAGACCTTTCAAATGATACCCAACACGAAGGGTCTATCTGTAACCGTTGACCATGGTCTACTGAGTAGACCGAAATTGTAAAATTTTGAAATTTTGTCTGCTTTAAAAATTTGTCTTTCAGAGACGTCTCCGATGAGCCCAAACACGACCCGGCTGCGTCAAGTCGTTTCCGATTTACAGCCGGGGGGGTTGGAGAGGGGTTCAAATTTTTTATCTCGAGGAGACGTTTCAAATGAGCCCAAACATGAAGCAGTTGCTTCAAGCCGTTTTCGAACTACAGCCGGGGGGGTTGGAGGGGGGTTCAAATTTTTTATCTCGTCGAGACGTCTCAAATGAGCCCAAACATGAAGCAGTTGCTTCAAGCCGTTTCCGTTTTACGGGCGGAGGGGGTTGCAGGGGCGTTCAAATTTTTTATCTCTTCGAGACGTCTCCGATGACCCCAAACACGACCCCTTTGCGTCGCGCCGTTTCCGGGTTACGACTGAGGGGGTCCGAGGGGGAGGGGCTCAAACTTTTCGCTTTTTTCAGTGCTCCAGTAGACCCTTGCCGTCGCTCCGCTTCGCTCCGCGACGGGTCGACCGCCGTCTCTTATGCGGGTGGAAAAATCCCTTTTAGGTGTGATTTTGTATGGAGGGGGGAGTGAGGGGGAGGGCGAGGAGATGGACTTTCGCGGCTCTCGGGCCACCGTTGTCGCCGCTGCGGCCCTCGAGTCCGGGGTCGCAAATTCCTCGGATGGGGGCCGGGGGGGCGGGTCGCGCTGCGCGCTCCCCTATCCCCCCCTGTCCCCCCTCCTCGTCATTCGCCCCCCCGGCCTCGAGACCCTCCGCGGCGGGTCGACCGCCCTCGTTTAAAGGTGCAAAATCGCCATTGAGGTGTGATTTTGTATGAAGGGGGTGTAAAGGGGGGGAGGTGGGGGGAGGTAAACGGTCCCAAGGGGTGGACCTCCGGGGGAAACTTTTATCACCCAAAGGGACCGTACAGATAGCTGCCACCGTTGAGGAGTTATGGGGATCGGAAATTTCAAAAAAGTTGTATGGAGTTTAAAAAAAATGTATGAAAGGGGTGGGGATGACTCGTTCTGTGGCAACTATCGATGACCCTCTATGACATTCCGCAAACGCCACCTTTCCATCCCTCACAGTTTCGGAGGACCACTAACCAACTTCTTACCAGGTCGGTAGACCGAAGATCGAGGAAATTCCTGGGGTGCGCTACGCCATCATCTATACGATGGGATGGGATATACCGCTTCGGAAAATCCCTTTCCGGTTGAAATAAAACGCTTTTCCGAAAAACCATAAATTTGTATGGAGAGGGGGTGAAGGGGCTGGAGTGGGGGGAGGGCGTTTATCCCGGTGGGTGGACCCTGCTGGGTGATGGTTATCCGCCATAGAGACCGACCACCTATCCCGCATGGTTTTGGAGATATTCTCGTTTTTCCGAAAAAATGTCAATTTTTGTATGGAGGGGGGGCAAAGGGGGGGAGGTGGGGGGATGAAACCTATCCCGGTACTTGGACCACCACGATAGGTGATCACCCCCCGAAGACGCCACCCATCTATCCCCAACGGTTTAGGAGGCGTTCCACTTTGATGAGTTCAAAAAAGTTGTATGGAGTTTAAAAAAAATGTATGAAAAGGGTGGGGATGAGTGGTCCGCTGGTAATGGCCGATCACCCCCTATGACATTCCGCAAACGCCATCTTTCCACCCCCCATAGTTTCCGAGATCCCGTCGCCATCTTTGTACCAGGTCGGTGGACCGAGGATCGAGGAAATTCCTGGGGTGCGCTACGCCATCCTCTATACGATGGGATGGGATATACCGCTTGGGAAAATCCCTTTCCGGTTGAAATAAATCGCTTTTCCGAAAAACCATAAAATTGTATGGAGGGGGGGTGAAGGGGGGAAGTTGGGGGGAGGGCGACGGTCCCGGGGGGTGGATATCGAGGTGTGATGGTTATCCGCCATAGACACCGACTTCGCATCCTCTATGGTTTTGGAGATATTCCCGTTTTTCCGAAAAAAATGGCCATTTTTGTATGGAGGGGGGGCGAAGGGGGAAAGTTGAGGGGAGGGGGGCGGTCCCGGGGGGTGGACCTCGGGGAGAAACTGCCACCCCCCGAAGACGCCACCCATCTATCCCCAACGGTTTAGGAGGCGTTCAACTTTGATGAGTCCAAAAAAGTTGTATGGAGTTTAAAAAAAATGTATGAAAGGGGTGGGGATGACTGGTCCGCTGGTAATGGCCGATCACCCTCTGTGACATTCCGCAAACGCCATCTTTCTATTCGTCACCGTTTCCGAGGACCACTCACCAACTTTTTACCAGAACGGTATACCGAGGATATCGGATTTTTCTGGAAGTCACCGGGAAATCCCCTACGCGACCCATCACGAAGGGAATTTCCCCTACCTCTCCTTCCGGGTGTACAATTCGATGAGTCGTGAGATCCGCCAGCGGTGATTCGGCTTTATAGGGGGTCGGGGGGGTGAAGTGGGGGGAGGCCGATCATTCCGGGGGATGGACCCACAGAGGGACACAATCGCGCCACAGACATTGATTTTGCATCCTCTATGGTTTTGGAGATATTCCCGTTTTTCGGAAAAAATGGCCATTTTTGTATGGAGGGGGGGCGAAGGGGGGGAGGTGGGGGGAGGGAGTCTGTCCCAAGAGATGGACCTCGGGGAGAAACTGCCACCCCCCGAAGACGCCACCCATCTATCCCCAACGGTTTAGGAGGCGTTCAACTTTGATGAGTCCAAAAAAGTTGTATGGAGTTTAAAAAAAATGTATGAAAGGGGTGGGGATGAGTGATCCGGTGGCAACGGCCGTTGACCCCCTATGACATTCCGCAAACGCCACCTTTCCATCCCTCACCGTTTCCGAGAACCGCTAACCGACTTTTTACCAGAACGGTATACCGAAGATATCAGATTTTTCTGGAACTCACGGGGAAACCCCCTACGCGACCCACCAAAAACGGGAAACCCCCCACTACTCCTTCTAGGAGAACAATTCGATGAGTCAGTCACTAGATCGTTGAGTGGCCTTTCGGCTTTATAGTGTTTTAATTAATTAATTAACTAGCGGGTCGCTCGATTCCGCGGGCTTGCAGCCCGCGGGGGGGTGATTGTGTTCTGTTTTGTCTATTGTTTTGCCATGATTAATTGTTTTGGTGTGTTTTTGGGTCTTTGTTTTGTAAAAATGGGTCCATTTTGTATGGAGGGGGGGCGAAGGTTGGGAGTTGAGGGGAGGGGGGTGGTCCCGGGGGGTGGACCTCGACGAGAAACTGCCACCCCCCGAAGACGCCACCCCTCTATCCCCAACGGTTTAGGAGGCGTTCCACTTAAAAGATTTCAAAAAAGTTGTATGGAGTTTAAAAAAAATGTATGAAAGGGGTGGGGATGAGTGATCCGGTGGCAATGGCCATTGACCCTCTATGACATTCCGCAAACCCGATCCCTCTGCGACTCATACTTTTTGAGATCCCGTCACCAACTTTTTACCAGAACGGTATACCGAAGATATCAGATTTTTCTGGAACTCACCCGGGAACCCCCTACGCGACCCGCCAAAAACGGGAAACCCCCCACCCCTCCTTCTAGGAGAACAATTATGTCAGTCACTAGTTCTGTCAGTGGGTTTTCGGCTTTATAGTGTTTTAACTAGTGGGTCGCTCGATTCCGCGGGCTTGCAGCCCGCGGGGGGGCGTTGTTGTGTGTTGTATTTGTCTTATCTTTTGCCATGATTAATTGTTTAGGTGTGGGTATTGGGTCTTTGTTTTGTAAATCGTGAATGAATAATTATAAATAACGTAATTGTAATTGGGAGTAAGTAAGGGGGGAGGGGGGGGGGGCGTAGGTCTAAATATGTCACCCTCGTTGAGACCTTTCAAATGATACCCAACACGAAGGGTCTCTCTGTAACCGTTGACCATGGTCTACTGAGTAGACCGAAATTGTCAAATTTTGAAATTTTGTCTACTTAAAAAAATTCGTCTTTCCGAGACGTCTCCGATGAGCCCAAACACGACCCGGCTGCGTCAAGTCGTTTCCGATTTACAGCCGGGGGGGTTGGAGGGGGGTTCAAATTTTTTATATCGTCGAGACGTCTCAAATGAGCCCAAACATGAAGCAGTTGTTTCAAGCCGTTTTCGATCTACAGCCGGGGGGGTTGGAGGGGGGTTCAAATTTTTTATCTCGTCGAGACGTCTCAAATGAGCCCAAACATGAAGCAGTTGCTTCAAGCCGTTTCCGTTTTACGGGCGGAGGGGGTTGCGGGGGGTTCAAATTTTTTATCTCTTCGAGACGTCTCCGATGAGCCCAAACACGACCCCTCTTCGGCGCGCCGTCTCCGAGTTACGACTGAGGGGGTCCGAGGGGGAGGGGCTCAAACTTTTCGCTTTTTCGGTGCTCCGGTAGACCCTTGCCGTCGCTCCGCTTCGCTCCGCGACGGGTCGACCGCCGTCTCTTATGCGGGTGGAAAAATCCCTTTTAGGTGTGATTTTGTATGGAGGGGGGAGTGAAGGGGAGGGCGAGGGGATGGACTTTCGCGGCTCTCGGGCCACCGTTGCCGCCGCTGCGGCCCTCGAGTCCGGGGTCGCAAATTCCTCGGAGGGGGGCCGGGGGGGCGGGTCGCGCTGCGCGCTCCCCTATCCCCCCTGTCCCCCCTCCTCGTCATTCGCCCCCCCGGCCTCGAGACCCTCCGCGGCGGGTCGACCGCCCTCGTCTACGGGTGCAAAATCGCCATCGAGGTGTGATTTTGTATGAAGGGGGTGTAAAGGGGGGGAGGTGGGGGGAGGTAGATGGTCCCAAGGGGTGGACCTCCGGGAGAAAATTTTATCACCCAAAGGGACCGTACAGGCAGCTGCCACCGTTGAGGAGCTATGGGGCTCACAAAGTCCATACAAGTTGTATGGAGTTTAAAAAAAATGTATGAAAGGGGTGGGGATGACTCGTTCCGTGGCAACTACCGATGACCCTCTATGACATTCCGCAAACGCCACCTTTCCATCCCTCATAGTTTCCGAGACCCCGTCGCCATCTTTGTACCAGGTCGGTGGACCGAGGATCGAGGAAATTCCTGGGGTGCGCTACGCAATCCTCTATACGATAGGATGGGATATACCGCTTCGGAAAATCCCTTTCCGGTTGAAATAAATCGCTTTTCCGAAAAACCATAAATTTGTATGGAGGGGGGTGAAGGGGGTGGAGCGGGGGCAGGGCGTTTATCCCGGGGGGTGGACCCCGCGGGGTGATGACTATCCGCCATAGAGACCGACTTCGCATCCTCTATGGTTTTGGAGAAATTCCCGTTTTTCCGAAAAAATTGCCACTTTTTGTATGGAGGGGGAGCAAAGGGGGGGAGGTGGGGGGATGAAACCTATCCCGGTACTTGGACCACCACGATAGGTGATCATCCCCCGAAGACGCCACCCATCTATCTCCAACGGTTTAGGAGGCGTTCCACTTTGATGAGTCCAAAAAAGTTGTATGGAGTTTAAAAAAAATGTATGAAAGGGGTGGGGATGACTCGTCCGCTGGTAATGGCCGATGACCCTCTATGACATTCTGCAAATGCCACCTTTCCATCTCCCATAGTTTCCCAGCACCACTCACCAACTTCTTACCAGGTCGGTAGACCGAGGATCGAGGAAATTCCTGAGGTGCGCTACGCCATCCTCTATACGATGGGAGGGGATACACCGCATTAGAAAATCCCCTTCCGTTTGAAATAAATCGCTTTTCCGAAAAACCATAAATTTGTATGGAGGGGGGGTGAAGGGGGTAACGTAGGGGAAGGGCGTTTATCCCGGGGGGTGGACCCTGCGGGGTGATGGTTATCCGCCATAGTGACCGACCACCTATCCCGCATGGTTTTGGAGATATTCCCGTTTTTCCAAAAAAATGACAATTTTTGTATGGAGGGGGAGCAAAGGAGGGGAGGTGGGGTGATGAAACCTATCCCGGAACTTGGACCTCTGCGAGAAACTGCCACCCCCCGAAGAGACTGCCCCTCTATCCCCAACGGTTTAGGAGGCGTTCCACTTGGAAGATTTCAAAAAAGTTGTATGGAGTTTAAAAAAAATGTATGAAAGGGGTGGGGATGAGCGGTCCGCTGGCAACCACCGATCACCCCCTATGACATTCCGCAAACGCCATCTTTCCATCCCTCACAGTTTCCGAGGACCACTAACCAACTTTTTACCAGAACGGTATACCGAAGATATCGGATTTTTCTGGAACTCAGCGGGGAATCCCCTATGCGACCCATCACAAAGGGAATTTCCCCTACCTCTCCGTCCGGGTGTACAATTCGATGAGTCGTAAAATCCGCCAGCGGTGATTCGGCTTTATAGGGGGGCGAGGGGGTGAAGTGGGGGGAGGCCGATCATTCCGGGGGATGGACCCCACAGAGGGACACAATCGCGTCATAGACACCGACTTTTCATCCTCTATGGTTTTGGAGATATTCCCGTTTTTCCGAAAAAATGGCCATTTTTGTATGGAGGGGGGGCGAAGGGGGGGAGGTGGGGGGAGGGTGACTGTCCCAAGAGGTGGACCTCGGGGAGAAACTGCCACTCCCCGAAGACGCCACCCATCTATCCCCAACGGTTTAGGAGGCGTTCAACTTTGATGAGTCCAAAAAAGTTGTATGGAGTTTAAAAAAAATGTATGAAAGGCGTGGGGATGACTCGTTCTGTGGCAACGGCCATTGACCCTCTATGACATTCCGCAAACGCCACCTTTCCATCTCTCACCGTTTCCGAGGACCGCTAACCAACTTTTTACCAGAACGGTATACCGAAGATATCAGATTTTTCTGGAACTCACCCGGGGACCCCCTACGCGACCCACCAAAAACGGGAAACCCCCCACTACTCCTTCTGGGAGAACATTTTTGTCAGTCAGTCGCTAGTTCCGTCAGTGGGTTTTCAGCTTTATAGTTTATTAACTAGTGGGTCGCTCGATTCCGCGGGCTTGCAGCCCGCGGGGGGGTGGTACTGTGTGTTTTATTTGTCTTATCTTTTGCCATGATTAATTGTTTAGGTGTGGGTATTGGGTCTTTGTTTTGTAAATCGAGAATGAATAATTATAAATGACGTAATTGTAATTGGGAGTAAGTAAGGGGGGAGGGGGGGGGGAGTTGGCGTAGGTCTAAATAGGTCACCCTCGTTGAGACCTTTCAAATGATACCCAACACGTAGGGTCTATCTGTAACCGTTGATCATGGTCTACTGAGTAGACCGAAATTGTCAAATTTTGAAATTTGGTCTACTTCAAAAAAATCGTCCTTCCGAGACGTCTCCGATGAGCCCAAACACGACCCGGTTGCGTCAAGTCATTTCCGATTTACAGCCGGGGGGGTTGGAGGGGGGTTCAAATTTTTTATCTCGAGAAGACGTCTTAAATGAGACCAAACACGAAGTAGTTGCTTCAAGCAGTTTCCGAATTACGGGCGGGGGGGTTGGAGGGGGGTTCAAATTTTTTATCTCGTCGAGCCGTTTCAAATGAGCCCAAACATGAAGCAGTTGCTTCAAGCCGTTTCCGTTTTACGGGCGGAGGGGGTTGCAAGGGGGTTCAAATTTTTTATCTCTTCGAGACGTCTCCGATGAGCCCAAACACGACTCCTCTGCGGCGCGCCGTCTCCGAGTTACGACTGAGGGGGTCCGAGGGGGAGAGGCTCAAACTTTTCGCTTTTTCGGTGCCCCGGTAGACCCTTGCCGTCGCTCCGCTTCGCTCCGCGACGGGTCGACCGCCCTCGTTTAAAGGTGCAAAATCGCCATTGAGGTGTGATTTTGTATGAAGGGGGTTTAAAGGGGGGGAGGTGGGGGGAGATAAACGGTCCCAAGGGGTGGACCTCCGGGGGAAACTTTTATCACCCAAAGGGACCGTACAGGTAACTGCCACCCTTGAGGAGCTATGGGGCTCACAAAGTCCATACAAGTTGTATGGAGTTTAAAAAAAATGTATGAAAGGGGTGGGGATGATTGGTCAAGTGGTAATGTCCGATGACCCTCTATGATATTCCGCAAACGCCACCTTTCCACCCCCCACAGTTTCCCAGGACCACTCACCAACTTCTTACCAGGTCGGTGGACCGAGGATCGAGGAAATTCCTGGGGTGCGCTACGCCATCCTCTATACGATGGGAGGGGATACACCGCTTCGAAAAATCCCCTTCCGGTTGAAATAAATTGCTTTTCCGAAAGACCATAAATTTGTATGGAGGGGGGATGAAGAGGGTGGAGTGGAGGGAGGGCGATTATCCCGGGGGGTGGACCCCGCGGGGTGATTTTTATCCGCCAAAATGACCGACCACCTATCCTCTATGGTTTTGGAGTTTTTCCCATCCTTCCGAAAAAAATGGCCATTTTTGTATGGAGGGGGGGCAAAGGGGGGGAGGTGGGGGGATGAAACCTATCCCGGTACTTGGACCACCACGATAGGTGATCATCCCCCAAAGACGCCACCCCTCCATCCCCAACGGTTTAGGAGATATTAAACTTGGATGAATCCAAAAAAGTTGTATGAAGTTTAAAAAAAATGTATGAAAGGGGTGGGGAAGAGTGGTCATGTGGTAATGGCCGATGACCCTCTATGACATTCCGCAAACGCCACCTTTCCATCCCCCACAGTTTCCGAGGACCACTAACCAACTTTTTACCAGGTCGGTGGACCGAGGATCGAGGAATTTCCTGGGATGCGCTACGCCATCCTCTATATGATGGGATGGGATCTACCGCTTTAGAAAATCTCCTTCCTGTTGAAATAAATAGCTTTTCCGAAAAACCATAATTTTGTATGGAGGGGGGGTGAAGGGGGTGGAGGGGGGAGAGGGCGACGGTCCCGGGGGGTGGATATCGCGGTGTGATGGTTATCCGCCATAGACACCGACTTCGCATCCTCTATGGTTTTGGAGATATTCTCATCCTTCCGAAAAAATGGCCACTTTTTATATGGAGGGGGGGAGAAAAGCGGGAGGTGGGGGGAGGGAGACGGTCCCAAGAGGTGGACCACTGGGAGAATCTGACACCCCCCGAAGAGACCGCCCCTCTATCCCCAACGGTTTAGGAGGCGTTCCACTTGGAAGATTTCAAAAAAGTTGTATGGAGTTTAAAAAAAACGTATAAAAGGGGTGGGGATGACTCGTTCTGTGGCAACTACCGATGACCCCCTATGACATTCCGCAAACGCCATCTTTCTATTGGTCACCGTTTCCGAGGACCACTCACCAACTTTTTACCAGAACGGTATACCGAGGATATCGGATTTTTCTGGAACTCAGCGGGGAATCCCCTATGCGACCCATCACGAAGGGAATTTCCCCTACCTCTCCTTCCGGGTGTACAATTCGATGAGTCGTAAAATCCGCCAGCGGTGATTCGGCTTTATAGGGGGGGCGAGGGGGTGAAGTGGGGGGAGGCAGATTATTTCGGGGGATGGACCCCACGAGGCACTGAAACGCGCCATAGAGACCGACTTTTCATCCTCTATGGTTTTGGAGATATTCCCGTTTTTCCGAAAAAAATGGCCATTTTTGTATGGAAGGGGGGCGAAGGGGGGGAGGTGGGGGGAGAACAAGGGTCCCGGTACTCGGACCTCTGCGAGAAACTGCCACCCCCCGAAGACGCCACCCATCTATCCCCAACGGTTTAGGAGGCGTTCAACTTTGATGAGTCCAAAAAAGTTGTATGGAGTTTAAAAAAAATGTATGAAAGGGGTGTGGATGACTCGTTCTGTGGCAACGGCCATTGACCCTCTATGACATTTCGCAAACCCGATCCCTCTGCGACTCTTACTTTTCGAGATCTCGTCACCAACTTTTTACCAGAACGGTATACCGAGGATATCAGATTTTTCTGGAGGTCACGGGGAAACCCCCTACGCGACCCACACCAAAAGGGATTTCCCCCACCACTCCTTCTGGGAGAACAATTCGATGAGTCAGTCACTAGTTAGGTCGGTGAGTGGCCTTTCGGCTTTATAGTGTATTAATTTCAGCTTTATAGTGTTTTAATTATTCTATAATGAAATAGGTTTCACGAAACAGATAGGAAAACTATATATACTATAATATATAAAATGTCAAAAGGTTTTAAAAGGAACCTTGTTAGTGTTTGATGGCCACTTCGTGAAATATATTTTCGGTTTATAACAGTCAACTCGTCGCCATGATTATATTAAAGCTCTTAGAAACTTTAGCGATTTGGTTTGTTTGTGTCGCCTGTTTTAAATGCGAAAATTTCACAATATTTTAAATACTAAAATTATTTAAATACGGCATATTTTCAAGTAAAATTATTTATTTTACGTCAAAAATATCCAATTTTCAAACTATATTTTAATTAAATCCATCATCGGGACAAATTTTTAATTACGCTACTGTAGGCACTGTGTCTTAGAATCGGTCCTTTCTTTCTTTAGCTCAATACTAGCGATCCGCCCCCGGCTTCGCGTGGATGCAATTCTTCAAATTATACGATCTTTTTTGTTTGTATGTGCAAGCTAATCTCAGAAACAGCTTACCGATTTGAATGCCGTTTTTCACTGTTGTATTGTAGCAAGCTTCCTGTAACATTTAATGTTTGTTTCATTAAAAGCAGTTTAGAAACAAAAAAGTTACACCGATTATCGAAATACCAAGTACATACAGGTTCACAATTTAATTAAATTCACATACTTACTTAATAAAAGGGTATTCTATATTTGTATTGCATTAGGTAAAGGTTGAAATTGGGATCTACATTTTTTTTGTTTTATATTTTACAAGTTCAAATTTTACATTTCATTTTTTTTTTACATTTATGATTTAAATGAAAAACAAATACAAAAGTGGTTTGACCGTTCGAACGGTCGGCACGTGTCCATGTTATCTGGAAGAACGATCAAACATTACGAGCCCATTTCACACGGCGAATTTCCATATACGCTATAAATAATACCAAAGCTTCGCTTTCTATTCAAATATAAGATTACATAGATGTATTCGTATACCTACTGGATATTGCAGGTCTATTAATTTAACATCAATATATATAATATATACCGTACTTATATCCGGGATGTAATAAGAAACTTGCGGCTATATAATCCTATATTAAATCTTTTCATACTGGAAGCATCCACTAAACATTGCTTGACGAGAGAAGAGCAGCACTTTACACTGATTAAGTTATTTCTTTTTTATATATGCCCAAATCCTCAAGAAAAGTTTTATCCCTATAGAATCCGGAACTCGTTAGAAATTGGATGAGATTATTGCGGTCTGTTTCAGCCTTTCAACTTTGATTGATAGGTTTTATTGTTGAAAATATAAATGAAATACATTTAGAATGCTTTTGAGGTAGACGGTTAAGCCAAAAATATCAAGACTTTTAAAATAGTCGAAGCACACGGACCAACTCATATAATTTAAAAGCTCAATTAATCCTAAATAATATAATAAATGCAAAAGGGAGTTTGTTTGTTTGTTTGCTAGGCTATATTTTGCATACTAGTCAGTTAAACAGAAAAGTACATATTAGGTTTTTTCGTCCCGATAAACATAATGTTTCAACAACTTAGAAAATGGGCGCGAACGAAGTGGCGGACAAAAGCTAAGTAAAAGTAACGAATAATATTTAAAATTTATTAACAACTAGCTGGCGCCCGCGACTTCGTCCGCGTTGAAAAAGAAAAAAGTAGCCTATCCTGTGTCCCGTACGTCTCAATGTTTATCTACCAAGTTTCATGAAAATCAGTTGATTCGTTTAAGAGTTATAGAGGAACATACATACTTACATACATACATACATACATACATACAGAAAGAAATTCTAAAAATGGTCAATTTAGTTTCAGTATCATGTATAGAGCCTATAAACACGATATCTCTGAAAACAAAGTAACTTACTCCATGACCAACCCTTACAGATTTATTATTGGTATTGATACAATAGCATAAAATTAAACTTTCAAAATATTTTATTGAAATAAGTATCCAAAAACTTTATTTGTAAGTATTCTAAGATTGCTCTTAGTATCGCACTGAGGCATTACAGCTAACTGACTTTTGGTCCACTTTCGTTCTATTGT
Organism: Synanthedon formicaeformis; assembly: GCA_945859745.1. Lineage (NCBI taxonomy): Eukaryota > Metazoa > Arthropoda > Insecta > Lepidoptera > Sesiidae > Synanthedon > Synanthedon formicaeformis. The sequence goes on along the minus strand of OX243965.1, from coordinate 3,165,553 downwards.
AATATAGTTAATAGTAGAACAACAATGGATGACAATATTACATTCATTTGAATTGAATCTGTCTCACTAAGCAGTAGAATTATTGGCTCACGAGGCAATATAATTATTTAAGGAGTGGGGGAACAAAAGAATACATTCATATCCGTATCGTGGATATAGTATTTTTTTATTTTCGTATAGACATGGTTTAAATAAATACTTATAGTAACAAAAACATAGATATATATATATGCATAATACAAGTTTGGACTAAATCTTTTGTTAGTTTTAATTATTAAACTTTTCACGCTTGAACTAAATTCAAGTTAAACGATCCTTGATCAGCAGATCAAAAGGGAGAAAATTAGAAATTAAAAAAAAAATTATATCTGTCAGTCACTTGAGGCGATATCAAAAAAATTGTACATTTTGAAAAAGCTCAATGTCCCCATATTAATACGGGTGTAAAAAAATCCTATGGTGAATAAATAAGTCGTATTTTTTAAAAAGGCGCTTCAATATTCATTCTTTGGTATATAAATACCAGATCAACTGAATTAGTCCAAAGGTATACAATAAAAACCAAATCTAATGAAGTGAAGTTTTTTTTTGTCATACAAAAAAGTAGTGTCTCCCGTGGTACTTTTAAAAGAAAAAAATAATAACTTTTTCATAATCCATCGAACACAGTTTTTTTTTATAAAGTGTACTTGGAAAACGATCACTGTGCATAAGAAACCTTTTTATTTCTTTAGAAACGTTGTAATAAATAAGAAAACTGAAGTAAAACTGATGTCTCCATATTTCATTACATTGTGTGACGACCGTTGTGTGACGATATTATGTGTCCTGTTATACACTTTCGGAACGCATCCGTATTTTTTTACATCCGGAAACACTCGATTTACCACTCAACCTCACAAAACAAAACGTCAGCCACCTTACTTTTGCTGTATTGCTTTGATTTGCGAGGTTACCGTTTTGTTGCATTGTAAAATATTTACTTGTGTTACGCAATATCTCAGGTAAGTTTAATGATTTTACTACAGATATATTATCTTATGATACTATTTGTAATAAGTAAATCGTGTGATAGACAAGAAATGTGAAAATCTTTTTACTTTGTTTGTAGCGCGTGGTTTCTTGTTTTGATAGGTTATATTTTGCTTCCATTGGGTGACGCCACACAAAAAGAGGGTGCATACACATTGGCAATTTTTATATTCCATTATGTTTCTTTCGTGTGACACATTTTTTCGTTTTAAAATGTTCGTTGTAGTCTGAATATATTTACGTTGTATATTTCTACATTCAAAATGTTAAATTTATATGAATAAAAATTCATTGTGATCCATTAATTCATGATAATTTTGTAATATTTTTTTTATTTTAAACCGACTAAAAAAAAGTTGGTTCTCGTTTATATGTATCTTCGCGATTTTATAAAGAACTACTGATCCGATTTGAAATCTGTTTTCGCCATTCGATTGCATATTTTTTCGTTAACTTATCGCTCTTACTTACTGTAAAGAAAAACACCGTGAGGAGCACAGTACGAAATTGTCCATGTATAGACTCTGCACTAAAAAGCCTTAAATATAAAAAAGAAAAAGAATTTTTTTATATAAGAAATATGAACTTCAAAAACTTACCGAACTAAAACGAAAAATATAAAAACAATAGACTTAGACCAGTTTACATTATCTAACTAAATATATACTTTTTCATTTATGTTTAAAAAATCTATTTTGGCATTTTCTTTTCCGTTTTTAATGTGAAAAATTATATAATTATCTCTATTGGTGTATTTACGTGATAGAACCATAGTTACAATTTGTGCTTTCTGGAGTAGAGAGAATGACGATATCGACAAAAGTTGAGTCAAGAAAATACGGAGAAACTGCTATTGTTTTTACTTGCAAAATGTTGCATTTTAGATTGTTTTCTTTAAGATTTTTAATTACTGATAATATAAATAAGATTTTTAAACTATTTTATTTTTGTTTATTTTTTAAATACCTAACTACCTTAACTATTCTACATAATGTGTTAAACTTTATAGTTTTGCGTCATGTCGAATGTTGATTTGTATAAAATACATTTATTCAAGTCAATTAAAATACAAAATGTAAAAGATAAAATAATGTCCGTAAGCAAATACACTGTTGGTATAATGCAACTTTATATTCCTTTGTGTTACAGAAATGTTAATATTCCATTGTGTTTCTTTTGTGTTACGTACAATTTTTTTGATATTCACTCACTTGGCTTTGTCAAAGATAATATGTGAGCGAGACGACTACTAAAAATATATTTCAATTAAAAGTTGGCTTTTCGCACATTTCGTGCGAAATAAAACTGTGCGAGACGACTACTAGATCAGCTATTGAATACACAAATCAAGAACAAAACAAATATGTACGCATTTCACAGGTATTATTCATATTTGTATTTTACTTTACATGCTAGTTATGAAATTAATTTCCTTTTATACCTGAGATAAATTTAATGAATGTGTAATCTTTATTTCTTTTATTCAACATTTCATTCAACAGTAAAATTAAATGGAATAACCGAAAAATTATAAAATACATATAATTAATTAGTTTGGTGATAAAATAACGAAATTGTCACATCTAGTGGCTTTGCACCTCTATGGTCGCTCCTAAAAATGTGAGTTTCAGTACAAAAACAGAGAAAAGCCCGAGGGCGGGAATGTGAGGCTCTCACGTGCCGAAACCCAGTTGAGATGGGTATGAAATGTGAATATAACAATAATTTGAAAATACGCTGTCTGTTACATGGATGTAGGGACCTTGTACAGAGCCTCTTGGGAAATGAGTGTGCACTTTCATGAAAATATAATAATAGCATAAATTCTGAATAGACGAACCTGCTTCGGTTCAATTCAAAATGTTTGACCTTCAAGGGCAAACAAAAATTCACTTTTTGTTATTGACGTCAATAACATAAACACAGAAAAGATAATAAGCTATAATTAAAATTTGTTCTGTAGCATCATGAAATTATCATGAAATTTTGCACAATATTTTTTATGGATACAGAATTAACATATATAATTTTTTATGATACATGCAGATTTAACTTTTATCTGGGAAAAAAGTACCGATTCATAATGCCAATACATAATGCGCATGTTCTTAGATTAATAATTTTAATGTTTATAATATTTCAGCAGTATTTGGTGTAACTAACTATAATATCTAAGCTTTAACTAAGATATAACGTTTTTTTTTTCACATCATAATTTTCACATTCCCTCCATTTGAAGCGATATTTTTGCCAAATTTTCATGCTTACACCGGCCACGTAAAGCCTATAGGATTGCCCGGTGGCTTTATGCCCTTGGAGCTGTGAGCGGAATTCATAATTCGTAATTAATGACGGCCAAAACATCAGGATCCCGAAACATGCCCGACCTGCATGCAAAAACACTCGGCGAGGAAACGTACCTTGGTAATCTGGAGACCGAAGTCATCAACCTAATATCAACCTTATAATTAAAGCTTTAAGGTTTCGGAGAAGCCGGGCTTGTCGTCTATTCAATATTATTTATTACGAGGGAGCAAAATGTATATAGTAAACAACACTTTCAAAATTCAATGGAATTTTAAGCATTCAGGTTGGCGCGCGGTGCGGGCCCCGTTTCTTACTGCAATTTTAGGGGGAGTGCTCTAATTAAAACTCTTGGTCGGTGGTAACTAGGTATTGTGCTTTAGAATAGACTTTTTGGTGTTTTATTCTTTCACGATGCTTTGTGGCCTAATTAAGAACAGCCGCTGGTTGCGACTTGAGTGAGACAATAAGGAAAATCTCAAACTGATTCAACTGGGCTGAGCGGTTTCAGTAGAAGATACATTTTTTGTTATTAGAAGAAAATATTATCTTGTGTACTTGTTTGTCAAGAAACATTATTGATTTCTTCTACAAGTAATACTTAATAGCAATAAACAGTAGAAACGTCTTAACTAATGGATTTGGATGAAATTCGGACATACATAAATTATCACCATGGTTAACATATTTATAGGATACTTTTTAATCCTGTGCGATCGTAAATAGACAAATATTTTGGCATTTTTAATATTAATTTCACTGAATGATTAAAAATTAGAAGCGCCTGCACGAAATACGTAGCAAACACCTGTGCTCGTGTATTTTAAATACTAATATGAACAGGAGTTTTTAAAATTTACTTTGGGAGTTATTTAAGGAATTTTAATATATTAAAGGGGATCAAATTAAACAACATAGCTTAACTTGATGCAAGTATGTTAGTAGCGTAGTGGTCTGAATTGACTCCGAACTGTACCTAAATAAATCAGTGACAGCAGTTGCAATGTATGATTAGCCGTTGTAACGGAACGACCTTGCGCCTCATCAGATTTACGAAGTTATTTAAATAATTATATTATTATAAAATTGTCTTGTGCGTTCTCACGAAACGACAGGCAGAAAAAAAAGGGATTTCGAAGAAATGTTAAGCGATTGTTTTCAAGAGATTCCACTTGACGCCTTGCTCGCCTAAAATAACAAGTGTAAGCAATAAATAAGCTCAAATGCCATAAGTTTCGTTTTACATGCGTGTCCTTCGTCGAAATTAAATACAAATGACAAGTGTTTGCAATTAGCCACAAGAGGTTTGTGGAAATTTTAAACTATTAGGGTCTGTAATTTATTGCTTGCAATGCGTGGCTACTCGAGAATTATACGAAGGGACGAATTTCAAGAATTGACCTGATAAGCTTTGAGATTTTTTGTGCCAAAATAAGGGTCATTACAAGTGCAAGAGGGATGCAGATAGTCATTAGTGTGGGATTTATGGTGGATACATGAGCGCAAGGGAGATGCATATAGGATTTCCATTAATTTACAGGAGAAAGGGCGGTTTGAAAACCAAAAAGGTTGGATGATGGGTGGAGATATTTGCGTGGGCGCAGCTAAAAATTACGTTGATTGGATAGGGTCGGAGATGCGCGGAAAAAGGCGGGAAGCAAAGTTTACTTGTAAGGGATGAAGGGAATCTACGGGGACTGGCTCTCGGGCTGTGACAGAAGTAGGACGGGAATTAATTACGCGAAGCCAAGAAAGTCAGAGTACGCGGGAAAATACTGAGAGGCCGTAACTCTTTGTATATTGTATTAATTGCAATTAATTCTCTTGCCGATACCAAGTGTTAAGTTTTATTGTTAGTTAGTAACAGTTACTTAGGTAGCATAGGAGAAGCTACGGGGACTGGCTCTCGGGCTGTTACAGAAGTAGGTCGGGAATTAATTGCGCGAAGCCAAGAAAGTCATAGTACGCGGAAAATACTGAGAGGCCGTAACTCTTTGTATATTGTATTAATTGCAATGAATTCTCTTGCCGATCCCAAGTGTTAAGTTTTATTGTTAGTTAGAAAGAGTTACTTAGGTAGCATAGGAGAAGCTACGGGGACTGGCTCTCGGGCTGTTAGAGAAGTAGGACGGCAATTAATTACGCGAAGCCAAGAAAGTCAGAGTACGCGGGAAAATACTGAGAGGCCGTAACTCTTTGTATATTGTATTAATTGCAATTAATTCTCTTGCCGATACCAAGTGTTAAGTTTTATTGTTAGTTAGTAACAGTTACTTAGGTAGCATAGGAGAAGCTACGGGGACTGGCTCTCGGGCTGTGACAGAAGTAGGACGGGAATTAATTACGCGAAGCCAAGAAAGTCAGAGTACGCGGGAAAATACTGAGAGGCCGTAACTCTTTGTATATTGTATTAATTGCAATTAATTCTCTTGCCGATACCAAGTGTTAAGTTTTATTGTTAGTTAGTAACAGTTACTTAGGTAGCATAGGAGAAGCTACGGGGACTGGCTCTCGGGCTGTGACAGAAGTAGGACGGGAATTAATTACGCGAAGCCAAGAAAGTCAGAGTACGCGGGAAAATACTGAGAGGCCGTAACTCTTTGTATATTGTATTAATTGCAATTAATTCTCTTGCCGATACCAAGTGTTAAGTTTTATTGTTAGTTAGTAACAGTTACTTAGGTAGCATAGGAGAAGCTACGGGGACTGGCTCTCGGGCTGTTAGAGAAGTAGGACGGAATTAATTACGCGAAGCCAAGAAAGTCAGAGTACGCGAAAAATACTGAGAGGCCGTAACTCTTTGTATGTTGTATGAATTGCAATTATTCTCTTGCCGATACTAAGTGTTGAATTTTATTGCGAGTTAGAATTAGTCAATTAGGTTGCATTAGCGTTACATTAGTATTTGAAAGTAGTAATTGTGACATAATTAATAATTGGTATGACTTTTGTGAGATATTAGGTATAGGTTTTAGTGTGTGAGTCACGAGTGAAGAGCGGGCATCCGGACGACGGTTTGGCGGTTCGAGATCATCACCTGGAAAGCCGGAAGGGTAGGTCATATAAGTGACCTCGAGGTTAGTGAGCATGGTTAATATTGATTGTGTTTGAATGTTCATCTAATTGAAGAGGGATTTACTTTATATTATGAACCATGTATTGTATAGTTTTGAAAGCGATTGATGGGGTTATTAACATGATAAAATTTAGTTTGAATTTCTGTATTCTATAGTCTACAGGTGCATTACTTTGTGTATGGATTTAACGACAATGTAGATTTATTGACAGAATTAATAGAGTAAATAATCGAAATAGCTATATAGCGGGATTTATTTGTGTAATGCGTTAAGAAAATAGGCTAGTATAGACAATGTAGTGAGAGTTACGCCTTGGCTCTATCACGTCGCGGTGATTAGGAACATAATTTATAATTAGGTATACGAATTGATACTGGAATAGGTGAATACTTTGGTGTTTAATAGGTTTTAATATTGAGAGATAGGCTAGTATAATTCTCAAACTTTGAACCGGTTATTCCTATTAGATTATGGTGAACTACTTAATATTTACTGACCGTTATTGGATATACTCGTATATGTATACCACCAACGTAGGAAAAGGGTTAAGATAGGAAAATGTCCTGCTACGAAGGCATAGGTGGGAACATAGGGAACGATAGGGAGTAAATATAAATATAAGATAAGATAATTTTATTATGATTGCGTGAGGTATGTTAGATAAGACTTAGTATTATAATGTATGTATATTTAACACAAGCAACGTACCCCATTAGGACATAAATGCAGATATCAATCAGTAAATACGAGTGAGGAAAAGAACTATAAAGAGAAGGGTTAAGAATTTATTGAGGTAGATAATTTAATATGACCGTGCGGTGCAAATCAATAACAGACAAATTTAGGGAACAGCAAAAGGCAAATAACTAATGTACGTTACGAACGGGAGTGAGTGAGATTTCGTATGTGTGTAAGTTGGCATTTATGTATTATTGTCCATAGGAGAGTTTGACAGCTATACTGCCAATACATGAAATGATGGATGCGTTAGTTAAATAAATAATTAGCAAATAAGTGTAATAGGGATTAGGATTTAGACACTGGCTACTTCGAGCTAAAAGCATAAAAGAGGTGGAAATATTTGAGTAAAAGTAAGGAGATAAGCACAAGCGATGTCAGAAGGAGTTAATTGTACAGGTGAAATAATTGAATAGGATTGTGAAGTGTATATCGTGGGGACAGAACAAATTATGTAAAGGCAAATGGCAAATAACTAGCGTACGAGTGTGAGTAAGATTTTGTACGTGTGTGAGTTGGTATTTAAGTATTTCTTATAGGAAAGTTTGACAGCTATACTGTCAATACATTAAATGATGGGCGCGTTAGGTTGGTAAATAGTAAACAAGCGTAATAGGTATTTTTATAACAAGGATTTAAAATATAGACACTGGCAACGTCGAGGTAAAACCATATAGAAATATGTGAGTAAGGGTAAGGAAATATGCACAAGCAATGTTAGGAGTTAATAGTACAACTGAAATACCTCTGATAGTACATAGGGTTTTCATGACATAACAGAAGTTTCAGTGAGTGGCCGTATTACGAGTAAGGAGATAAACACATTCTACGTCCAGAGGATAAATAGTGGGAAAACGCTATGAGTACATAAATGGAATTAGCTAGTGAGGTGTAGGCTAGGCAAACCCTATATCGTAAATTAGCTAACTACATGACTCTAAGCAGTATAATGAGTGATGAGGTATCATTTGATGTGAAGATCCGATAGTGTGCGGTGTTTTGCATTGTGGCTTGATAGCATTTTTATATAGAAATTGTAGCTCAAACTGAGTGCAATTTCATTTACATATATTATATTTTAATTGAGATTCTGAAAGAGGACTCTTGATCAAACTTAAAGGCGGAATGGGCCTCTGATCTATGAGCCTAATACATTTTAAGTATCTTAGAATGAACTTTAATAAATAATCATACAAAATTACAAATACCAGACAACTAGCCATTACAATAAAATAACACACGATGGCTTTTGTTCTGTCCCTTATATGAGTCAATAATCTGTGCAGTAATTGCTAATATCTACTGAATATTTGGTATATAACTAGTGAGTTTATATATGATTATCACATGGATTTCTAATATCGAATATTGGCCGCAGATCAAGTTGTAATTCAACAGACTGCGTATTGTAAATTTAATGATAACCTAGTGTCTTTTGAGTAACTGTGTCTAGGCTGTGCTAGGTGAGCTACGAAGAGGCAACCATTCGTGAGTGCCTTTTCCTCTGTCACTGTACACATATAAGATATAAATCTAGTGTTTGCTCAGCGTTCTCTAGTGGTCCTGGGTTGGCTGAAAAGTTATACCACAGTGCCCACGGCATTCATTAGTTTTCTTAAGTACATGCCAGAAACTCACAAGTACAGACTTGTTGCTGTTTTCTCAAGCTAATATTACAAACATGCTAAAATTTAAATATTTACTGTACATGATTACATATATAGTTAACTGTGTCTAGGCTGTGCTAGGTGAGCTACGAAGAGGCAACCATTCGTGAGTGCCTTTTCCTCTGTCACTGTACATATATAAGATATAAATCTAGTATTTGCCCAGCGTTCTCTAGTGGTCCTGGGTTGGCTGAAAAGTTATACCACAGTGCCCACGGCATTCATTAGTTTTCTTAAGTACATGCCAGAAACTCACAAGTACAGACTTGTTGCAGTTTTCTCAAGCCAATATTACAAACATGCTAAAATTTAAATATTTACTGTACATGATTACATATATAGTTAACTGTGTCTAGGCTGTGCTAGGTGAGCTACGAAGAGGCAACCATTCGTGAGTGCCTTTTCCACTGTCACTGTACTTACATAAGATATAAATCTAGTGTTCGCCCAGCGTTCTCTAGTGGTCCTGGGTTAGCTGAAAAGTTATACTACAGTGCCCACGGCATTCATTAGTTTTCTTAAGTACATGCCAGAAACTCACAAGTACAGACTTGTTGCAGTTTTCTCAAGCCAATATTACAAACATGCTAAAATTTAAATATTTACTGTACATGATTACATATATAGTTAACTGTGTCTAGGCTGTGCTAGGTGAGCTACGAAGAGGCAACCATTCGTGAGTGCCTTTTCCTCTGTCACTGTACATATATAAGATATAAATCTAGTGTTCGCCCAGCGTTCTCTAGTGGTCCTGGGTTAGCTGAAAAGTTATACCACAGTGCCCACGGCATTCATTAGTTTTCTTAAGTACGTGCCAGAAACTCACAAGTACAGACTTGTTGCAGTTTTCCCAAGTCAACATAGCAAACATGCTAAAACTTATATATTTTCTGTACATGATCAGTGTAAACTGTCCATTAATAATACCTGCAGACTCAACAGGGCTGTAGCCCAACTAATTGATTTATAAAACATATACTGGCAATATAGTATTGCCTTGTTCCAGTTACCACCTACAATGCACGACTGTTCTAATCAGGCAGTCTTATTATTTACTAAAACAACATACCTGCCAAGCATAGCGCTTGCAGACCTATGAAACCTTCCTATTGTGAGTTTACTCACCAAACCACTCCAATCTCAATATTGAATTGGAATTATAATGATTATTTGATTACTCCACATGGAGAAGCTCGTGGTCAGCTAACACGACCATCTGGTGATCCTCACCCAACGACAATATATTACTGAATTAAAATATCGTCCTTTCGAGTGATTGTAAGTAGGCAGTGCTTCGAACATACGTGTTCTTCTTCGGCTGCAGCGACTTGAGTATGGCGTAATCCGGGAGGTGGTACCCTCATAATTGGGGCACTTTGGATTAGATGTTAATTTACTGACGATCTCAGCGGCAGGACAAACCCTGAGGGAAGTATTTAGCAGTCGAGGCCATTGTAGTCCCGTACCACTAACCGTAGTACTGAAAAAGCGCTTGCGAGCAATCTTAAGTACCTGACTTGCTACAGATCATTCAAAGAGACAAACAACCATGTTCCTGAAACCTTAACATCGTGATGATGGTGTTGATTGACCTAGAGATACTCTCTGGTAAATATTGAAATACAACTATATGGGATTGGAGGATTCCTTATTTCCTACCATTTATCGTCTATATGACGCAACGATATACTATTTCCTGTCAAACGGAGAAAGGAGACTGTGGTTGACTTTCACGACTTGAGGGCGAATGGTTGGGGCTCGCGAGTATCCTTAACCCTTTCGTTAAGAATGGGTTTCTAAATTCCTTTAGCCTGATGGCTTAAAATTCACTAGTCAATATAGTGAAACCTACCTAACCCAAGTTTATATAATTCCTTATCACTAACTGATTAATATATAAATTTCATTAGCTATTTACATTTAGAGAATTCATGCTAGAATATGTATCTATTTAATTCATTAAACAGTTTAGCACAAGCTATTACGTACCTCTATAAAGAATCAAAGGGTTACTATTAATCACAACGTAGAGCACTGCCACTATTAGACGATCACAATGCCAATAAAATACGTTTAAAATTGTATTAAGAAAATTAGTACATATTTTATATGTAATATTATAAGTATGCAAGTATGTGTGTGTGAAGAAAGGAAGGTGTTAAGGTGTTATGGGGAAAAGTTATATATTGTTCAACATAGCGTAGTAGCGTTGTACTTTATATAACCCGAGTTAAGCATCATTTAAATACATCATTTAAATACACCCTCTAATTTATTTATTTCTCTTATTTATTAATTTTATCTTTATTTACTTTTTCTTTAGGGGGGGGTTGTTACAATTTGGTGGTGCCGGTGACCAGGATTTCAAAAACTATGGTCGTACGGCTTTAATATTCTAATATGTAGGCTAAACATGCCTACAATCTGTTGTCCGTGAAATGGATAGAGGTTGAAAACGTAATCGATTGTGCTTAATTGCTTCTTAAATATTATTACCTAGCAGATCTACAAGTATGGTCACCGTTTCTAGAATATGGGGGCGAGATATTTTATGTTAATTTAGTTTGAATTAAGGAATAAAACTTAGAATAAATGGTTAGATAACTTTTATAGTAAATTTATTAAATCAAATTAGTTTAAAATCGCCTAAATTAGTTTTAAACTCACTTAACAAAACTCTCTAATGACAAAACATTGATTGTCAAACTATTTAATAGATTAGAATAAAATAGGAACAATATAAATAACAGCTGTTTTGTATTTGAGAAGGTAAAGACATTCATGACGATGAACCAGATGTGCAATTTTTTGTCGAAACCCACAGTGGGGGCGTTGTATGACTTAATGATTTGGTTAATTGATTAGATGCTATAAGATAAAACTTTAGTAGGGTATTGTTAAGTTTTGTAGATATGATCTATAAATCTTATGTTCCTACAGCTCTAGGTACTAGAGAAATTACTACTCATTTAAATCAATTACGACTTCACGCTTGTAATATATTTGTCCTAAGTTGTCCTACCTTGTGGTTCAAATAAATTAGTAAGTTAAGGCCTTGGGGGTGTGATAACTTAGGTGACGGGGGAAAAGCTATTCATCGCTGCTAGAGCCTAAAGGTAATTGAATCTCATCAAAAGATGAGTTTCATAAAAATTTCAGATATGGTGGTTTTGCATTACGTGTGCGATGTATTTCTCCAGCTAGGGATGGTCGACGCAAGGTTATTAGGTGATTTGTAAATTTTAAGTCGTTTAGAAACTTCTTAAAATTTAGGGGGCGACTGTAACGGAACGACCTTGCGCCTCATCAGATTTACGAAGTTATTTAAATAATTATATTATTATAAAATTGTCTTGTGCGTTCTCACGAAACGACAGGCAGAAAAAAAAGGGATTTCGAAGAAATGTTAAGCGATTGTTTTCAAGAGATTCCACTTGACGCCTTGCTCGCCTAAAATAACAAGTGTAAGCAATAAATAAGCTCAAATGCCATAAGTTTCGTTTTACATGCGTGTCCTTCGTCGAAATTAAATACAAATGACAAGTGTTTGCAATTAGCCACAAGAGGTTTGTGGAAATTTTAAACTATTAGGGTCTGTAATTTATTGCTTGCAATGCGTGGCTACTCGAGAATTATACGAAGGGACGAATTTCAAGAATTGACCTGATAAGCTTTGAGATTTTTTGTGCCAAAATAAGGGTCATTACAAGTGCAAGAGGGATGCAGATAGTCATTAGTGTGGGATTTATGGTGGATACATGAGCGCAAGGGAGATGCATATAGGACTTCCATTAATTTACAGGAGAAAGGGCGGTTTGAAAACCAAAAAGGTTGGATGATGGGTGGAGATATTTGCGTGGGCGCAGCTAAAAATTACGTTGATTGGATAGGGTCGGAGATGCGCGGAAAAAGGCGGGAAGCAAAGTTTACTTGTAAGGGATGAAGGGAATCTACGGGGACTGGCTCTCGGGCTGTGACAGAAGTAGGACGGGAATTAATTACGCGAAGCCAAGAAAGTCAGAGTACGCGGGAAAATACTGAGAGGCCGTAACTCTTTGTATATTGTATTAATTGCAATTAATTCTCTTGCCGATACCAAGTGTTAAGTTTTATTGTTAGTTAGTAACAGTTACTTAGGTAGCATAGGAGAAGCTACGGGGACTGGCTCTCGGGCTGTTACAGAAGTAGGTCGGGAATTAATTGCGCGAAGCCAAGAAAGTCATAGTACGCGGAAAATACTGAGAGGCCGTAACTCTTTGTATATTGTATTAATTGCAATGAATTCTCTTGCCGATCCCAAGTGTTAAGTTTTATTGTTAGTTAGAAAGAGTTACTTAGGTAGCATAGGAGAAGCTACGGGGACTGGCTCTCGGGCTGTTAGAGAAGTAGGACGGGAATTAATTACGCGAAGCCAAGAAAGTCAGAGTACGCGGGAAAATACTGAGAGGCGGTAACTCTTTGTATATTGTATTAATTGCAATTAATTCTCTTGCCGATACCAAGTGTTAAGTTTTATTGTTAGTTAGTAACAGTTACTTAGGTAGCATAGGAGAAGCTACGGGGACTGGCTCTCGGGCTGTGACAGAAGTAGGACGGGAATTAATTACGCGAAGCCAAGAAAGTCAGAGTACGCGGGAAAATACTGAGAGGCCGTAACTCTTTGTATATTGTATTAATTGCAATTAATTCTCTTGCCGATACCAAGTGTTAAGTTTTATTGTTAGTTAGTAACAGTTACTTAGGTAGCATAGGAGAAGCTACGGGGACTGGCTCTCGGGCTGTGACAGAAGTAGGACGGGAATTAATTACGCGAAGCCAAGAAAGTCAGAGTACGCGGGAAAATACTGAGAGGCCGTAACTCTTTGTATATTGTATTAATTGCAATTAATTCTCTTGCCGATACCAAGTGTTAAGTTTTATTGTTAGTTAGTAACAGTTACTTAGGTAGCATAGGAGAAGCTACGGGGACTGGCTCTCGGGCTGTTAGAGAAGTAGGACGGAATTAATTACGCGAAGCCAAGAAAGTCAGAGTACGCGAAAAATACTGAGAGGCCGTAACTCTTTGTATGTTGTATGAATTGCAATTATTCTCTTGCCGATACTAAGTGTTGAATTTTATTGCGAGTTAGAATTAGTCAATTAGGTTGCATTAGCGTTACATTAGTATTTGAAAGTAGTAATTGTGACATAATTAATAATTGGTATGACTTTTGTGAGATATTAGGTATAGGTTTTAGTGTGTGAGTCACGAGTGAAGAGCGGGCATCCGGACGACGGTTTGGCGGTTCGAGATCATCACCTGGAAAGCCGGAAGGGTAGGTCATATAAGTGACCTCGAGGTTAGTGAGCATGGTTAATATTGATTGTGTTTGAATGTTCATCTAATTGAAGAGGGATTTACTTTATATTATGAACCATGTATTGTATAGTTTTGAAAGCGATTGATGGGGTTATTAACATGATAAAATTTAGTTTGAATTTCTGTATTCTATAGTCTACAGGTGCATTACTTTGTGTATGGATTTAACGACAATGTAGATTTATTGACAGAATTAATAGAGTAAATAATCGAAATAGCTATATAGCGGGATTTATTTGTGTAATGCGTTAAGAAAATAGGCTAGTATAGACAATGTAGTGAGAGTTACGCCTTGGCTCTATCACGTCGCGGTGATTAGGAACATAATTTATAATTAGGTATACGAATTGATACTGGAATAGGTGAATACTTTGGTGTTTAATAGGTTTTAATATTGAGAGATAGGCTAGTATAATTCTCAAACTTTGAACCGGTTATTCCTATTAGATTATGGTGAACTACTTAATATTTACTGACCGTTATTGGATATACTCGTATATGTATACCACCAACGTAGGAAAAGGGTTAAGATAGGAAAATGTCCTGCTACGAAGGCATAGGTGGGAACATAGGGAACGATAGGGAGTAAATATAAATATAAGATAAGATAATTTTATTATGATTGCGTGAGGTATGTTAGATAAGACTTAGTATTATAATGTATGTATATTTAACACAAGCAACGTACCCCATTAGGACATAAATGCAGATATCAATCAGTAAATACGAGTGAGGAAAAGAACTATAAAGAGAAGGGTTAAGAATTTATTGAGGTAGATAATTTAATATGACCGTGCGGTGCAAATCAATAACAGACAAATTTAGGGAACAGCAAAAGGCAAATAACTAATGTACGTTACGAACGGGAGTGAGTGAGATTTCGTATGTGTGTAAGTTGGCATTTATGTATTATTGTCCATAGGAGAGTTTGACAGCTATACTGCCAATACATGAAATGATGGATGCGTTAGTTAAATAAATAATTAGCAAATAAGTGTAATAGGGATTAGGATTTAGACACTGGCTACTTCGAGCTAAAAGCATAAAAGAGGTGGAAATATTTGAGTAAAAGTAAGGAGATAAGCACAAGCGATGTCAGAAGGAGTTAATTGTACAGGTGAAATAATTGAATAGGATTGTGAAGTGTATATCGTGGGGACAGAACAAATTATGTAAAGGCAAATGGCAAATAACTAGCGTACGAGTGTGAGTAAGATTTTGTACGTGTGTGAGTTGGTATTTAAGTATTTCTTATAGGAAAGTTTGACAGCTATACTGTCAATACATTAAATGATGGGCGCGTTAGGTTGGTAAATAGTAAACAAGCGTAATAGGTATTTTTATAACAAGGATTTAAAATATAGACACTGGCAACGTCGAGGTAAAACCATATAGAAATATGTGAGTAAGGGTAAGGAAATATGCACAAGCAATGTTAGGAGTTAATAGTACAACTGAAATACCTCTGATAGTACATAGGGTTTTCATGACATAACAGAAGTTTCAGTGAGTGGCCGTATTACGAGTAAGGAGATAAACACATTCTACGTCCAGAGGATAAATAGTGGGAAAACGCTATGAGTACATAAATGGAATTAGCTAGTGAGGTGTAGGCTAGGCAAACCCTATATCGTAAATTAGCTAACTACATGACTCTAAGCAGTATAATGAGTGATGAGGTATCATTTGATGTGAAGATCCGATAGTGTGCGGTGTTTTGCATTGTGGCTTGATAGCATTTTTATATAGAAATTGTAGCTCAAACTGAGTGCAATTTCATTTACATATATTATATTTTAATTGAGATTCTGAAAGAGGACTCTTGATCAAACTTAAAGGCGGAATGGGCCTCTGATCTATGAGCCTAATACATTTTAAGTATCTTAGAATGAACTTTAATAAATAATCATACAAAATTACAAATACCAGACAACTAGCCATTACAATAAAATAACACACGATGGCTTTTGTTCTGTCCCTTATATGAGTCAATAATCTGTGCAGTAATTGCTAATATCTACTGAATATTTGGTATATAACTAGTGAGTTTATATATGATTATCACATGGATTTCTAATATCGAATATTGGCCGCAGATCAAGTTGTAATTCAACAGACTGCGTATTGTAAATTTAATGATAACCTAGTGTCTTTTGAGTAACTGTGTCTAGGCTGTGCTAGGTGAGCTACGAAGAGGCAACCATTCGTGAGTGCCTTTTCCTCTGTCACTGTACACATATAAGATATAAATCTAGTGTTTGCTCAGCGTTCTCTAGTGGTCCTGGGTTGGCTGAAAAGTTATACCACAGTGCCCACGGCATTCATTAGTTTTCTTAAGTACATGCCAGAAACTCACAAGTACAGACTTGTTGCTGTTTTCTCAAGCTAATATTACAAACATGCTAAAATTTAAATATTTACTGTACATGATTACATATATAGTTAACTGTGTCTAGGCTGTGCTAGGTGAGCTACGAAGAGGCAACCATTCGTGAGTGCCTTTTCCTCTGTCACTGTACATATATAAGATATAAATCTAGTATTTGCCCAGCGTTCTCTAGTGGTCCTGGGTTGGCTGAAAAGTTA
Organism: Synanthedon formicaeformis; assembly: GCA_945859745.1. Taxonomy (NCBI): domain Eukaryota; kingdom Metazoa; phylum Arthropoda; class Insecta; order Lepidoptera; family Sesiidae; genus Synanthedon; species Synanthedon formicaeformis. The sequence goes on along the minus strand of OX243965.1, from coordinate 3,148,790 downwards.
TACCACAGTGCCCACGGCATTCATTAGTTTTCTTAAGTACATGCCAGAAACTCACAAGTACAGACTTGTTGCAGTTTTCTCAAGCCAATATTACAAACATGCTAAAATTTAAATATTTACTGTACATGATTACATATATAGTTAACTGTGTCTAGGCTGTGCTAGGTGAGCTACGAAGAGGCAACCATTCGTGAGTGCCTTTTCCACTGTCACTGTACTTACATAAGATATAAATCTAGTGTTCGCCCAGCGTTCTCTAGTGGTCCTGGGTTAGCTGAAAAGTTATACTACAGTGCCCACGGCATTCATTAGTTTTCTTAAGTACATGCCAGAAACTCACAAGTACAGACTTGTTGCAGTTTTCTCAAGCCAATATTACAAACATGCTAAAATTTAAATATTTACTGTACATGATTACATATATAGTTAACTGTGTCTAGGCTGTGCTAGGTGAGCTACGAAGAGGCAACCATTCGTGAGTGCCTTTTCCTCTGTCACTGTACATATATAAGATATAAATCTAGTGTTCGCCCAGCGTTCTCTAGTGGTCCTGGGTTAGCTGAAAAGTTATACCACAGTGCCCACGGCATTCATTAGTTTTCTTAAGTACGTGCCAGAAACTCACAAGTACAGACTTGTTGCAGTTTTCCCAAGTCAACATAGCAAACATGCTAAAACTTATATATTTTCTGTACATGATCAGTGTAAACTGTCCATTAATAATACCTGCAGACTCAACAGGGCTGTAGCCCAACTAATTGATTTATAAAACATATACTGGCAATATAGTATTGCCTTGTTCCAGTTACCACCTACAATGCACGACTGTTCTAATCAGGCAGTCTTATTATTTACTAAAACAACATACCTGCCAAGCATAGCGCTTGCAGACCTATGAAACCTTCCTATTGTGAGTTTACTCACCAAACCACTCCAATCTCAATATTGAATTGGAATTATAATGATTATTTGATTACTCCACATGGAGAAGCTCGTGGTCAGCTAACACGACCATCTGGTGATCCTCACCCAACGACAATATATTACTGAATTAAAATATCGTCCTTTCGAGTGATTGTAAGTAGGCAGTGCTTCGAACATACGTGTTCTTCTTCGGCTGCAGCGACTTGAGTATGGCGTAATCCGGGAGGTGGTACCCTCATAATTGGGGCACTTTGGATTAGATGTTAATTTACTGACGATCTCAGCGGCAGGACAAACCCTGAGGGAAGTATTTAGCAGTCGAGGCCATTGTAGTCCCGTACCACTAACCGTAGTACTGAAAAAGCGCTTGCGAGCAATCTTAAGTACCTGACTTGCTACAGATCATTCAAAGAGACAAACAACCATGTTCCTGAAACCTTAACATCGTGATGATGGTGTTGATTGACCTAGAGATACTCTCTGGTAAATATTGAAATACAACTATATGGGATTGGAGGATTCCTTATTTCCTACCATTTATCGTCTATATGACGCAACGATATACTATTTCCTGTCAAACGGAGAAAGGAGACTGTGGTTGACTTTCACGACTTGAGGGCGAATGGTTTGGGCTCGCGAGTATCCTTAACCCTTTCGTTAAGAATGGGTTTCTAAATTCCTTTAGCCTGATGGCTTAAAATTCACTAGTCAATATAGTGAAACCTACCTAACCCAAGTTTATATAATTCCTTATCACTAACTGATTAATATATAAATTTCATTAGCTATTTACATTTAGAGAATTCATGCTAGAATATGTATCTATTTAATTCATTAAACAGTTTAGCACAAGCTATTACGTACCTCTATAAAGAATCAAAGGGTTACTATTAATCACAACGTAGAGCACTGCCACTATTAGACGATCACAATGCCAATAAAATACGTTTAAAATTGTATTAAGAAAATTAGTACATATTTTATATGTAATATTATAAGTATGCAAGTATGTGTGTGTGAAGAAAGGAAGGTGTTAAGGTGTTATGGGGAAAAGTTATATATTGTTCAACATAGCGTAGTAGCGTTGTACTTTATATAACCCGAGTTAAGCATCATTTAAATACATCATTTAAATACACCCTCTTATTTAATACATATCTTAGTTAAAAGGGTTTTTTTTAGGAATATTCTTTAGGGGGGGTCGTTACACCGTTGTGGAAATGATGTTAATTCGACACGAAACAATCTAATCCGTTTTAGGGTAATCTATTCATCGATGGATTAAGTAGGCACGATGCCGGCTGCTTCATATTCGATACAATATCGATATCGTTGGACACTGTCATCGATCGAGTTTCAACCAACTCCAGTGTGCAACGAGGCAGACTTAATTAGCGCGCAAATGTGGGCCCCGTTTGCATAGTGCAAACAATGCAGTGATGTTTTTAAAAGAATCGAGTTAAATTTTTTCCATAATATGTGAGACTTGTCTCTTGAATAAGTCTTGAATTGAATAGACTAGTTAGGTTAAGTAATTGTGTATCTTTGACGGTAAAACAAATAATTTGAAATATTACAGATTAATTTATAATTTGTTTAAAACTATCATATATAAAAACTAGCTGAACCCGCAAACGTTGAAAAAATTTTTTTTGTGGTATAATAAATAGTTTACAACCTATTCTCAGACCTACCTCAGAATTAACAAAAAAATTCATAAAAATCGTTTGGAGCAGTTTTCTTACAAACACTAGTACAGGAGTTTTATATTAAAATGTTGTTAGTTTCTGTGTATATCTAAAACTTGAAAATGGGTGAACCGATTTTAATTCGGTTTTCACATATGAAAAGAGAGATAAACGGTGAATATTTATATATTTCTCAAAATTGCACCTCGGGCGAAGCCGTGAGCGGGTCGCTAGTTATAGCGACCCGCTTACACCATGAAGCGTACACTAACCGGCATAACATAATTATTATAAAAATGTTAATCTGTTTAGTAGTGGAGAATGCATAGACCGATTTCGATACGGTTTTCCAATGTGAAAAGAGGAATAAACGGGAAAGGTAATATAAAAATTGCACCCCTATGGTGAAGCCGGAAGCGGGTTTCTAGTTCTTCATATTAATATTTTTTTTATAATAAAGACGTGGCAGACAGGCTTGCGGCTCACTTGATGGTAGGTGTTTACCGCCGCCTAATTACACGAGCAACACCAAGGAGAGTGATAGTTTAAATTGTTTTAAAATTGGCGTTAATTGGCATTTAATAGGGATTTCGAAGTCATATAGTTATCGAGTTTCCCGTCTGACTGCAGTAACCACATTCTGTCAGAAGTTCACTTCACGTTCTGTCAAATTCTGAATTTTATAACACGTACTTAGGTAAGTACCTAACCTACCTACACACTGTTGTGTTTTGGTGCATGGTTGAGGGATTCAAGAGGCCATCCAGCCTTCCTACAAATCTTCTTTTACGGTGTAGGTAAGTATATATATACGTATAGTTTTACGGTATCATATATATGGAAGTAAGTTTTGTCGCTTTTGTTAGAGGTATGTAGGTATAAAACTACCTTTGTTATTCGTAAAATAGATAACAAACATTCACACTGGTCCAAAAATTTTGTCTAAACTCTATCTTCTAGACTTCCATGAACTACCCAAAAATACAAATACAATTGAATGATTGAATTTTTTTAAATATTAATAAAAGACTTACCTCAAATATTGCTTAAAATTTTCACTTTCAGGATAAAATCTTCTATGAAAACAATTATAAAGTACTGAAAAAAATTAGATGAACAATTCACAAAACTCCCAAAGAACAGAACTTATTGAGAAAATACATTTTTATGAACACACAATTTTATATTTACATGTTCCGAGAGTAAACAGTACAACAAAATAACCTATAAAGTTTTTTGGCTTTATTTCGGACACTAATCACGTTTGAAAAATGATATTTGTATCAAATTAACGAAACATTTAATAAACGAAACGGATTTTTCACTGAGTTCGAGACGTTTGCAGAATAAATTGGATTTTTGTGTTAATAAACAAATTTCTTCTGATATGTTTTCACTGCTGTCAACTGTTTGACGCCATGGTGAAGACGCATGCGCGGTAAACAGCTCCTGCATTGCGCATGTTGACATGATTAATATTTTTGGGAGACAAGTTGGTTTCGAGAAATTTTTAAAACTTTCATCTATTTTCTGTACAGGCCTATAGGCATTAAATTTTTTTAATATTTTAATTTTTTGGGAAATTCCTCTATTTTCCTTTAATGTCGATATAAAGTAGGTATGCGGTAGACCTATAGGTTACCCTTTATTTTTAGAAAATTACTCTATTTTCTTTAAATGCTTAGTAGGCACGGTTTTATGCACAGAAATTCAATCAAACTAGGCGTAGTAACAATCACCTAATTAAAATATTTACTAATGAAAATGCTGAATTTGAATTGCGTAGTAAAAAAGGGGTAAGAACCAATCTTCAAAAAATAAAAGGTAAGATGGAATCACATTTCACACGTAACTTATAAACCAATATTTTCAATAAAAAAAAAATAAAAAAAATAACTACGCACTAACTAAAAAATGTTTATAAAACCTGCTTCACGGTGCAACCTGCTAATTTATTGACGGATCACGCTCACAGTAAATACCGTGCGTGTAACCGTCGCCTTACGGAATAATAAAGAAAAAGAAGCCTTTTTAGGAATCGTATACAGTATTACAAACATACATAAGTATACATAAATGTTTATGTATCTCAAAACGCTTTGTGAAAACTTCAAAGCCTTTGTAATCAACACGCAGTAAATGGAAACACACCGACACAAGCGACACACAGATTCTCATTCATTACTCACTGAAAACATCTTTGAAATATTTTTTGAATAATCTCGAATTATTTTTTATTTCTTTGTTATTTTCAAATCCACAAGGCAATTGGTCTATGGAGAATTTATAATATTCGTGAGTAGGTATTAGAAATACATAAAATGAAGAAAACTCACTTTTTTTGAAAATAAATAAATAAATAAACACTGTATATACAATGTAACATATATTGTATGTAAAAAACTTCTATATACTAATATTATAAAGAGGTAAAGTTTGTATGTTTGTTTGTACGTAGGAGGTAATCTTCGAAACTACTCATACCAAAGATTTAAATCTTTGTCTCATCAGATTTAAAAAATCTTTTCCCAATAGATCGAATAAAATTTTGCCACATATTGCTTAAATAATCGCTGCTTAAAAACTAAAGGGCCATAAAACAAAAAATCCAAAAATGTTTTAATTGCAAAAATACAATCACATCCCTTCATATTGTATGTTTCAAAAAGACTTATGGTTGTTTTATTCAATACTTAGTATACGAGTATATAGATATTTTTTTATATATTCAAAAGTACCTAACTTATATGCTTTCTCTTCTAGTATTCAGTTTATTATAAATGTACTTAAAAAATTTAATGCTACTTAAAAATACGCTTCCAACGATGTACAATATGCATATATTTGATAAAGAAAAAAATTGACAAATACTAAATTATTTTTTTTCGATTAGCTCTCCTGTAAAAAGTGTAATTTTGATTTGTGGCCGTTTAATTTTCAAGCAGCGATATGCCAAACCTATTTCTGTTAGGTTCTGAATCAATACATTTCCTTCTGAAATTAGAACCAAGTTGAAATTAGAACCAAGAAATTTGAGTCAAGATGTATATATGAACAGTAAAGTTTATATAATGACAAAATGTCATATATAAATAGGGATACCTTTACAGTTTATACCTATAACATTAAACGGAGGAAAAAAACAGGAAGACTGAATTCGAATAAAAACTGAATATCTCCATGTTTTCTAAAAAGTATAAACATTCCATATCGGACGGGCATGCAGTTGCGTGACTTTAAATTCTGGCCTTTTTAAACCAACAAGCTTTACGTGCTTCGTAACAGTCCTAACATGAATTGAGATATTGTGCGAAATGTCTTTATCAAGGGATTTGTTTATTTTTTGAAAGAATTGAATGCTTACTCTGTCTGTCTGATATCTTTTCACGCCTTAACTACTCCACGAATCATCACGAAATGTTTCATACGAGTGATGTGCCGGATCGTTAAAAATGTAGATCCGCGGATACGGATCTTAACTTTCATACTCAATGGGTGTTGGTGCGCGTGACCTCGATTGTTGACGCTCGCCAAACGCTCGCCACTCGACGCTTGCATTACGCTTGCATTACGCTTGCATTGCGCTTGCATTGCGCTTGCATTACGCTTGCATTACGCTTGCATTACGCTTGCATTACGCTTGCATTACGCTTGCATTACGCTTGCATTACGCTTGCATTACGCTTGCATTACGCTTGCATTACGCTTGCATTACGCTTGCATTACGCTTGCATTACGCTTGCATTACGCTTGCAAAGGTGCCAAATGTTTGATTTTAAGAAATATAAAAAAATCTGAATGTAATTTCATAGTTTTTCATTTCTACCTAATCACGTATATGTAGAATTTCAGCTATGAATTAAAACTATACATTATTTAAGAGATTCGTTTAGCAAAGTTTTTCGCGGCAGTAATGTAATGTAATGTTTTTGGCGTCAGGTAGGCAGCAATGGACTTAAGTGCATAAATTTAATAATATATAAACCGTCTGTATAAATATGTTTAATAATATAAAGTATAATAAACCATAATATCTATTAATTTTAAATGCATTTTCTGACAAATGAAATTAGGCTTTTGCAAATTAATTACGACACAATTGCTCATACCCTAAACTGTCCGAACCATTTAATTCCAATATTTGTCCATTACTCCCTAATTCTATAGATTGCTCGACATTTAATTGACGTTTGGATTTGACCCCTGTCACGTTCGATGGAATTTGGAGACGAAATTCTAATTCAGAATCTATTGGTTTTAAAGGGGTTATATTCTGTCTGACAATATACCAGCGAATTTGCTTGCAAAGATATATTATTTTGATGCAATATTCCAACTAATTCAATTGGATCGAAGTTTTGGTGTCTTCCAACTCCTATGGCCGACGCAAAAAACCGGGTGTTATAAGTTTGACGTATGTGTTTGTGTGTCTGTCTGTGGAATCGTAGCTCTCAAGAGGAGCGATTTTGATCCGGATTTTTTTTGTTTGAAAGATGGTGTGTTCGGAATGGTGTGTTCGGAATAATTATGTTCAAGCGTTAGATGACCGTTTCTTAGTAGACGAAGAGGTTTCACTAACTTCCACAGACTCGATTGATGTCAAATTTGGTACTCTGTTACTTCGGTGGATTTTCCATGGAACATGGAAACTTTTACCTGATGTTGCGGCGTTAAGTAGCCTGAGGGATACCTAACTACACAGCAACTGATAGCAGATATAGCGCGTTTGGGCTCTATAGAAAGTCTGGCGTTACTTATAATTTTTTATTATAGCTTGTTTAAAGTAGTTAGACATCATAGCACATGTATTAATGCAGGACCTGACTGCAGTCCTGTGGGAAAGTTCGCATATGAAGAATAGTTTTTCAGGAAAGTCTTGGCAAGTATTTTAGACATTTTTATTCCTTTCTTATAAAAAAAAGAATAAAAAATACGAAACAACTGGCTGAAATGTAATGGTGTTGTATACTTTTGTATAGTCCTTTCATTTAAAAATTTGCTTTCATTTCCTTTTCATTCGTAAGGTTTCTGAAATCAATAAAAAAAATCATACAAAAAATTTATAACGTCATTACTGGAAGATGTACTGGGTGTGGGATACCCGTCTAAAATCTTACAAAGACTCCTACTAAATTTTCCTTAAAAAAATCTGCATATTATGCGAACTTTCCCACAGTTGTCTGCAGGCTGGTCCAGGTCAAAAAAACATTGTAGTATGTCTACTTCTTTTGTCCAGTTAATACGTAATTCCCTTTTAAAAATCTTCCATTCGAAATTCAGAGCTCATTGCGGTATCGCGTGACAGAGTATCACACTAAAATCAATAGCGTGAAAGCGCTTATCTCGTGTTGGTTGAACCTTAGCAGTTCGCTTCATTCCGCTTACTTCGCTTTTTTATTATGAAATATAGCTACTTCACTTGATTAATGGACAAGCGTTTATTTGATTAAATATCACTTTCACTGCCGTGTCGTCACTGTTGAACTGTGGCATATATTTTGAGTAGACATTTGAGGTAGAAGTTTCGCGAAGCTTTTAAGCCCAGAATCACTGCGACTATTGTTGACTACCTTTTACAACACACTGCTAAAGCCACTGTTGTTACTTAGAATTGCTGTAGTTAGGTCCTTTGCCATGATACTTAGCACTGATTTTTACATAGTAGTTATAAAATAAAGTCGCTTCCCGCCGTCTGTCCCCCTCTCTTAGATCTTAAAAAATACGCAATAGATTTTGATGCGGTTTTCATTAATGGAAAGAAAGATAAGCGTAGCCGGAAGCGGGTCGCTAGTGAGAGTACAAGTAAGATTAAGAATATCATTTTCATTTCAATATGAATATTTTTAATCATATTTGTGCTTAGGTATAAAATTGAATCAACATTTTCTAGAAACAGGTGATCAAAATAATTGGTATTTTGTCATTACTATTTGGATAGAAACGTTAAAAAGGGATAGAAAGACTTCTCAGAGATAGCTACGAGGCGAAAGTATAGCAAAAGCGATAGCGTAAGTAACACCACCGCTTTTATAAGCCGTTCAAATTGGTTTTTTGTTGTCTTTAATATAAATAAATTTTACCAATAAATTTCTCAATTCCAATCTCGTTTACATAGGTAGTATCTAGAATTCTTGATTGTCAATGATTTATTAAATTTTTGTGGAGTGCAACCTAATTGATATTAAGTATTTACAAAATATAATAGCCACTTAAGTCTATTTGAAGTTCATAAGTAGGCATTAGAAAATTAGCTATTATTCGAAAAGTAGATTGAAATCTGATTCTATTTATAAGCGAAAGAAGATAGTGGCACGTTGTTAAGTCTAGATACATTCAATTTGTGCAACATCTCTAGAGATTGCGGACGTAAAAGAGATCTCTGGAAATAAGATTTGTATTGGCGAGAGGATTTTTGCAGCTACTTCTAAAGAAGTAATACTCGTACTTACTTATACAATCATCCAGATTGAGTTTCTTGTACAGCGTTTAAATCAGTGATATTTTTGTGACTCGATGTGAACTAATAATTCTTTATTATAATCATAAAAAAAATTCAAAAGGTAATTTGATGAGGATATATTTTATAATAGCAAATATTTCTAATAAGGTTTCTTTTTTAAGTAAGAATGTACATACATTACTTACATTAGCTAAACACCTAAATCTACATTAGGTACATTAACTAGAATTACAAAAATATAGTCATTTCATAAATAATTGTATAATCACTGTACTAATAACATGAAATTTCAATGTAAACAGTTAAGATTGCATTTCAGCGGAAATTCCCAATGTAACGCATACGCTTCTTACTACTTATGCATTAAACTGTTTTACTATGAGTTCACTATTTAAGTTATCAAAACAGTAGAATAAAAAAAAAATGTATTTGTCAAAGTCAACTTATGGACTCGTCACTTAGTTTAAAAGTTTATTCCAATCCTCATAAAGTCCTGTGTCTATCCCTGCTACAGCGATTCACTGCCCACCACTTCGCTGCTTAAAAACTAAAGAGCCACAAATCAAAATTACACTTTTTACAGGAGAGCTAACCAAAAAAATCTAAAAAAAAAATTTCTATTTTTTTCTTATTAGATATATATTAAATATATGCATATTATACATCGTTAAAAGCGTATTTTTAAGTAGCATTAAAGGTTTTAAGTATCTACTTATAAACTGAATACTAGAAGATATATTTAATAAGCATATAAGTTACTTTTGAATATGTAAAACTAAAAATCAAAGAAAAAATCATAAGAAAAACACATTCAATTGAAACCAGCGCTTATGAGTTTGTGACCCCTATTTGTAGTTTTACCAGATTCTGATGTTGAATGAGATTTCCTGGCAAAATATCTGACTTGGCAATAAATTTTCTTGACATTTTGTGTCAGTGTTATATTTATGGTAGATTGGAGGCAGCAATTTGAATATGCGTGTTTCAGATACGGTGCGGGAAGTGAAAGACCAGCAGTTGCTGAAAGCAGCCATCCCTTCCTTAATCCTTCTATGGTCGGCAGCTTACTTGCAGCACCTATTATGTAGTTGCTTGTGTTATAGGCGACGGTATCCACCTAACATCGAGTGGACTGTTAGCCTGTCTGTCGACCTTAACATAAAAAAGGCAATATTCAGCTACCAAAAAGTACGAGCCGGTTTAGATGAATAAAACTATTTAATTATTAGATGAGATTCTTTTATTATCATTTTTTTGTGATTAAACTGCTTAATAAATATGTTGATATTTGTTTATTTCTTACTAGCTGGTGCCCGCGTCTTCGTCCACGTTGAAAAATAAAAAAAATAAGCAATGTAACGCTTGACAACTTGTTGCCATAACACTTTGGCCAAGCGTTAGTTTTTTATTTTATTTTAGATGATCCCTCGGGAATAGCCTTTTTTTTGGATGAAAGGTACCCTATGTCCTTCCTGGTGTCCCAGACAACGTGTATGCAAAATTTCATGGTGATCGGTTTAGTAGTTTTTGCGTGAAAGCGTAACGAACAAACAAACAAATTCACATTTATAATATTATTAAGGATATTTTTTTCCCTTTTTTAAATTTTCCTGTGAATTTCCAATTTTCTACGTTTCCCTGCCAGCTGAAATTTCGGACATGTCATGGAATTTCCTGTCATCTGACACCTATATATATGGCATTTATACATATATATGCAACTACTTACAAACTAGCTATCTTTTGCGTCGGATCACTTGTCGACTTTTTTTTTTTTTTCAAAAAATATATATTGAAGTTTGTACAAATGGTAGAGGACACCACGTGATAAGAGATCTTGTTATGTGTCTAGTGCTCAGGAAGCGGGCAGGTGTACACATTACAGTGAACTCGGTAGACGACTGGTGTAAATTACGTTCATTCATATATGAATATCCAACTACCGTAGGTTGTTCCTTGCTCGCTCGAACAGTTAATGCGTTTATTTGCTCTAATATTATTCACTTGTCTTCATATTGTCTGATTAGAAGAAAAACATGCGTGCGTACCGAAAGATCTGTACGCAATACTGAATTCTACAAAATTTTCTATAAAGACATTTTTAAAGTATATTTAAACACGATTAAAAACAATATGAAAAAATATTTTTTGGATTTTGGTTTGTACTAAAAAAACCATATTTTCAATAAAAAAAAAGTAAAAAAAATCTAACTAATTGTTTTCAATAAATTTATTTACTTAAAAGATAATGCTAGTCAATTGTAACAATCTCATATAAAAAAAAAAAAATAACAAATAATAAGCATCTCTGTTAATAGCCTATGTATGACATGTTTGTCATATATTATGGTGGTGCCGTATTTTTATATGACATCTCGGGAATAGTACTTTTTTTTTGAATGAAAGGTACACTGTACTTTTCTGTATCCTTAAATATGCAAAATTTCATGATTATTGGTATGAGTTGTTAAGGTGTGATAAATTAGTTAGGATTCTACAAAAAAAAAATACAATTAAACAACCCTTGTGAGGAATCAATTTATTATGTAGATGTAATAAGTACTCATACCAAAGATATAATATTTCGATGACTTATTTTATACATATAAAAGCCATACTTTCCCTTTTTATCTATACCTACTAATATTATAAAGAGAAAGGATTTGTAAAGTGAAGAAAAATTCTTTCACTGTTGGGAAACTATATTATCAACGAGTAACATAGGCTACATTTTATAAAGTTAAGCAGATGAAGTCACGTGCAACAGCTAGTTCATTAATAAAGCAAATTGTTCCGATGCTTTTTTATTTACTACAGTTCATCACTGTTTCGTATATGAAAGAACTTTGTTATTGCAGTTATAAAAAAACTTTCTTTATTACGTACGGTTGGAAGAATTATCGTCAATATACGAGTATATGTTATATATATAGAGAGAGAGAGAGAGAGAGCTACCTAAATAGCCTAAATAGACGCTTTTTGTACTTAGTATTATTAGAGATTTTTACTGCTGAGTGTTTAGAAAATAGTCTTTAGAGGGCTATTTGCATTAATTTTAATACATCTAAAAACCTGCAAGGGTTCCATATCCGTCTAATGTTAGCATCGGCAGTGCACCTAAAACCTTTCTATTGTTGCTTTTGACTAAAGGCGACGGTAGGCATTTAGTATCAAGAAGACCCCCTGTCTTCTTCCCTTCTTAATTTAAAAGAAAATGTTTATCGAACAAGGCAAAGGACAATGGGCAAAAATGTATGGAGTCTGGGCTTCATGTGGTTCATGTGGTCTTAAGACTACTTTAAGACGTCATATCTCCGAAAGTACTAACATTTGACCTTAGTTTTATTAGTAACTCATGTTCTGCTTAAAAAGCCCTATCTAACGGTATATCGCATGTTACTATTGAGAGGTGGGCCCAAAATTACCTATTGTCTTTTGAAAAAGCAACTCTTTTTTTCGCTTCTTCAACGTTCTTCGTTTTTATTTAACGTTTCAAGAACAGACTTTTATTCGTATTTATCAGGATAAAATAGATTGAAATACCTATTCTGGATGTTAGTAATGATAATGAATGACCATATTGCGTAAATTCTATATTATATAAATTATGTCATGCAGACCAACATTGATCTCCATTAACGGTAGTTCAATCAAACAGAATACATCAAAATATTCCTGTGAATTTAGATTGTGTGGTCCAAAGAAATAAATCATTTTTGTGTGCGTTAATGAACGCAATTACTCTGTCTCCAAAGTAAGGGATACTTTATTATCCCTTACTTTTGTGGGATGTGGTATAATTATGGGATGAAAGCGCGAATGCTCTTGGTGCTTTTGAGCAAACAGTTTTAACCTATTTTAAATTGAAACGTCAGACTAATAATGCCCTATACTCGTACCTACTATATTTTTATGGTTATATATTTTCGGATTTTTCGTCTTTGATATTCACTGATTTTTCATTTTTCAGTCTGAGACTAATTAAATGTCAGGCAGATGTTTTTTTTAGCGAGGATAGTCGCCAATCTTCGTTGAAGAAGTGGCACTTTAAGAAGAAGAAGAAGAAATCTATTATGTATGAATATTCTATTCAATAAACTAATTTGCGGGATGGCATACTCTAAACTTATTCTTTACTTAATCTTACACTAAACTTACCATTAACTTAATTTATACTTCAAGAGGTAAGGAAGAGATGGGGAAAAGGGGGGAGGGGGGGAAACTTAAGCAAGATATCTTTATATTTATTAGTATTTTCAATAAAAATACTGATAATAATAAAAGAACTTAAGATTATATGAAGGCAGAACAAAAATAATTGAAATATTTGATGAAATAGTTAATTTCGATCTAAATCGAAATTAATCGAAAGCGGCTTGAACTTTACAACTAATTGTAAAGTTCAAGCCGCTTTTTGGTGGTTTGAACAAAATTGTTTTCGAATGCTGTTATGGACGAAATACACGATCAATCATTGTGCCCACACACGGTCAGTCCAATTTTCTGTCATTTATGCGTTTAACCGAGCCGAGTGACGTTGACATGAGCTCAATTCGAAAGGGCGGCAAGATGCCACGGCGTAGTGTTTCTACCAAGGAGGATAGAATACGTTTTCTATAAAATAGAATAGATAGAATAGAAGAGGATAGAATAGAAAATGTATTCTATCCTCCTTGGTAGAAACACTACGCCGTGGCATCTTGCCTCCTTGGTTTCTACCTTGGTTTGAAATCCAGTGTTTGACATCAAGCCATCAGTTTTTACCATTCACGATCAAATTTTGGCTTCACGTCAGTCAATTTGACGCAATGGACTGATCGTGTATTTCTTCCATTAGAAAAGAAATGTTTTATTTAAAAGCCGTATCGAGCCCGCTTTAAAAAAAATCTTAAAGCGATTTCCTCTTCATTCTATGCTTTAGACCAAAACCCACGGTTTTGATGTTTACACTACTACATTTGTATGTGGTAGAAACGTAACTCGATGCATATTTCATCAACGCCTACGCTCAATGAATTCCAAAGCTGAATTTGGCACAAACGCCAAATTCGATAAGCGTCAGACTTTGAGTAGGACTCGATCGCTCGATATGTAGTTAATGGAATTACGCCACCCACTTTGTGGATTTCAAAACTAACAGCCTAAGCTGTTAGTGGATTTTTATAAAAGTATTTTTTCCTTTGATTTCGCTTTGAATTATAAATGATTACATTTCATTTTTCTTTGTAAAAGGCTAAACACTTCGTATTCTTTAAATATTGAGTCAAGTACTTTTGAAGATGTTTTGCTGCAAACTCTGTTGCCGACGTTTTCTAAAAGCAACCACCCTCTTACCTTGATCACTTTGATTATGATGTATCATGTATTGGGTACGCCTGCGTAAACAAAGGGTACCTACCATAGCAGATTTTCATGTCCTAGACTAGGTGTAAGTTATTTATTCAAACTGTTATTATGTAATATTAACCTGTAAATTTTCTTAAAATAAAATAAATAAATAAATACTGTTCCCTTACCCTTCACATTGTTAGAGTGTGCATCTACACTATAGCGCACAAGCAACCCCCTGATGTGCAACCTTTTGTTATATTAAAAACTAGCTGGTGCCCGCAACTTCGTCCGCGTTGAAAAAGAATAAGTAGCCTATCCTGTATTCCGTACGTCTAAATGTTTATCTAGCAAGTTTCATGAAAATCAGTTAATTCGTTTAAGAGTTATGGAGGAACATACATAAGTACATACAATACCTACACTTACAGATTTATTATTTAGTATTGATGATATTGATTGATAAGAAAAATACACTTATTGTAATCTTTTCAAATTGCTATAATTATTTCTCTGTTCTTTTATAATGATAATATTTGTTTCTAGAACCTACAATATAGTTACGTGAAAACGTATTTATTAGCTAAGATTTTTGTATAGATTTATAAGGATTTAAATAAAAACTCGATACCTTTTGTAAGAATTGTTAGACTTTGTATGTAACTATACTTTCCGCACATTAAGGTTTAAGTAGCAAGCAAGTTTTTTTGACTTAAGTAATATTTTAAAAAAATATCTTAATTTAAATAACCAATACAGTTATTGAAGATGGGTTAATACACTTGAAAACACTATTAATTTTACGAATGAAGTATTTATGAAGTAACATAGATAGATAAAGTTTTAATCACATTCAAGCTTTTAAAATTTAATCTTATTATATTAATTATTAAATGTAAATGACATAGCAACTATATAAATGTTAAAGATTACGTCTGTTTACATTCGTTGATGGCGACTTGGCGTGACTCTAACCCTTTTCAGTGAGAAAATATAATTGTTAAATAATTGAAAAGGGCTCTGAAAGGTAATATTATTATAGTGTTTTTTTTATTACTTATGTTGCATTTAACTGCTTATTGACGATATAATTTATATATCAAAAATTTTTAAGTAGGTACTATAATATGAAATAGAAAATACAAAATAGGCCCAACCACTACCCATTTACCTTATTAGAAATTAGCTAATTAGAAAATGTACCCATTTGTAATTAGCTATTGATATAAAAAAATTAAAAACTTTTTTTTTCACCTTCAAAATTATGTGATCTAATTACTACTAGTAAGCTAAGACTTTTTCCTCATAAAGTGCCGCTTTTCTACGAAGGTTGTTGACCCACAAGGCTGTTAAGACAGCCTTGACCATCTTCCAAAGGCCCTTGGAAGATAATGCACGAATGAGGGTGAGTGATCATACCACTCTTAAATTATTTAATCTAGATATCCTTAAGGATATCAAAATTAAATAAATAACTACGAATAAAACGTTTCAAATTGTCATGCCAATGAATAAATATATAGATCATTTTCATAATTTCGGGTTTTGTGAGGGAGGTCCTATTGAAAAAGAAGGAGGTACACGGAAGTGTAGCTGCGGATAGCAGCTAGGAGGGCCTAGTACCACGAAGTAATGCTAACGCGGTCCTGTGGTTTTAGGGTACTAGAGAGGGGAGGTTTTTAGTGAGTAAAAACCTCACACTATCGATCACTTGACCGATGTCTGTTTTCCTCCTCCTCTCATCAATACTAATAATAAATCTCTAAGGGTCGGTCATGAAGTAATTTACTTTGTTTTCAGAGATATCGTGTTTATAGGCTCTGTACATGATACTGAAACTAAATTGACGATTTTTAGAATTTTTTTCTGTATGTATGTATGTATGTATGTATGTATGTATGTATGTATGTATGTATGTATGTATGTATGTATGTATGTATGTATGTATGTATGTATGTATGTATGTATGTATGTATGTATGTATGTATGTATGTATGTATGTATGTATGTATGTATGTATGTATGTATGTATGTATGTATGTATGTATGTATGTATGTATGTATGTATGTATGTATGTATGTATGTATGTATGTATGTATGTATGTATGTATGTATGTATGTATGTATGTATGTATGTATGTATGTATGTATGTATGTATGTATGTATGTATGTATGTATGTATGTATGTATGTATGTATGTATGTATGTATGTATGTATGTATGTATGTATGTATGTATGTATGTATGTATGTATGTATGTATGTATGTATGTATGTATGTATGTATGTATGTATGTATGTATGTATGTATGTATGTATGTATGTATGTATGTATGTATGTATGTATGTATGTATGTATGTATGTATGTATGTATGTATGTATGTATGTATGTATGTATGTATGTATGTATGTATGTATGTATGTATGTATGTATGTATGTATGTATGTATGTATGTATGTATGTATGTATGTATGTATGTATGTATGTATGTATGTATGTATGTATGTATGTATGTATGTATGTATGTATGTATGTATGTATGTATGTATGTATGTATGTATGTATGTATGTATGTATGTATGTATGTATGTATGTATGTATGTATGTATGTATGTATGTATGTATGTATGTATGTATGTATGTATGTATGTATGTATGTATGTATGTATGTTCCTCCATAACTCTTAAACGAATTAACTGATTTTCATGAAACTTGGCAGATAAACATTTAGACGTATGGGACACAAGATAGGCTACTTTTTCTTTTTCAACGCGGACGAAGTCGCGGGCGCCAGCTAGTTAAAAAATAAATCCATAAATGATATTAATAAAGTGACTTTTACTTCCACTTGCGTGAATTTTAATCATTTCCAATACCTACAACAGTTATTATGGCATTAATGGAAATTATTTTAAACGAAATCCCGTTCAAGAGAGGATCGGAAACGAATTGTTGTATTTCAATTTTAATTTGGCATTTATTATTTATTGAATCCTCGTTCCAATGTAGTTATCATTTTCATACAAAACTGGATTCCGTTGAAATGAATCTGGAACCTATATTTTATTTTAAATCGTATTTTTACGTAAAAGGCTTTTTTTGTTCGGTAACATAAAAGATTTCAGCATGATTTCAGGTTCAAACAATGAATGCCTTTTTCATATATTTTTATTGTATTATTAATAAAATGAATTCTCTGCAAATCTTTGTTTTAATTTATGTATATAGCTTTGAACTGTAAATTACTTGATGTTAAATCTTAAAACAATAATTACTGTAATTTGTTAATAATTACTATTCTAATTAAACTCCAATCAATACTTGTTTTATAAAAGTATATAACCACAATAATTTTTTTAACAATGATCAAATCAATGTTCAGATTTTCAGATAAATATTGTCTTGTATCACAGCTAATTAGGTAAAATAAGAAATAAAAGCATTTAGTGTTTATAGGTAGTATTTTCTTTAATTACTCATCAATTTGGGACTAGAGATATTGTCAAAGGGGAAGATTTGAAGATATGGTTTCTTATTCTAAATTAGAACCTCTGGTTGGGGTTTTCAGGTTTAGGTGGGTGGGTTCTGATGTACTCGATGGCCCTCACGATGTAATCAGGAATGGGCTGGGGAGCTGGGGTGGTGGGGAGATGAGCACCCTGTAACGAAGAGTAAACAATAAATATTTTTCAATCAAATGTAATCTTAGTACAATCTTGTGACTGGAGACACTAAAGTAAGGCCAACGAGACAACGCAATGAATGTAAACAAACTTTCTAGGGTTGTCAAGATGGCTTCCTTTACTAACTTTAAAATTACTTTAAAATTTAAAAAAAAAATGTTCTATAGACATTTTAATGAAGAGCTTACCTGGGGTTGGTATCCGAATTCGTTGGCAATGTAGCTAGTCTGAATGGGAGTGCCATCAGGAGCAGTGTACTGGTTTGATCCTTGAACTTCGATAGCTGCGTCCTCCTTTAAAAAAAAAATTAGTACATACATAATTTTTGTAAAATAACTTACGGAATTCCATATAAAAAAGAATGAATCGCTAAATATTGTGTTGCTAAGCGCAAACTCGAGAACAGCTAGACCAATTCGGTCTTCAAATATACGTTGAAATATTCCTAAGTGCTTTTGCTGACTAAAAACGCCCACATCTCCTTTCCAATTATTAAGTTCATATAATAATACATTTATATGTAAGTATTATGTAAATGTATGACGATACAAAAATTTGATGTGCAATGTTGAAAGGAATTCAGATATTGCGGATTATCTAATTTGATTCTAGATTGCCAATCGCATCTCGTAATTACGTCATATCATTGTTTATAAATAACAATATTAGTGCTAGACAATATTTAAATATTAAAAAAATATTATTAAACATTAATTAAGACTGACGTATTAATTCTCATGACGAAATGTTGATTTTATTGAGAGTGAGAAATAAATATATTTTTTAAAAACATATATTTTCAAATATTCAAGTAAAGAAAGTAAGCAAAGAAAAAAAATTATTTCACATTCATAAGTACTTACTAAGTTATTTTGTGTGCCGCTATTTGTATTTATAAATATTTTCTTTAAAATAATCGATTTTGACAATGTAATATTTTTTAATATGAGTTAAATCACATAATTAATTTTACTTTATGGGAATCAAACATTTATGCCTATTCACTTAACATATTATATTTTGATATACCTATCAATCTCTTGCGTAAACGTCGACATTGAATAAAACCACATCAAATTAATTAACATATTTAGATCGTACGTTCCATCTTCTAGTTTACTTAAATGTCATGATATAACCTTGATTCTGAATCCAGTGTGTTTAAATTATCAATATACGTTAAGCTCTTGTTTTTCCCTTCGCGACAACCTTGACTTGGATATTCCATTAATTTGTTCAATTCTATTATTATACGAAACAACTTTATGCAACCGCATGATTCGACTAACAATCAATCGTTAGGAATTTAAGTCATCGGTATTTGATTATATAACAGACAGAAAAAAAAATTATTGTGTAACATTTATTCGAATAAAATTTAGTGTTCTTTTAACGATTATGTTTGCGATATTTAGAATAAGGTTTAGAAAGCAAAAGATTAAACACAAAAATCGTTGGTTTTTTTTCTTACATAATAATATAATAATCGTAACCCATAAAGTTTTCAAGTATAAATTATAATTTTGTTGTATCTTTACTTAGTATAAAACAAATCTGTCACTTTGTATGATTATGATATTAGATCTTATAAACTACGAAAGAGCGTTAAACTAGGAAGGTTTTTATATAAAATTTGCTGAAAAAATTGCACCCATACGAAATCGGGAGCAGATCGCTAGTCATATGTGCAAAATACTCAGGAACGATTTGTGTATTTTGTGTGAAAGTTTCCTATATTAAAAAGAATTTCTGTCTACAATTTAAATGTTTTATGAATTATTATGAAATTAAACCAATTGGTAATCGCTAGTCTACGGTGAATCCAGTCTGCTTATAACCAGTTCATTTGTAAAATTATGTAGGTTAGGCCTACATCCAGTCCTACGTCGGTGATGATGATGAATAAGGCGCCCCAGTCAAAGTAACAATTTAAAACGTTAACGAAGTTCGAAAACAATAAAATATATGGGTTTGACATATGCTGTCGCTAAATCACGTGATAGATCCCATACATTTTATTCTTTAGAACTTCGTTATCGTTTTTAAAATGTTACTTTGACTAAGGCCCAAGGTATGCTTTAGCAGCTACTTACGCGACCAGCGTTCTTCAGCTGTCCACTTTCCTGAGCAGCGATACCGTTGCTTGTCTCGTAAGAGTATTGGTATTGGTCGGGGAGTACATCGGCATCCTGTCTGAGGATTTGAGCATCAGCATCAGGGCTGCGCACCAAGTGGGATACGTCGGCAGCGACGACAGCGGCGAGGGCGAGGATAGCAACGAAGGATTTCTAAAAAAATAACAATTAAAAAGTTAAAACGTGGGTCTTATTAAGAAGTATGTACTCGTATGTACGTTGTGTTCCAGATTTGAAAATAACTGAATTCACATATGGTTTTTTTTTTTTTTCGGAATTATAATATGGTGGTAGGTAATCACTATTATATTTTTTGTATTATTTTTTACAAATCAATTTTAATTTTATTTTAAAATCACTTAATATGAAAAAGTAATAATATGATAATAAACCAAAAAAGACGGAATTTTCTGGATATTATAGCTTCGTGAACTCAAAGGTTTGTTATTTAAAACAATTTAGAAATCTAACCAAATAGAATTCTTTTAACAGATTTCACCAAAGATATCAATTAGAGATATTTAAAAACACCAGATAAATTATAAGTTGCCAACGATAACGAGAAAGCCGATATTACTAATTCTAATACGAACGATCAACGCTCCACGTTAATTTGAACAATGCTTAATGAGTACAATCAAACGCGAGGTAATGAACACATTTGTCAAAATCCCCACGCCATTGTAAGCTGTAATTACTCCGGCTTACAGGACAAAGTGGCGCGTGTAATTTTGACATATGATACAATCGGCTTCGGCGAAATGACCAACGGCGAAACATTGAACTTTTGATGTAACATTTTTTTTTAATTTTACTAATCTTCACTCACCATCTTGAGTGTGTCAAAGTTAACAGACGATGTGTAACTGTGATTATCAAATAAACGACCGGCATTATATACTCGTTGGAGCTTCGCTGGTATATGGTTCTAAGTATCGGCATTTGCATTATTTTGCAACAAAGACGCTCTGATCTTCAGTTCAGTTCGTTGTACAAGGTGAACGCGATTTGAGGGCATTCTTCTGTGGCCCGTCAGTTGACCATATCCGTCATAGATTTATGTGACGATCTAATATATTTATAATTTTTATTGATTAAATTCAAGTCTATTTTTTTAAGTTTATCAGCAATCAGCTTTTAGAGCTATAATCTGATGTTATATGTTGTGTTTTTTATAAGTCTAGTATCCCTCACCTGGATTTTTTTCTGTTTACTAATAGGCTGAAACTCCGTGAGTAGCTTCGGTTTGCCGAGACCTTTTTCCTCTGCGAAAATTTTCGATAGAGGTAGCTAAAGTAGTGCGCAGCCCTAAACAACTGTCAAGCGTAGGACTTGGAAAATGTACCACTTAATTTGTAGGACTATGCGGCCATTGTCGGCAGCACACTTGCAGCGCCCCTAGGTGCTCCACTCCATAGAGTTGCTTGTCCTGTAGTAGCCACCTACCATAAAGTGGGCGGTCGGCCTGTCTGACGACCTTACCATAAAAAAAACACTAATTTAGCCAGCACATTTATCTCCAATAAGATAAATTTAAATGTATAGGAAGTTGAGTTTATGTCTGATTAATCGGTTTCGTCTGTTGAAATCTCCTTTTACTTTCCTTTTATTTTGTTTAATAAAAGCCGCGGTTCTTTTTTCTTTTATAGAAAAAAAAGTTTTATAGAACCAAGCAACACCAGGAAGAATGTAAGAATTTTCTAACATTTAATTTAAACTAGCTGGTGCCCGCGACTTCTACATCTTTATCGCTGTGATGACAGTGGAGTCTATTTTTTATCAATCATCAATACTAATAATAAATCTGTAAGGGTTGGTCATGGAGTAAGTTACTTTGTTTTCTGAGATATCGTGTTTATAGACTCTATACATGATACTAAAACTAAATTGACAATTTTTACAATTTTTATCTGTATGTATGTATATCATGAATCTTGATAGATAAACGTTTAGACGTACAGGACGCAGGATTTTCAACGCGGACGAAGTCGCGGGCACCAGGTAGTATTTTTATAAGATCCCTTGAGTATTTTTATAAAGTCCCTATATTTACATACACCCAGGTTACAAATTATCTGTGTGTCAATTTCATTTAAATCTGTGGAGCCGTTTTTGCGTGAAAGAGTAACAAACATCTATTTATTTTCATCAGTATAGTGGAAGGATCCTTAATACTTCTAAGGTCGACAGCGTACTTGCAGCACCTATGGCGTAGCTTGTGTTATAGGCGACGGTAGCTCTTACCATCAAGTAGACCGTCAGCCTGTCTGTCTGTCGCCGTCTGTCGAGCTTAAGATAAGGAAAGTAAATTATACAAGTATAAATATCAAAATAAACGTCTTACGAGGGTCACGGATTAACCCTTGGGGAAAAAAAAACTTCTAAATTAATTTTAAGTTCTATTAAAGTTTGTTTTTTAATCTCAGAGACAAAAATGACATTACATGTGACATGCATTACATACATTACATGGTATCATTATGTGCAAACTTGACATTTGCATGTGTAATTTTTGTCTGAGATTAAAAAACAGACTTTAGATTCATTAATGATTATAGAGCTGTTAAAGCTCTCTATCGATATATTATTATCTCTTAATTACGTTCTGTACCTCTCGGTATCGCCATTGAAGAACCTAAGACTATAAAAGACCAAGACTAAACCTAAGACAATCCGAGGGTATATCAGAATTAGAGCACGGTGTAACTCTAGTTCTTAACACTTCTATATGATCTTATGGTTTAGTTAACGTTTAAATACATCCCTTATAACTCCTAAAATTAGTGCCTATATGTTACTTGGGATCGTTATGTAATTTAACATTGAAAAAAAAAAATTTAAAGTGCAACTTTGGAAACCAAATACATAATATCAAAACTAATCATGTAAGAATCATAATGTTGAAATTCAATATGTCACATATGTAACGATTTCCAATGGCATTTGATATTGTGTAATAAAAAAAGTCTGACTAAAACGAAAAAACCTATTACTAACTAACGCATAAAATAAAAGCAGTCCAGTGGAACGAATGCTAGACTGCCAATACTGCAGACACAAATTTGAATCTGCATCTTTGAAGTTTTTCGATTTCATGTTTGGCTTAGAAACAACTATTACTTGTTTTATTGAGATGCAAATATCAGGAGAAAACCTGCATGTCTGACGTCAAGACTCAAAATTCCGCAAATTCAAGAAATTTAAACTAGCTGGTGCCCGCGACTTCTGACATCTTTATCGTTGTGATGACAGTGGCGTCTATTTTAAATTTTTTATCAATCATCAATACTAATAATAAATCTGTAAGGGTTAATAGGCGTGTTAAATCGTGTTTATAGGCTCTATACATTATACTTAAACTAAATTAACCATTTTTAGAATTTTTTTCTGTTAGTTAAAAAGCCAAATCCTTTTTCTATAGATATAAATGTTAAGTTGTTTTTTGTATGCTTCAAAAACTCGAGAATGGGTAGACCAACCTTAATTCAGTTTTCAGATATGGAAAGAGGGATAAACTGGGAAGATATGTAAATATATAAATATTGCACACCGGACGAAGCCGGGAGCTGATCGCTAGTATAATAAAATATATTATATCCACTTATACAGGCTGATACAAATATACCGAACACAATACATGATGGGTTTTTAATGATTGGCATGTAAAAGGCTCGATTCTTAATTGATCTACTGGGATTGTGGGAGTCAACAAATGACCTCCGAGTAATATCTAACCTAACCACTTAATAATAAACTCTTTTTTTTTAATATTAAATTATGATTAATTTTATTGTTTTTAGGTATATTTAGTGAGCTCGCTGGTAACGATGCGAACTTGGGAAAGTGAACACGCCCTAACTCCATGAACAAAGTCACATCAAAACCACAAAACTAATATGTAGTACATTAGATTACATCGAGGAATATCATATTTTGTGCATATGCGTAGCAGGCAAAACATAAGACTCAGGGCCTCTTTCACAAACTACAAGTAAAGTGTTGATTAGTTACTTTTAGAAATCATTTTCTGTTATATTGAGTTATAACACTCGGTTTACTGCATCATTCGATAGCCGAATTTTTATTATTATTTTCTATTTAATGTTTGGGACGTTTACCGTACAAAAAAGGTATATCAGCTTCATTATCCCCGGTTACCGGTGACTTTAAATGACAGTTTAGCCTACTTGACGTTTGTGAAAGAGGCCCTCAATGCACTGTTTGCTTAGAAGATCACGATGGAGGCGATTTCCGCAATTATTCTCGCGACCTTTGAGTCTGTCCCGGACGTTCACCATGCTAGGGTAGGCCGGACATTATATCTTTGAAGATTAATAGCTTTTCGGAACATATAGGTTTAGTGATACTTTTCTCCCCAATGCTGAAAAGAACTAAACATACTATGGCATTTTGGAAATCAACAAGACAAAAAATAGTAATGCTAGTAAGTAGTAATAAGTAGTAAGTTTTGACCTTTTGACCATAGTTCCTATACTGTTACTTGTTGTACGTAAGTATACGATTATATGAGCGTGTTACTGTTGTGACGTCTTAATTATTTTGTGTAGAGCCTCATTCTGAGAGTACAACTTAATGAGCACGTCTGTCCGTAGCTTAATATGTCTAAAATGTTTTTGAATAATAATTCAATAAAATTATGCCTAAAATTACAACGCAATAAATTAGATGAGCAATATTTATTCAAAATGTAGGTTTTGTGAGGTTGCACCTATTCAAAAAAACACTGTACATAAGTGTGGCCTAGGTCAAACTAGTTTGGCCTGAAATCGGGTTTGGCTGGTAACAGATATAACGTCAAATTAATAAATCTGATAGTGGTAATCAGATTGTCTCGTGACTTTTATAGCTCAGGTACATAAGTTATTCACATCATTAAAAACTCGGTCAAGTTTTATTAACGAGTTATTAATGAAACAAAAAAAGAATTATAATAAAATATATGAAAATATAGGTATTTTTGGCTAATTAATGATTGCCCACATAACTTATGCAAGTTCTCGCATATTTTGTATAATATATAACCATCAAATCTGCAATTTGTGATCAAATCTTCTACTGAAAGTATTTTTTCTTTTTTCTTTATTCTCTTCTACTTTCTTCTGCTGAACACATTCCCAATTTAATATTTTCGTTAGTAAAGATACCAAGAGAACAATCTCTTGGTATATTCAATTTTGAGGCTACAAAGCCTCAAAATTGAATATACACAGAATATTGAATTGAATTGAATTGAATTATTACAGAATAATATCTGAAATACAGACAACATAGGATCCTCTATGAACTGATTGTGATTTTCGTTATACTTTATTTTCTTTCATATTATGTTAGAAATGTAAATTGACTGCCTATTGTAAGAGACTGTTTATGCAATATTTTTATTTTATTTTATTTTATTTTAATTTATGTTAGATGAAAACATTCCTTTGATGTAAATATTTTTGTAGATATTAATTTGTTTTACGATCTATTTTAAAAATGACACTTTATGTGACATTTTGCGATTGCAACATTTTGTTGCACTTGCTTTAATTCCGTTCAGTATATGAGTTCCCAAATTCATAATATAATACTCGTATTAAGGTGCTGCCTCACCTCACCGGGACTATTCACATGTAATGTAACATGTCAGATTCAATTTTGAGCACTTACTTTAGTTGATAGTGCGTATATCTATAGAGTTTGTATAATTACAGGTTGCACACTGTAATGTTCGAATTACAGGCGAATGCTCCCAGTGAGGGAGCACCTTTAGATTTCAAACTGTTTTCTATTGTTTTGATACCACGTATATTACCTATTAAAAGTTTTGTTTTCGAATGTTACATTTGATATTTATTTTGTCTAGAATTAGTATTTCAGTATTATAGAAATAATATAGTATTTATGCGTTATTTTATAATTATTTTATGCTTGATGCAAAAAAAAATCTTTTCCAGATTTGCAGTCCCACTGCTTTGACCTCGACGAGCTTTTAGTTAAGTCATTGAGGTGCTTGGTTTAACGCTCGTCTCAGAAATCTAATCCTACCTAATAAGGATAATAAGGAACCTCGGGTTCGATTCCCGGTAGGATCAACTTTGGAATTGAGCTGGCAAGTAGTGGCAGGGCACACTGCGTTTTGCAGTCATTGGTTTATCGGCAGTAACCCCACTTACACAATAAAGCATGTATTTCGGTGAGTGTATAGGGATGCCAGAACCTTTTGCTGTGTTGCTTGTGTTATAAGTGACGGTAGCAACCATCAATGGACCGTCACGACCTTTATGGTATGTACATTAATAAAAATGACCCAGAGTTAGTTTGATCGACGAGTAAATTGTGTTCGATCCAACTGTTTCACTGTTGATAATTACTAACAATTTAAAAATATATTTTTTTATTTTAAATTTTAAATCCATTTTAACAACGTGGTTAATAAATTATAACAAAAATACATAACAATCATAACTTTATTGACTACATTTCATATGGCAGTGTATGGCAGTTTTTATCCTATGGAGTCCGATCGATGTTATTTTACTTTCCTCGAGCTGAAAATATGGAAGAGACTGGTCGTTCGACCGGAGGATGAGCTGCAATGTAGTCGAGACTGCGCTGAATGAGTTCTGGAACTGGGTGGGGAGTTGGTAGAACATCGCCCTGCAAAAAGAGGTTTTGTTGCATTAGTTTCTACTTTGTGGTAGAAGATACAGGTGCTATGACATGGAAAAATCATTATTATCTTTAGAAAACATATATATTAGTATTCAAATTGATCTAGCTTACTAAACATAATGAAAGGCTAAATAAAGTAGATGTCAAACCAAAATCCGCGTCCTGAAAAATTTTAAATGAAGGTTTATTTAAAGATAGTATTTCATTTGAAACTTAGGGTTGTTATATATATGAACTTTTAAATCTGAAACTTTATAGTTTATTTTATATTTTGCTCTGCTGCTCAATAATGGCTGACAAATAGAGCTTATAAGCACTCGTATATATTTTTTATACTATAGATAAGGCAGTAAACTATTTAGTACCTAAAGCACTATTCAATAAGGTTTTATTATAGTACTATTACAAAAGCTTTTAAATATAGAATTTATTATATGCACATTGAAACATGTATCTGATAGGTGCATTGAAATTAAGAACTTCAAAAAATAGGTCTCAGTTTACATAATTTTGATTTTTTAAGTAAAATTGATTGATTTATTGATGTCAATAATTGTGAATTAATACAAAAGATCGGAAGAAATGGCTGTACTTGTATTTTTTAACTAATAACATGGTTACGATGTAAAAAAACTAATAGATCTTATCTGATATGTGGTATTGACGTTGAGCTGAATACTTTTTGTCTATTTGTGAATGGAAATATATTTTCAGTTAATTTTAACTGAAAATATATTAATACACTATATTAATATAGTAATTTATAATTATTATTTTTTATGTTAAGGTCGACAGACAGGCTGACGGTCCACTTGATGGTAGGTGGCTACCGTCGCCTATAACACAAGCAACGCCATAAGTGCTACAAGTGCGCTGCCGATCATAGAAGGATTAAGGATAAGGGATAAGGGAGGGGTGGGGTAATGGGCTCTGGCATCCTTTACTCACTCACCGAAACACAACAGCACATAATGCTGTTATTTCACGGTGGTATTCTGTAAGGTGATGGTTACTGCCGCCAGACGGGCTGCCCAAATGACTGCGAAACGCAGTGTGCCCTACCACTACTTTTAAAATCCAGACCAGAGTCAATTTTGAAAATTATATTAAAATTTCCAAAGTTGACCCCGCCGGGAATCGAACCCGGGGCCCCTGAGACGTTAGGCAAGCACCCTTGCCAATCATCCAACGGGCTCGATAATTAATTATATTAATTATATTAATTATAATTATATTAATTATATTAATTAATTATTTAGTATTTTAATTATATTAATTTAAGTGTATATTTATACACTTTTTAAATTATTACCTGAGGCTGGTAACCTTGTTCATCAGCTACGTAGGTAAGTTTAACCGGAACACCTTCAGGGGATTGATATTGGAATGTACCTCTGACAGCAATCGAAGCGTGATCCTGAAATAAGAAGTTACTATTTTTTAACTCAAGTTGACGGAAAAACGGAGTGTCGATAAGTGTCTGTGTATCTTTTCAAGTAGTCTGTCAACCTGTCTGTCAACATTAATATAAAAAAAATATACTCATCAACAATGGAAGGACGGATTTTGTATACTATAAACATTTCGATATTATACCTGCATGGTATTATTAAACACATATAAAGAGCTAATCAACTAAAGTATCTTTACAGCACCATTATTGCCAATTATCTAGACTTATAATAACTTGAACTATTTAAATTTTATGGCGCAGCTTTTATTGCGTACTGGTTAGTCTATTAATTTTTTTTATACGTCTTTGTGTCCGAATAAATCCAATATCGTATCTTCTAAATCACCTGACCTTAAAGAGTCCTTGACACTTGATTTACAATTCTTCATCTTTGTATGTAGCGTTCACCTTAACATTTTGTATGGAACAAATAACTTAATAAACAATATCCATCCGTATTATAAAACAAAATCCCCTGCCGTGTCTGTTTGTCTGTCTGGATGTATGTTCGCGATCATCCCAAAAACTACTAATCAAATTTTCATACGGTTTTTATCAACAGAGTGATTTCTAAGAAAAGTGTGCAAATGGAGCATACAATGTATAGGCAAAGTTTAAGAATATATAAACTGTAGCAGGTGAACTGTCAGCCTGCCTGACCTTAAAAAATAAAATCTAGCTTTATATAAATATATCTTTTTATATATTTTTTATAGCTTTTAAAATCTTTGTCTCAACTTAGCAAAAACACATTTTTACGATACATATAACTGTTATAAATAATATTATAATAATAATTTGTAAAATGTTATAAATTACATTATTTATAAGATTCACACATTAAAAAAACTATTTATACATTTTTCTTTAGATAGCTTAATTATAAATTAATGAAAATGTTATGTTACAACATTCAGGAATCGTTATTTCGAATAAAACCCTTCACCTTGTTATAAGACAAGGTCAAATTTAATGTTACAGCTCGTTATATACGAGTATTATAGACGCATACAATCATAGGAACTGGTTTAAGGTCGAAGATTTCTTACGAATCATTAGACTTATTATAGACGAATGAAAAGAAATTGCCTCCATAGATGAAAGAGTATTATATAAAAATATTAAAGTAATTTCTTTATTACTGACAGACACACCTAATTGCGGACTACATTTTCAAAATTATAAGAAAAAGTGTTATCTAAGTATATAATTTTCATTAAATAAAGCAATAGTGACTCTTTTTGTAATACTTAAAATTTTATGAAGTATTATTAAAAAAGTTTTAACAAAAACAATCATTTAATTAGATCATTCCAAAGAATCTGTTTTTGGACTTATGAACTGAAAAATCTGACCTAGCCTAGACTCAAAAAAAAAATTATAATTATAATTATTGAGGAAAGAGCAAAAACAGTTATAGCTCCATTGTTCATCTATTGCTTATCGTAAGTTACGGATTGTGTCATACAAGATATTAAGAAAAACTTATAGGTATATTATGTCAGTAATATATTTGTAAAGAACACCACTACTTCATAGTGTTGTCTTTAGTTTGAATTTGCCGCCTTTTTTTAAATTTAAATTTACCGCGTTACTTGCCTAACTATATTTTCACGACTGACCACTATGAAATAAAAGAATAATGTTTGGGTATTATTAAAAACGGAACGAATGTGTGAGCTAAAAACAAACGTTCAAAATAAGTTATAATTGTAAAGAGACATACTAAAGGCTTTGAATGTTGTTTCTCTAATTTTTACAGGTTAGTAAATTATATAAACTTATAATAATATTGTTATTGATTAAATTGTGAACATATTTTGTAAATAAACTCTCGTTTTTACAGAAACGCAGTCTCGCCTCAATCTCGCCTTTATTGTTTTTATTTGAGTTTTCCAACTATAAAAAAAACATTATATATTCTTATTTATTAATTTCTTTATGTCAGTAAAATACATACCGAGTTAGGATTCGTCAAGACACCTTCAGCCTGAGCAGCGATACCATTACCGGTTTCGTAAGCCCATTGGTACGAGCCCTCCGGATCGAGGTGGTAGTCGGATCTGACTATGGGGGCTGTAGAATCACTGCCGTGTCCCTGTCCATGGGGGTGCAAGTGAGAAACATCCGCCCAAACACAGGCAACGGCCACGGAGAGAACTACTAGGAATTTCTGTGAAATAAATAACCCTGATATTAGTTAAGTAAGAGGATCATGTTGTTAAACTAAAAATTAAAAACAGCTTTCGCACCAAGCTATTCAAAAAGGAAATTACTACCAGAATAAATAGTTTCAAGAGCTTCCTCTTTTAGATTAAGTAATTTTTAAATGTTGCAATATATATATATATATATATATATATATATATATATATATATATATATATATATATATATATATATATATATATATATATATATATATATTATATATATATATAATATACGCAGAACAATACAAAGAACATAATATGTATTTTTCTTTGTGTGGGACAAAATTAAATTGTCCAGAAGACATAATTATATAGACATATATGTCTAAAATCCAAAAAGGCCGACAAAGCCTATATATATATATAATATACGCAGAACAATACAAAGAACATAATATTGTATTTTTCTTTGTGTGGGACAAAATTAAATTGTCCAGAAGACATAATTATATAGCCCATATATGTCTAAAATAAAAAAAGGCCGACGAAGCCATGGGGAATACTTTGAAACATTAGTAATAATGGTTTCCGTTATCTATGCTTGAAACGAATTCATACAACAACTAATATTATAAAAAGTTTGTATTTTACTATCGCGAAAATCTACATATGTATATTGGCTTTGTATTTTTTTAGGACTTTTTATGAAAAGTAAAAAAATGCGAAGTATGACAAATAAAGGATTAAGGATAAAATATGAGGATGAGAAATAATATAAAACGAATCTTGAAAATAATACACTAACTTCCTTACAACTAACTAACAAACTTTCGATTAGACTTTGAAGAACTTGTACGGTTACTGCCACAACAGCGAGCAATTGAAAATTTGACTTAAACAAGGTTATAATTTTAATAATTTATACGAAAAAAAAAATATAATCAATGAAATAATCTAAGCAGATCAAGTAAGTAAAGTAAATTTATAAGGGCAGAAATTGACAGAATATAACCCCGCAGATTCGCCTTCGCTGCCGGGCATACCTACATGAGGATTTACCAACATAAAAAGGGCATATCACGTTTCGACCTCATAAATTTTGAGTCAAAAATGACGCCATTAAACACCTACATGCTGTTATATGAAAAGAATAACAGAATTCTGTGTTTCGGTGAGTGAGGGATGTCATTCCCTTTACACTCCTAACCTTTATCCTGTATGCTAATAAGGTCTGTAGCGCACTTGTATAGCACCTATGGCGTTGCTTAAATTAATTGGCATCTTCCATCAAATGGACCGTCAGTGTGATTGCCGACCAGTATATTAGGAAAAAAAAAACAGTGGCACTCCGGGAGTGCCGACAGAAGTGAACAATTACGTGTGTACGAATATTTTTTTAATCCTCAGGAAAGTACACATACTTATATACTCACACAGGTTTCGGTTACATTACGTTACATTACATTAGCTAACAGGTTGCAAAAACATTCTTATTTTGAATTATTGTCAATTAATATCAGCTACATCAATGGTTACGTTACATTACATGACAGTGTCGCGAGTTCGATGTTTTTTTTTAATCTCAAAAATGCGCAACGCGCATAAAAAAGTTTCACTTCAAAAAACAGAGATTTAATATTTTAGGTACGTATCACTGCTCTTATAATTTTATTATGAAACAAATTTGATTAGGCTTAAAATAATAATTTAACACACTTTAAATGATGAAATGATTTTTGATTGACGTTGCATGCAAGACTAATTAGCAATCGCCTCTTATAATGTTACTAGAGTGATTATGATGATCGTCATTAAGAATTAACGTAACGCTGATTATTCACATAAGATTTATTGACTTCATATTACGAGTATTTAATTAGGCTAAATTCTTTTGTGTAACTTAATGTTTCTTAAGAAATTTATTCAAGGAAACAAAATGTTAGGTACTTATATTACTGATTATCTTCAATCCAAGATAGTGGTAACTTAGTCGTGCATATCGTTGTCCCCTTAAAGATAAACTCATTTAGTGAAATTTGTTCAAAAATTATATTTTTTACTATGTAGGTGTATTTCTTTAATTAAAACTGATCTCAGGAAAAATAGTCACTTAGTACGCCTATTTTATTATTAAAATTCATAAAAAGTTTCAATGAGATAACCTTCAAAAATTTTAGTTAATAAGAAAACTACCATAATTTTACTTAGGTAATTTTCCACTTTGTGAGTTTTACCTTTAAAGGTATTATATTTTATATGAATAGTAAGTTTTTTGGGATGCCATGTTCCGAAGCCAACCGAAATACCTTATTATTTTATTGTATTACATGCCTACTTTATCTGGTTTTCATTAAAATTAAAAGTAGCAGTTTTTCCTGTCTTAAAAATAAAGATTTAGTAAAAGAGTCCACATATATAAAATAGATTTAGGAGAAGGGTTTGTAAAAAAATAGTAATCTTACCATTTTGACGTCTTTCTTCTTTTAATCACTGCAACAGTCTGATTCCTAAATATATATATTAGAACATTATATATGTCCTAGATTAGGATTTGAGTGCTCTTTAAGACCGTATCTAATAAAAAATACTTTTTCACAATAAATTAATTTAGCAAAGATTATTCAAATGCAGATGCGAAATGGAACAAAGAAATCCACTAACGCGTGATAGGCTATATACCTTCAATCTAATTATACATACGTCGTGTAATTTGTAATTAAGTTAAGAAATAAAATTTATTGAATTGAAACAATCTTCATTTACTGCCTTCATAGTTAATTCAACAGGATATATGTGCCTTCATAGTTAATATGTAAAATATGAAATAAATCTTCAACTTACTAATAATGTACTATGCTAAACATATTTATGTATATTAAGTGTAGAATAAATTCATAATTGTAGGTATGTAGTTGTCAATATATAAGTTGTACAGCTTTGGACAATCTACATCAATAGGTAATATAATCAACTGACGTGTCTATTAAAAAATAAATCTTTTAGTCTTTGACAAGGGGTCACATTGATGCTGTTATTTTTTCGGATATTTTTATAACTAGTGTCACCAGGTAAAAAATATGCACATCAAATATAATATATAGGTAAACGCCAATCTCGGGACCTGTTTAATAATTCAAGGTTTTTTAACAAGTTAACGGAATTTATGTGTCGTCGCTATTGTAATGTCAATTTAGTTATTTGTTTCAAATGGTGTGGAAAATCACTGTTTTGTGCATATCATCAATATTAATAATAAATCTGTTAGGGTCGGTCATGGAGTAATTTACTTTTTTATTTTTTTATTTTTTATAGATAACGTGTTTATAGGCTCTATACATGATACTGAAACTAAATTGACCATTTTTAGAATTTTTTTCTGTATGTATGTATGTTCCTCCATAACTTAAACGAATCAACTGATTTTCATGAAACTTGGTAGATAAATATTTAGAAGTACGGGACACAGGATAGGCTACTTTTTTCTTTTTCAACGCGGACGAAGTCGCGGGCGCCAGCTAGTAATTTATAATTAGTGTGCAGATAACATTAAGTGACATTCACATAGTCAGCATAAACTTATACCATCATGCAATTGCGTGATAACTGATGTAGTAGCTTTGAGTAGCCCGTAACCACCCCTTACAGGAGACCACCGTGAAATAACAGCATGTGTGCTGTTGTGTTTCGGTGAGTGAGTATGCCAGAGCCTACTGTCGTATTGCCTGTGTTATAGGACTGTAAACTCGGTAAAAATAGCCGCCATTTAGTTTGTTGTGTTTTCTCATAATTCTTTATTTTATTTTATTTTTTAATAAAAAACCCCTTATCTATATGTCCCCTAGTTGTTTTGAAGTACCTACATATGTTTTAAAATCATTAGCATATTTCATAAAAAAGATTATTTAGTCTTTTAAAATGTATAGAAGAATACAGAATTTCTAATTTCTTTCTTTCTTATTTATACAGATCAAAAAACATTTAGTTGTACCTACTTGATTTAATAAAATCCGTGAACAGTTCTAATCGTAAAAAAAATACGAACAAACATCCCATATTATATTCACATATGATATAGACACCTTATTGTAATAATGGAAGACATTCTATTTATAAAAACAATTATTATGCAGACTACCGTTCTAAAGGTCACAATAAATTATTCGACTTCGTTAAGCGATTAGTGCTGTCACAGACAGTGCTGTTAAAAATATTGGTTTTAAAAGACCACAAGAAATTAGTAAACGGAACCAGTTACTTCTTGTTATAAAATTATGAACAGTGTGAAATTGTATTTCACACGGTCAGCACAGCTAGTTGTCTGTTAAATGACTGAGGAGTCCTGATTATAAGACTTAAAGAAAATGTCTTCAAAGATTATTTTACACGATATTTTTCTTTCCATTAGAGCAATTTATCATAATATCTAAACCACATACTTATTAAGGCAGAACTAGTCGGCGGCTCGAACTCGGTACGTGTAGTTAAAATTCATTCTGTCTCACACAGCACAATGTGCGGGAAGAGCAGTCGAGTGAGATGCAATCATAGACAGACCCTTTAGTCTGGTGAAAAAAATCTCAAAAAGCGCCTGCTTTCAACGGTTAACGGCATTTAGTGAAACTTTTTGCCACCGGGTCTTTTTAGACTAATTCGACCTTGCTGAACACGATTCTGCCCGCTGTCATCCCCGCCCCCGTTCCCTTCCCCCCTTTCCTCCCAAAACGTGTCCCGATCTGCGGGTTTTCCATTTTTTTTCGAAATCTATTGGAGGTAAAAGAAAACTGTCTATGACAGAAATAATCTCCATTAAATTCTCTATAATATTCGTATATGAATTATTTAACAGGCATAATAGCTTAAGAAATAATGTCTGTCCAAACTACATAAATATTTATTTTTATCAATATTTTTTGTATTTGCGGTCGAAACCAATCGAAGCTATGATAAAATACCTAAGGAATAAATTATTCTTTATACCTTTACCTACAAAACAAGACCTAACTTACCCTCGCACGAGTATTCGTTCACTATTTATAGGTCGTAGCGCAGACGCCGCCATTCGGCTGGAGGAAAAATCTCAAAAAGCGCCTGCTTTCAACATTTAACGGCATTCAGTGAAACTATTTGTCACCGGGACTTTTTAGACTAATTTAATCCTGTCAACCCCTCCCCTGCTCCCTTCCCCCCTTTCCCCCCAAAACGTGCCCAGATTTGCGGTTTTTTAATTTTTTTCGAATCTATTAGAGATGAAATACAAATGACCATTACAAAAATAATCTGCATTAAATTCTCTACAATAATCGTATATAAATCATTTAACAGGCAGAATAGCTTGAAATAATGGGTGTCTGCCCAAGATATATAAATTTTTTTTTTTTTTTTCAATATTTTTGTGATGTAGATTTTTATCATATACAGTTTTCTTTTATCTCTAATAGATTCCGAAAAAAATGGAAAAAAAC
Organism: Synanthedon formicaeformis; assembly: GCA_945859745.1. Lineage (NCBI taxonomy): Eukaryota > Metazoa > Arthropoda > Insecta > Lepidoptera > Sesiidae > Synanthedon > Synanthedon formicaeformis. The sequence continues at coordinate 3,112,822 of OX243965.1, read as the reverse complement.
CGCAGATCGGGAAGCGTTTGAAGAGGAAAGGGGGGGGGGGGGAGGAACACGCACAGAATCGTGTTCAGCAGTGTCAAATTAGTCTAAAAAGACCCGGTGGCAAAAAGTTTCACAAAATGCCGTTAATAGTGGTTTTTTAAAAAAAATTCACCGGACTACTTGGGCATATACTCTTTTTGATAAAACTAGGATAATTAAAATAATAAAACATAATTTATGGCCTCACTTATTTTTATTTTAGACTCAAAAGAAAACTTAATTAACATAGAGAAGTAAAAATTAAATAACTCCTAACAAACATTTTTGTGTGATCGCAGATTGAGTTCCATTGGTCGGTGTGTATTAAAGCTTCTTCTTCTCGACGTAGGGATGAGCTGCGATGTAATCTAAAGCCCGAGCGATGTACTCTGGTATCGGAAGTGGCGCAGGCGGTGTTGGTAGGTGGGCACCCTATGAGAAAAATCACAAAATTTGTGTTATTAGTTGTTGTTTTTTGTTTAGAAAAATGTAAATTTGCCTGAAATAATTGCCAAAAGCTAAAATATATGTAGGTCTAGTCTAGATTAAACAAATTATGATCAAAAATAATTCTTCATAAGATTTTTCTTCAAAGAAAAATGCCTAATTTTTCGTCTATGAAGCAAAATGCCTAATTTGTGATTCGTCTATGAAGCAAATGCCTAATTTGTAATTCGTCTATGAAGTAAAATGCCTAAAAAGTAAAATGACTTATTAATCAATCTTCAATAAAATAAAAACAAATTGTAAAATAATAAGACTTGTATGGGAAATTGTAAGTATTAAACGTTCTTTTTCAAAAACGTACATATATTATAAAGAATATTGATAATTTTAACCTTAATACTTATTAAGACACTAACCAAACTTGACTATCAACTAAAACCATATCCCTGACGACGTTTTAAATTTAAATTTTTAATATTTAAAATATTTTTATAGCGCATATTGTAACGGATCAATCCTCGTGATTGAAATTAAAGTAATTATGTAATAAAATTCTCGGTGTATTTTATTTTAGTACGTCACTAAACTCAATGAGAGAATTGCACGGAAAAAAAAATATCTACCTGAGCATAGTGCGTTGTTTTTGAAGCCGACGTGTGAATGCACATAAGTTTCGTTCTCACGTAAAATTTAAAAATTTTAAAGTAAAGTAATTATGTAATAAAATTCTCGGTGTATTTTATTTTAGTGCGTCACTAAACTCAATGAGACAATTGCACGGAAAAAAATATCTACCTGAGCATAGTGAGGTGTTCTTTGAAGCCGTCGTGTGAATGCAAATAGGTTTCGTTCTCACGTAAAATTTAAAAACAAAAATTAGAAAAAATTGTTATGCATAATTGTATCAATAGAGTGACCGGATGATGGTAGTAATAAAGAAATATAAGTTAAAAGGATCCGTCTTTGTTTGGACAATAGATGTGTTGCGCGCAACTCGGGGGTGTTGTTTTCGCATTGCCTGGTATGGTAGCGTGTGAAGTTTGTCAGCGTTAACAAAGAAACATTTTGGTTAATTCAGGTAGAAGGTTCGACGGTTGGGGAAAACAGATGTGACGATCTTTTTGTGTCTTTTGTGATGATTTTATGGGAATATTTATTTTAAGATGCAGCGGGGTGGAGGTAAGGAGAGCATAAATAGATTGACAAGGGCGAAGACGGGACTGGTCGGGTCTGATCCTTGGTTGAGTAAGACGTTATCATCGGCGATTTATTTGTGATTTTTGTTTAAGTAAAACATAATTATTGTCCACGGTTTTGGCTTTGATCAAGTAAGACGCGTTCGGGGTTTTGAATTTAATCTCGCACGGAAGCTTTGAGATTGTTGCAAGCAAATACGGGTTAAGTAGTCTGTTTCTTATAAAAGATTCGTGAGTGTATAGGAACTTCAATATACTTCAAAGCCTGAAAGAGAGAGCGGTAATATAGCTGTGTTAAGGTAAGTAAGCATGATTTTTATTTACAGGTCTTGATTCTTATTTTGTGTTTTACATGTGCATTATTTTATTTGTTGCGTGTGTGTGTTTTTTTATTACGGCAATCTAGGGTTTGAATCTTTTTATTTTACTTGTGCATTATTTTGTTTTGTGTGTGTGATTTTTTTTCAGCAATCTAGGTTTTGATTTCTTTATTTTATATGTGCAATATTTTATTTTGTGTGTGTTTTAACGGCATTTTAGATTTGAATTTCTTTATTTTTATTATTCGCATTATTTTGCTTGTGTATGTTTTTTTTATGATAATTTAGGTGTTAAATTCACAGAATTAGTTAATAATCAAAGGAATAGATTTTATTACGTTTCGAGTGTTAATTCGTACATTTCAATACTTTATTTAATTTTGATTAGAATCTTTTGTTTAGTTACGGTAGAGATTATTAGAGTCAATCTACATAGTTATTTTAATTTTTAATTTCTGTTATTTTATAGTATACTTATGCATTATTTTGTGTTGTGATTAGATTCATTTGACTGAATTAATTAAACAGTTATATAGCGGAGGGTTATTTGTATTACACGTTGAATTAGGTTATACTAGACAATATTATGGGGACTTAGGCATTGGTTTCATCACACCGCGTTGTTTGGGAACATAGGTTATAATTTGGAATAGAAATTAATTATTTTGGTGTTTATTAATGGTTAATATTGAAAGGTTAAGTATTTATATGATTCATAAATTCTGGATCGGTTATTGTTATTAGAATATACTATAATAACTATTTGTAATAATTACGGATCATAGTTCAATGTATGTAGAAACAACATCAATGTTAGAAAGGGAACAATGAAGGAATAGGGAGTATAGGTTAACGTAATTGTGAATGCGAGGTGTATGTGAGATGAGATTGGGACTTTAAGTATATTAATTTATGTTTATTTTAGTTTCATACAAGCAACATATCTTACAAGAAGCCTTAACACAGATATTAATTAATATGTACAAGTGAGGACAAGTGATACTAGAATATAAATTTGGAAAAGTTGCTGTTGGCTTGAGTAGAGAAAGACTAAGGTAGAAGAAAATTACTGATAGGTAGATGGCTAGTGGGAGGGTCCATAGAGAGAAGTTATTTATTTATTTATTTATTTTGAACATAAACGTTATAAGAATTTTATTTAGATTAATAATTTTATACGATGGTGTAGTGTACATTAGTAGGGTCAGAGCAATTTAGGCAATAACGAACGGCAAATTAGCTAATTACATAATTCTTATAATGAGTGAGGTAGCCCTTTTAAGAAATAGCGGAAAGTCTTCAAAATAGTGTGAAAATCAGATAGTGTGTGGTGTTTTATGTTGTGGCTTAGTAGTATTTATTTATATAGAGATTGTAGCTCAAATTGAGTACAATTTCATTCACATATATTTTAAACTGTAGTTTATATAAAATATTTTAAAATATAATTATGATAGCATAGTCTGAATTTTAATGGTTTGTCATAAAATTCTACATATACTAGGCAACTAGCCATTATAAGGAAATAACACACCATGGCTTTTGTCTTTGTCATAAAGAATCAATAATCTTTGCAGTAACTGACAATATCGACTGACTATTCACTGTATACCTATCAAAATTTTATACAACAATAACATGGAATTCTAATATTGAATACTATTCGTCATCTGGTTATGATTCAACAATTTGCATATTAAAATAATAATAAAGATAACGTCTTTCGAGGGATTGTAGCCGGACTGTGCTAGGTGAGCTACGAAGAGGTATACATTCGTGAATGCCTTTTCCACTACTATTGTTTTAATCGATGTAATTCTAGTAGTTGCCCCGCGTACTCTAGTGGATGCCAGGACAGCCTAACAGTTGTACCGTGGTATCTACGGTGACTACCAGTATTCTTAAAATATGTGTAGAAACCTCGCAAGTACTGAATGGTTGCAGTTTTCTCGAAATCGACTTTCAATTTTTATGAAACTGAATTATTTGACCTACAGCCAATTGTAATATTTACTACCTGGAACACAAGACTAGTCTAAATGGACAGGCTTGTATTTAATATAATTAACATACATTGTAAATAAAATCAGCGTCCTTTAGAGGGATTGTAGCCGGACTGTGCTAGGTGAGCTACGAAGAGGTATACATTCGTGAATGCCTTTTCCACTACTATTGTTTTAATCGATGTAATTCTAGTAGTTGCCCCGCGTACTCTAGTGGATGCCAGGACAGCCTAACAGTTGTACCGTGGTATCTACGGTGACTACCAGTATTCTTAAAATATGTGTAGAAACCTCGCAAGTACTGAATGGTTGCAGTTTTCTCGAAATCGACTTTCAATTTTTATGAAACTGAATTATTTGACCTACAGCCAATTGTAATATTTACTACCCGGAAAACAAGACTAGTCTAAATGGACAGGCTTGTATTTAATATAATTAACATACATTGTAAATAAAATCAGCGTCCTTTAGAGGGATTGTAGCCGGACTGTGCTAGGTGAGCTACGAAGAGGTATACATTCGTGAATGCCTTTTCCACTACTATTGTTTTAATCGATGTAATTCTAGTAGTTGCCCCGCGTACTCTAGTGGATGCCAGGACAGCCTAACAGTTGTACCGTGGTATCTACGGTGACTACCAGTATTCTTAAACCATGTGTAGAAACCTCGCAAGTACTGAAGGGTTGCAGTTTCCTCAAAAGCGACTTTCAATTTTCATAAACTGATTTATTTGGTCTACAGCCAATCATTTTATTCACTACTTGGATTACATCTACAAGCAAGACTAGTCTAAATGGACAGTCTTATTATTTAAAATAACAACATACATATATATTTACAATCATGCTAACTTTATACTGGCGATATAGTATTGCCTTGTTCCAGTTACCACCTACAATGCACGACTGTTCTAATCAGACAGTCTTATCATTTACTAAAACAACATACCTGCCAAGCATAGCGCTTGCAGACCTATGAAACCTTCCTACGGTGAGTTTACTCGCCAAGCCACTCCAATCTCAATATTGAATTGGAATTATAATGATTATTTGATTACTCCACATGGAGAAGCTCGTGGTCAGCTAACACGACCATCTGGTGATCCTCACCCAACGACAATATATTACTGAATTAAAATATCGTCCTTTCGAGTGACTGTAAGCAGGCATTGCTTCGAACATACGTGTTCTTCTTCGGCTGCAGCGACTTGAGTATGGCGTAATCCGGGAGGTGGTACCCACATAATTGGGGCACTTTGTATTAGATGTTAATTTACTGACGATCTCAGCGGCAGGACAAACCCTGAGGGAAGTATTTAACAGTCGAGGCCAATGTAGTCCCGTACCACTAACCGTAGTACTGAAAAAGCGCTTGCGAGCAATCTTAAGTACATGACTTGCTACAGATCATTCAAAGAGACAAACAACCATGTTCCTGAAACCTTAACATCGTGATGATGGTGTTGATTGACCTAGAGACACTCTCTGGTAAATATTGAAATACAACTATATGGGATTGGAGGATTCCTTATTTCCTACCATTTATCGTCTTTATGACGCAACGAGATTCCTTCCTGACTAACGGGGAAAGGAAACTGTGGTTGACTTTCACGATTTGTGGGCGAATGGTTGGGGCTCATAAATATCCTTAACTCTTTCGTTTAGAATGGGTTTTTAATTTCCTTTAGCCTTCTGGCTTACATACTCATTAGTCAATATAGTAAAACTTACCCAAGTAAATTTAATCCTTTATCCCTAACCCAATTTAATTTAATCTTATATCTTTAACTGACTGAAATAAAATTCTATTAGCTTCTTAATATTTAGAAAATATATGTTAGAGTATATATCTATTTAATTTATTTAGCAGTTTAGCACAAAGTATTACGTACCTCTATAAAGAATTAAAAGGTTACTATTGAACACAATGTAGAGCACTGCCGCTATTTGACGATCACAATGCCAATAAAATATATCTAGTACTGTATTACGAAAACGAATACATATTGTATATGTAAATATTATTAAGTGTGCAAGTATGTGTGTGTGAGGAAAATTTACATATTGAACATTCGTAGTGTTGTAGACTCGTAGTACAGTTTGATAAGCTCGAAAAATTTATGGACATGTTACTATCGTTACTATATGATTATATGTTCTTATATTAATGTTCACATTACAGAAAGGGGGGGTCGTTACAATTTGGTGGTGCCGATAACCAGGATTATGGTCGTACGGCTTTAATATTTTAATATGTAGGCTAAACATGCCTACAATTTGTTGTCCGTGAAATGGATAGAGGTTAGAAAACGTAATCGATTGTGCTAAATTATTTCTTTAATATGTTTACTTAACAGAGTTATAAATATATAACCACGGGTTTTAGAAAATGGGGGCGAGATGCTTCCTAATTACGCTAGTTTAGGCAATTAGACTTAAAGTTAAAATTTTAGGACTTGTTTTATTAAAGTCAAATTTTAGATTTTAAATCACGATTCAATTTATGTGAGTATAACTCTCGTAATTGTCATTCATTCAATGAAAAAATTATAATTGGGTTATGTTGTTGGGTAGGAATGACTAGAGATGTGAAGAGAACTTTACAAAAATGCCACATATGTCAATTATCAAAAAGCAACAATGTAAAGTATGTTGGGGAATGTAAGTCCATTGTTACAGATGATATAGGGGATCTTGTTATGGCAGATTTGTATGGGCCGTTACCCAAAGGAAAATTTGGCTCAGCCTATATCTTAGTTATACAAGACTCATTTAGCAAATTTATAAAACTTTATGACCTAAGAAAGGCCAGTTCGCGAGCTGTAGTATCAAAATTAAAACAGTTTATTAAAATAATAAAACCCAAGGTAGTCATGACGGATAATGGTAGTCAATTCATAAGTAATGTTTGGCGCAAAGCTTTGCAGGATTTGAGTATCAAACCGATATATACTACAGTTAGAAACCCGAGACCGAATACTACAGAAAGAGTTAATAGGGAGTTCAGCACGAGTACACCTATCCACTGCTTATGGAGATCAACTTGAACTTTGCTTTGTATTACTTTTATTATTAATTTTCGTGATTTATTCCATATGTAGTAAGTAATAGGTTTAGTCGTTGGGGTGCAGGGAGGCTGGACCAAAACTTATATTGATTGTTAGTCAGTAAAACTGGATGATAAAATATTAGGAAAATACCTCGAAATATATATTTTAAATTTTTGGTTACATTTTAGCAGTTAGGGATGACCCACACAAAGTTAATAGTTAATGTTGTAAATTTTAAGTCGTTAGTTAAACTCTCAAAATTTAGGGGGCGATTGTAACGGATCAATCCTCGTGATTGAAATTAAAGTAATTATGTAATAAAATTCTCGGTGTATTTTATTTTAGTACGTCACTAAACTCAATGAGAGAATTGCACGGAAAAAAAAATATCTACCTGAGCATAGTGCGTTGTTTTTGAAGCCGACGTGTGAATGCACATAAGTTTCGTTCTCACGTAAAATTTAAAAATTTTAAAGTAAAGTAATTATGTAATAAAATTCTCGGTGTATTTTATTTTAGTGCGTCACTAAACTCAATGAGACAATTGCACGGAAAAAAATATCTACCTGAGCATAGTGAGGTGTTCTTTGAAGCCGTCGTGTGAATGCAAATAGGTTTCGTTCTCACGTAAAATTTAAAAACAAAAATTAGAAAAAATTGTTATGCATAATTGTATCAATAGAGTGACCGGATGATGGTAGTAATAAAGAAATATAAGTTAAAAGGATCCGTCTTTGTTTGGACAATAGATGTGTTGCGCGCAACTCGGGGGTGTTGTTTTCGCATTGCCTGGTATGGTAGCGTGTGAAGTTTGTCAGCGTTAACAAAGAAACATTTTGGTTAATTCAGGTAGAAGGTTCGACGGTTGGGGAAAACAGATGTGACGATCTTTTTGTGTCTTTTGTGATGATTTTATGGGAATATTTATTTTAAGATGCAGCGGGGTGGAGGTAAGGAGAGCATAAATAGATTGACAAGGGCGAAGACGGGACTGGTCGGGTCTGATCCTTGGTTGAGTAAGACGTTATCATCGGCGATTTATTTGTGATTTTTGTTTAAGTAAAACATAATTATTGTCCACGGTTTTGGCTTTGATCAAGTAAGACGCGTTCGGGGTTTTGAATTTAATCTCGCACGGAAGCTTTGAGATTGTTGCAAGCAAATACGGGTTAAGTAGTCTGTTTCTTATAAAAGATTCGTGAGTGTATAGGAACTTCAATATACTTCAAAGCCTGAAAGAGAGAGCGGTAATATAGCTGTGTTAAGGTAAGTAAGCATGATTTTTATTTACAGGTCTTGATTCTTATTTTGTGTTTTACATGTGCATTATTTTATTTGTTGCGTGTGTGTGTTTTTTTATTACGGCAATCTAGGGTTTGAATCTTTTTATTTTACTTGTGCATTATTTTGTTTTGTGTGTGTGATTTTTTTTCAGCAATCTAGGTTTTGATTTCTTTATTTTATATGTGCAATATTTTATTTTGTGTGTGTTTTAACGGCATTTTAGATTTGAATTTCTTTATTTTTATTATTCGCATTATTTTGCTTGTGTATGTTTTTTTTATGATAATTTAGGTGTTAAATTCACAGAATTAGTTAATAATCAAAGGAATAGATTTTATTACGTTTCGAGTGTTAATTCGTACATTTCAATACTTTATTTAATTTTGATTAGAATCTTTTGTTTAGTTACGGTAGAGATTATTAGAGTCAATCTACATAGTTATTTTAATTTTTAATTTCTGTTATTTTATAGTATACTTATGCATTATTTTGTGTTGTGATTAGATTCATTTGACTGAATTAATTAAACAGTTATATAGCGGAGGGTTATTTGTATTACACGTTGAATTAGGTTATACTAGACAATATTATGGGGACTTAGGCATTGGTTTCATCACACCGCGTTGTTTGGGAACATAGGTTATAATTTGGAATAGAAATTAATTATTTTGGTGTTTATTAATGGTTAATATTGAAAGGTTAAGTATTTATATGATTCATAAATTCTGGATCGGTTATTGTTATTAGAATATACTATAATAACTATTTGTAATAATTACGGATCATAGTTCAATGTATGTAGAAACAACATCAATGTTAGAAAGGGAACAATGAAGGAATAGGGAGTATAGGTTAACGTAATTGTGAATGCGAGGTGTATGTGAGATGAGATTGGGACTTTAAGTATATTAATTTATGTTTATTTTAGTTTCATACAAGCAACATATCTTACAAGAAGCCTTAACACAGATATTAATTAATATGTACAAGTGAGGACAAGTGATACTAGAATATAAATTTGGAAAAGTTGCTGTTGGCTTGAGTAGAGAAAGACTAAGGTAGAAGAAAATTACTGATAGGTAGATGGCTAGTGGGAGGGTCCATAGAGAGAAGTTATTTATTTATTTATTTATTTTGAACATAAACGTTATAAGAATTTTATTTAGATTAATAATTTTATACGATGGTGTAGTGTACATTAGTAGGGTCAGAGCAATTTAGGCAATAACGAACGGCAAATTAGCTAATTACATAATTCTTATAATGAGTGAGGTAGCCCTTTTAAGAAATAGCGGAAAGTCTTCAAAATAGTGTGAAAATCAGATAGTGTGTGGTGTTTTATGTTGTGGCTTAGTAGTATTTATTTATATAGAGATTGTAGCTCAAATTGAGTACAATTTCATTCACATATATTTTAAACTGTAGTTTATATAAAATATTTTAAAATATAATTATGATAGCATAGTCTGAATTTTAATGGTTTGTCATAAAATTCTACATATACTAGGCAACTAGCCATTATAAGGAAATAACACACCATGGCTTTTGTCTTTGTCATAAAGAATCAATAATCTTTGCAGTAACTGACAATATCGACTGACTATTCACTGTATACCTATCAAAATTTTATACAACAATAACATGGAATTCTAATATTGAATACTATTCGTCATCTGGTTATGATTCAACAATTTGCATATTAAAATAATAATAAAGATAACGTCTTTCGAGGGATTGTAGCCGGACTGTGCTAGGTGAGCTACGAAGAGGTATACATTCGTGAATGCCTTTTCCACTACTATTGTTTTAATCGATGTAATTCTAGTAGTTGCCCCGCGTACTCTAGTGGATGCCAGGACAGCCTAACAGTTGTACCGTGGTATCTACGGTGACTACCAGTATTCTTAAAATATGTGTAGAAACCTCGCAAGTACTGAATGGTTGCAGTTTTCTCGAAATCGACTTTCAATTTTTATGAAACTGAATTATTTGACCTACAGCCAATTGTAATATTTACTACCTGGAACACAAGACTAGTCTAAATGGACAGGCTTGTATTTAATATAATTAACATACATTGTAAATAAAATCAGCGTCCTTTAGAGGGATTGTAGCCGGACTGTGCTAGGTGAGCTACGAAGAGGTATACATTCGTGAATGCCTTTTCCACTACTATTGTTTTAATCGATGTAATTCTAGTAGTTGCCCCGCGTACTCTAGTGGATGCCAGGACAGCCTAACAGTTGTACCGTGGTATCTACGGTGACTACCAGTATTCTTAAAATATGTGTAGAAACCTCGCAAGTACTGAATGGTTGCAGTTTTCTCGAAATCGACTTTCAATTTTTATGAAACTGAATTATTTGACCTACAGCCAATTGTAATATTTACTACCCGGAAAACAAGACTAGTCTAAATGGACAGGCTTGTATTTAATATAATTAACATACATTGTAAATAAAATCAGCGTCCTTTAGAGGGATTGTAGCCGGACTGTGCTAGGTGAGCTACGAAGAGGTATACATTCGTGAATGCCTTTTCCACTACTATTGTTTTAATCGATGTAATTCTAGTAGTTGCCCCGCGTACTCTAGTGGATGCCAGGACAGCCTAACAGTTGTACCGTGGTATCTACGGTGACTACCAGTATTCTTAAACCATGTGTAGAAACCTCGCAAGTACTGAAGGGTTGCAGTTTCCTCAAAAGCGACTTTCAATTTTCATAAACTGATTTATTTGGTCTACAGCCAATCATTTTATTCACTACTTGGATTACATCTACAAGCAAGACTAGTCTAAATGGACAGTCTTATTATTTAAAATAACAACATACATATATATTTACAATCATGCTAACTTTATACTGGCGATATAGTATTGCCTTGTTCCAGTTACCACCTACAATGCACGACTGTTCTAATCAGACAGTCTTATCATTTACTAAAACAACATACCTGCCAAGCATAGCGCTTGCAGACCTATGAAACCTTCCTACGGTGAGTTTACTCGCCAAGCCACTCCAATCTCAATATTGAATTGGAATTATAATGATTATTTGATTACTCCACATGGAGAAGCTCGTGGTCAGCTAACACGACCATCTGGTGATCCTCACCCAACGACAATATATTACTGAATTAAAATATCGTCCTTTCGAGTGACTGTAAGCAGGCATTGCTTCGAACATACGTGTTCTTCTTCGGCTGCAGCGACTTGAGTATGGCGTAATCCGGGAGGTGGTACCCACATAATTGGGGCACTTTGTATTAGATGTTAATTTACTGACGATCTCAGCGGCAGGACAAACCCTGAGGGAAGTATTTAACAGTCGAGGCCAATGTAGTCCCGTACCACTAACCGTAGTACTGAAAAAGCGCTTGCGAGCAATCTTAAGTACATGACTTGCTACAGATCATTCAAAGAGACAAACAACCATGTTCCTGAAACCTTAACATCGTGATGATGGTGTTGATTGACCTAGAGACACTCTCTGGTAAATATTGAAATACAACTATATGGGATTGGAGGATTCCTTATTTCCTACCATTTATCGTCTTTATGACGCAACGAGATTCCTTCCTGACTAACGGGGAAAGGAAACTGTGGTTGACTTTCACGATTTGTGGGCGAATGGTTGGGGCTCATAAATATCCTTAACTCTTTCGTTTAGAATGGGTTTTTAATTTCCTTTAGCCTTCTGGCTTACATACTCATTAGTCAATATAGTAAAACTTACCCAAGTAAATTTAATCCTTTATCCCTAACCCAATTTAATTTAATCTTATATCTTTAACTGACTGAAATAAAATTCTATTAGCTTCTTAATATTTAGAAAATATATGTTAGAGTATATATCTATTTAATTTATTTAGCAGTTTAGCACAAAGTATTACGTACCTCTATAAAGAATTAAAAGGTTACTATTGAACACAATGTAGAGCACTGCCGCTATTTGACGATCACAATGCCAATAAAATATATCTAGTACTGTATTACGAAAACGAATACATATTGTATATGTAAATATTATTAAGTGTGCAAGTATGTGTGTGTGAGGAAAATTTACATATTGAACATTCGTAGTGTTGTAGACTCGTAGTACAGTTTGATAAGCTCGAAAAATTTATGGACATGTTACTATCGTTACTATATGATTATATGTTCTTATATTAATGTTCACATTACAGAAAGGGGGGGTCGTTACAATATATCAATCTTCATTATCTATTCAAATGTTGACTTTAAAGGCATTAAAATATCAATGATACAATTCGAGACTGCTCGCGTCTATGTTAAGGAAAGGACTTAGCAAAAGTGTTATTTTCTTAGCCTAATTTGACTTCTTAGAGTAAAATTAAAACTTAGGTAAAAATACAGTACATAATTCATATAAAGAAATATATTTAAAAAAAAAAATTCTCGTCAAGGCAATAAAAATTATCAGCGACAACTTCTTTTTTCATAGTTTACACAATATTTAAGAAAAACTTTCCAATTTTCCAATCTATAAGAAACTACCTAAAATTTGTTAGGTCCGAGGTTAGTCCTTGTCTTACACTAGCTAATTTGTTGAAGTGAAGCAGCTGAAAAAACAATAAAAAATGTGAAAACTGTACTAAGTCGAAATGAAAGACATCGATACAGTTACCAAAAATATAACTCGAAACAATTAGTTTAATGGCGTGAGATTTCACTTTTGTAAACTCAAAAACTTCAAAGTGTCTGAAAACAAACAAATCAAAAATTATCGTTCTTAATAACTTTTTCATTAGAACAGAGTGTATTGTTAGGAAAATGTTACTGTACTTTGTTATGAACAAACCGAGGGGTGAAGTTGATTAAAGAAATTTAAAAAATTAAATATTCACTACATAGTATAAAACAGAGTCGCTTCCCGCTGTATGTCTGTCCCTATGTATGCTTGGATCTTTAAAACTACGCAACAGATTTAGATGGTTTTTTTTTTAATAGATAGTGATTCAAGAGGAAGGTTTTAGTATATATTTTCAACGCGGGCGAAGTCGCGGGCACCAGTTATCTACTAAAAATAAAAATACAACCCCTGCAAATGTTATAACGGCAAAGATGTATATTGTAATATATTTATGGTGTAGTGTTGTTATATATATTGGAATGTATAATAATTATATATGTGTGTCATGAAATGAAATGTCTAGACAAACCAATAATGGTTTACAGATGTTGTTATTATATTGTGTGTAAATTTGTATTAAATAATAAATAAAAAATAAAATAAAAATGTCAAGCGTTATATGTATTACTTTACACATTTAGTCAGACGCTACACATCTCTTACATTTAACGCGGGCGAAGTCGCGGGCACCAGCTAGTGTAAAATAAACCCTTCTCACCTGTGGTTGATATCCATTTTCATCGGCTACATATGAGATTGCGATATTTTCACCTTCAGGTGACTTCCACTGATTGGAGCCTTGAACTTGAAGAGCTACTTCGTCCTGGAACGATAAACAATCATTTTTATTTTTTTATTTTTAAATATAAATATTTTTTAGTATTAGCGCCTCTTTCACCAACTACAGGTAAAGTGTTGATTAATTACTTTTAGAAATAATTTATGTTTTATTGAATTATGTACTCGGTTTACTGCATCCTTCGATAGGCGTTTTTTTATTATTATTTTGTTTTTAATGTTTGGGACGTTTACCGTACAAACAAAGGTATATCAGCTAAATTATTCCCGGTGACAGGTGACTTTAAGTGACGGTTTAGCCTACTTGACGTTGGTGAAAGAGGCGCTTAAACTAATATATAAATGCGAAAGTTTTTGATAATGGATATTTGTTACTCTTTCACGCGAAAACGGCTGAACAGATCTAAATGAAATTTGGCGCACTGATAGTTTATTACCTGGATTGACATAATATATGATACTTTTTATCCTGGAAAAATGTAAAGTTGCCGAGGGATCGTCTAAAAATATATGATAATAATTAATTTTAAAATTAGAAATATATTACATGGGAAGTATAAGACATCATGATAAGAAAATATACGACTCATGGGGGTAATGTAACCCGAGTGAAAACTTAAAAATATAATTATATTTCCACTAAACTACAAACATAATTTAAATGGGCAATTTTAAACAAAAATAATAAATGTAGATGACAGAAATTTATATTTAATATCACACACTATAGAACTAGGTATGTGAGATATAAAAAATAATGTTACACAGACTAGGTGAATTTTAACATAACCTAAATAAAGAGATTTTCAATCTGATTTATATTTGCTGTTGTTCTAGAGGTCCGTGGCTGCATCAAGTCGCTGCTTAAAAACTAAAGGGCCACAAATCAAAATTCCACTTTTTACAGGAGAGCTAATCGAAAAACAAAAATATTTTTTGTCTATTTTTTTCTTATTAGAAAAATATATGCATATTATACATCGCTAGAAGCGTATTTTTAAGTATCATAAAATGATACTTTTATAATAAACTGAATACTAGAAGAGATTAAGATTACTTTTGAACATTTTTTGATTTTTTTTTTGTTTTATGGCCCTTTAATTTTTAAGCAGCGAAGTGTGCAGTGAGTAAGTATTGTGTATGTTACCTTCCCCAATGGCTTGACAATCCCCTCGGCATGACCGGCAATCCCATTGTCAGTCTCGTAGGTGTACTGAAAACTACCATCAGGTTGACTATCGTAGCTGCTGCGAAGGACTGACGCTTTCGATTCGTCCGAGACCGCCGCCCACGCGCAGCCAATAACGAACAAAATAATAATTGATTTCTGCAAATAAATTAACAATTTTAAAACCTCTAACAAAAACTCCTAATGAATTCACTGTTTCATTTAAAAATAATTGCAATAATGCATAACAATTGCCCAATATTTCTAAAAGTTGTCCAGACTTCTTTGCAACTCCCAATAAATTCAATGTCGAAAAATGGCTTCATTAATTTTTAAATAATATATTAAGCACTGTAAACATTATTATAATATTTATAAATAATATTCATTGACAAGCGTTGTTCCACCTTGGGCCTGAACTGAACCAAAAAAACTACATTAACGACTTTATTAAATGACTTTAACTTGAGTTGAGTTTCTACTTAACTAACCACTAAATGAAACTTTGCATTTATGATAATAGTTAGAAGGATTTTATTCATTAAAAGGCAAATATACAAAACTACAGTTGATTAGCGTGTGTTTCTTTACAATATTTACAAGTTTAGTAGACTAGTTGTTGCCAGTGGTCCTGTTTGCACCATTCATTAAAGTCCTAGGATATTTGTTATCCTAGGACTTAATATAAGTGTACGTTTGTGCCTAATTTAATCCAAATACTTTTAACCAATTACTGATTTGGTTAGATAGGTACCCACATGGAAACATGATATCTATAGTAATATAGTGCTATAGTTTGTTTGTATGTAGGAAGTAAACTTCAAAACTAATCCGATATAAGAAACACTTTCACCAATAAGACCCACGCGTGCAAAGCGGTGGACACCAGGTATTTAAAAAAATAAAGATCCAACGCTTGTAAAAGTATAATGTCGGGCATTTCATTGTTTTAAATAATATTTTGTCAGGCGTTATATCTTTTATTTTTTTAATGCGGACGAATCCACGGGCAACAGCTAGTCTCTTATAAGAATATATTGCAAAATTAAGCGTAATGTCTCATGATTTGAATGTTAAGCCCACGCATCCCACAAGCGACCACTTATTTTATTGGTCACTTATTAGTCTAAGCGCCTCTTTCACCAACTACAAGTAAAGTGTTGATTAGTTACTTTTAGAAATCATTTTCTGTTTTATTGAATTATGCACTCGATTTGCTGCATCATTCGATAGGCGATTTTTTATTATTATTTTCTATTTAATGTTTGGGACGTTTACCGTACAAACAAAGGTATATCAGCTAAATTATTCCCGGTGACAGGTGACTTTAAGTGACGGTTTTGCCTACTTGACGTTGGTGAAAGAGGCGCTAATACGAGCATGTGTGAAAGTAACTTTACACCTAGACTATTGTAACCAGCTGACATTTTAGAAACGCTTAATCATTATGTCATGTCAATGGTTCAAACGAATCTTGCCTCTTAATTCTGAATCATTTGACCTACATTTAACAGAATGTAGACAATTATTACGTTTTCTTTCATAAACGCTAGACATTTGATATGAATTTATAACGTAAATATCTAGTATCTATCTACAGGGCGTCCCAAGACTTACGACATGAAGGGAAAGACGATACCTTAAATATCGTAGATACGATATTTAGCTGAAAGAAGACTTTATTTAATTTTTAAAAGTTAGTAATGCTGCATTCCTTGATCTATACGAAGTTGATTGTTGTAAATTGTAACTACAATTGTGTAAATTGTGCCTACAAAACTGATTGATCTTCTTTATTTTATAAGCTATAGGTGCTAATAGTATAAACTATACTATTAGTATTTTTGTATTTAGGAGGTAATCTCATCTAGTCCGATTTAAAAAAAAATTACCAACTTGGAAAAAGTACAATGTCAGGCGATATATCTTTTATTTTTCAACGCGAAAGAAGACGCAAGCGCATAATCAATACTAATAATAAATCTGTAAGTGTAGGTATTGTATGTATGTATGTTCCTACATAACTCTTAAACGAATTAACTGATTTTCATGAAACTTGGTAGATAAACATTTAGACGTACGGGACACAGGATAGACTACTTTTTTTTTCAACGCGGACGAAGTCGCGGGCGCCAACTAGTAGAAAATAAAATATACATTAATATTTTTATTATGAAAATCGACCGCTATTATTATTAAATTTCGATATTGTTAGGATAGTTTTGTCTTATGAAATAATAATACTTTTTTGAACAATCAAAATAATATATTATTTTGTATTAATCTTAAACCGCAATATTAATATTAAATCTGTAAGTGTAGGTATTGTATATATGTATGTATGTATGTTCCTACATAACTCTTAAACGAATTAACTGATTTTCATGAAACTTGGTAGATAATAAAAACAGACGTGTAGGCTACTTTTTTCTTCTTCAACGCGGACGAAGTCGCGGGCGTCAGCTAGTAAAAGTATAAAAGTACACAACGGATTTTGATGAAGGAAAGAGCGATAAAAAAGGTTTGTCTAATTTGTAGAAAAAAAATAGCATCCGTACGAAGCCGAAGGCGAGTCGCTAGTTATTTATTATATACAAACAAACAAATTATTCGTCATTGTAATATTATAATAGTGAGTAAATAGATTTCCAACACCTACATGCGAGTATTATTTTTAAGTGAAAATATTTATCATAATATCTTACCATTTTGTGTTCTAATCTTGGTCTAAGCACTAAATGAACTGTTGAAGATTTTTATGTAAGTTTTCTTTTATACTTGATATCTAAGAAATGAATGATTATGACTATGACAAATTAAAAAAAAACAAAATTAAAGGTCATGTATACTGCACCTATCTATTGACATTTCAATAGGAAAACATGTTTCCTATATTTTGAGTCAGTAAAGATTTTTTATTTTTATTATATTGATGAATGAAGTTATTAATCAACAAGCTTATAATCTTTATAATAAAAATATTTACTGTATCATTAAGTTGCGAGAGGACAGAAATAGAAAATTAAATTTACGGATTATTTTAAGTTTCCAGAACGAAAGTCTTTTTCTCACTCTTATTGTGATGTTTGGCATAATGCTTAGATAAGATTGTAAACAATTATTTTTCCATACATAGAGGTTATGTGGGGGGAAGACCCTCGAAACCCTCTCTATGGAATTCAAGAAGGGGTCCTTTTTCAATACTATAGCGAATGCAATAAGATGATTAATAATTTACTAAACTAAACTCCTCTCGAAAGGTTATTATAAAATCATTGGTTATTTAGGCGACAAAGAAGCCTGGATTTAAGCGATTCGGAGCTCGTACTATGTTTAGTATTAAAAAACTATATATATATATATACCTACTTTTTGATTTGATTTTGATTTTATATATTAACGCAGATAAAAGCAAAAAAAAAGATTAGTGACTCTTTCCGCGCATGGACCTTATATACTGAGTCCAATGAACTCATTATCATTCAGTTGCTTCTTAAAACACCGCTGTCTTGCATACACTGTGATACATTAAAAATACGGACACAGTTTTTGTGGAAAAAAGTTTTTAAAATGCCTCCCTGTGCTTTACCTACTTTGTCCAAAAAAACACTCAAGACGAGAAAACCAGCCACTTAGGATCACTTACTATTCGTAAGACATTAAAATAAATTAATTTCTTATACAAATTCTTACCATTCGTAAGACATTAAAAATTCCATCTTCTTTCTTTGTACCTACGGATACGAAGTAATTTTTTGACATGAAAACATTTACTTGGTGAGTAAACTTCAATTTGCTGGCATTTCTCCAACCTAACATTCTGTTATTTTGTGTTTTCAGGAAAAGGATACAATCGAAAGTAGATACGAGTACTCCTTTACACTAGTAAAAATGGTTGTGATAATACTTGATAAACTTTCATTTAAATAGAAATTGTCGTTTTTAAAATAAAATATAACTACGCTTTTTGGAAAGCTGCTACTGGAGACCGTTAAAAACCCTAAGTAGGTCTCTATATTGTCCACCTAATAGTCTAGTATAAATCTTAATTAACAGTCACTGAATTTCCTTAATCGACCTTAAGTAGTTTTTTTAAGGAATAGAAGGAGACAGGCAGGCTAACCAATTTATAATAGATTTTCTACCATACCAAAAGAGATAAGCAAGCAAACTAAGCATTGTATATACAGGTAGTTCTTGGCTGATCTTTGGTAACTATAAAAAAAGGCATCCAGACGCATAACCAGTCTAGCACCTTAATATTTTGACCCGCGACCTGGTACAAAAGTGAATCTTACTTGGAACGTTTCACGTGACCTGCAAATGGGCTCGGTCACCTTGAGCGTGGACTCACTTTCATTGGGACGGCCTTATGCCACACATAATATTTTCAAATTATTGAAAATTCCTCGCCTTTTAAATTGATATGGCACTACTATAATTGTTGTCATTTGGTTGCTATATGTTTTATACGTAAAGTTTGGCAGGCAAGTTGAAAGAAGGACCACTTGATGGTACCTTGCTACGGTTGCCTATCTACACAAACAATACTATAGACTATAGGGGGTTACAAATGCACTGTAAACTTGATAGGATAAAGGATAAACTAAGAAATAACTACAAAAGTATTGTCCGTAGAGGATAAAATTTCAAATAAAAGTTGTACATAATAAAATGATGTATAAGTTTGATAATAAGTGAAATTCAATAAAAGTGAACGATTAGTGAGATAAGCGCAGATGAAATTTCAAACAAAATAACTCGGAAAATAATAATGGTAGAAAAAGTTTTTACTATAAAAGTTAGCTTTAATTGATAAGAGAAAAGGTTTGTAGTTTTTTACATAAAATTAACCGGTATTCATATTGAATGAAACAAAAACTACTGGACCGATTTTGCAAAATACTTTCACCTGTATAGAAAACTACATTATCAGCAAGTAACACATAGGCTATGTAAAATTACGCGGGCGAGGTCGCGTGCAACAGCTAGTACAAGGGCTAAGTTGAAAATTTTATTCACTAATAAAATTTGAAAGAAATTAGAAAGAAAATATACCTGCCATTTACACAAATGTATCCTTTCAAATATACAAACCCCAGTAAACCTCTATGTAACGTTTTCCCATTTAAACTAATTACTGAAAGCACTCGTACGTAATTCGTGCGACCAAAGCTTTCACAATAAATTGTTTCTGTGAATTTAAATTTACCCTATGACTTCTCTTGTGTGCATTTTAGTATTTATTTCTTATTTTCTTTATGAAAATTATTTCAAATATAATTCTATAAGTTTTAAGCTACTCATGTATGGTATATAAAATCTTACTAGATTATATTTCTGAAATATAAAATTAATTATTTTTGACTGTCAAAATAAACCCATTCTCTGTCTGACAATCAAGCTTCGTTAGAAAGGGTTTACCAGTTTTGAACATGTTATGTAACAAAAAAATGTAGGTACCTATGTTATGTAATAACAAAAATTAAAAACATATTCAGATAAATTAGAGGAAATATTTATTTTAAAAATAAAAAATTTCAAAATTCACACACGCACTTTAATTTGAATATTTATAGCATAAAATGGATTATTACTTATAGCATAAAATCGCTGTGTTAATGGGCACATATTTTGCTAACTAATGACATTATAGATGATATTTATATTCAAGCGGTGGCTATAAAAGCTATCATGATATTTAACAATTTGCAATTTTCCGCTTATTTTTGTATAAAATTTAACATTTAAAAAGTCATAATGTTATGTACGTATTAATAAAATCTCAAACAGACATGCTTATTATTGAAACGTGTAAACTATTGGATTTTCAAAATGCATATAAAATATCTTTGAAATTTTCTGCAAAATTTATACGCAAACATTACTAGTTTGTCGCTCTTTCCATAGTGAAAATCGTATTAAAATCAGTTGGATGATCTAGAAGTTAACGGTGAAACAGACAGAGCCCAATGGCAACTTTTTTTATGTTATATACCTAGATAGATACAGACGTAATATGTATTATAATATACAGATTTGTCCAAATAAATATTTCAACCCAACGCCTGGAAAATAATATACTTTTGAAGACATTGGGTTTTTATTTCTAGATGATATAATATTTTTTTCTGGATGAAAGTTACCCTCGGTTTAGTAGTTAATACATGAAAATGCAACAGACAGACAGACATACAAACAGAGTTATTTCACATTTATAATATTATAGGTATTGATAATAACGGTTAATGTGAAATAGCTTATTTAGCGTAAAATTGAAATAAACTACATTTTATGAAATAAGAAAACTCAGATGTTCCTCTAACAAGTCTCCATTCAGAACACTCAAAGAAATGTGATAAATGACAAACAACTTAGCTTGCATTTACTCTCGCGTCAGGAATTGCTTTATTACGTTCCAACGCCTCTTTTTGATAAATAACTCGTGGATTCGAGCTAAGAAAATATCGCCAAACGACCAATAAAGGAGAAACTGTTACGCTTTCCTCGAGTATATCACGGCGGGTAGCTGATAAATCATCCACATACAAAGCCTTGGCTTTTCAAAAAACCCATTGTTTAGGGGAGGATGTCAGCGCCATTTCGCTGTCCCCACCTCTCCCTACCGCCGATTACAATAAGGCTTTGTGTAATGTATCAAATGTTTTCGTAGCCACTTTATTTTGTGGCTCATAATGGAAATGACACAAGTTTTTTTTTATAAAAACGTCGGACACACATAAACTGTTTGATGACCCATCCTAACTTCTTTACATTACATTGTATAAAATAGTCGCATCCCGTCCTGTATGTGCGCTTAGATCTTTTAAACCACGCAACGGATTATGCAGCTTTTACTAATAATTGAAAGAGCATTAAAAGAGGTTTTTGTATATAATTTCAATAAAAAAATTGCACCCGTCCTAAGCCGGGATCGGGTCGCTTGTAAAATTATAAATTAAATGCGAAAAAAAGTTTGTTTTATTTGTTTGCCACCCTTTCTTAAACCACGCTTAAACTACTCAACCCATCATCGTGAAATTTTGCATCCATGTTGCCAGGGACATTGGGTGCCATTCATCCGAAAAAATGCAGAATTAAAAATTCAACGCCTGACAAAAGTAATTGAGCAATAAAGATTGATAAATGTTACATCTAAGAAAAGGCCTGTAAGAAGCCACGAGCAAAAACTATTTATCTATAAAAAGAACAGTCGGTCATATAGCCGGTGTAACACGCGCAGACAACACGCAAAAAGCAAAGGGAGCAAGTAAGATTAATGAAACTTATTACTTATATCCTTATATCGTTGAAGCAGGAGATAACCTACGCCTCATACAAATTTCATACTAAAGTTGTAAGACCATAAACTATAGAATTATGTTTGCATTAAGCGTATGTCAAAACTGGCAATACATACTGGTAGTATTGGATCTTCGTCTTAAGACATTAGGCAGAGATGCTCGATCAAAAGGCAGAGCTTTTAAGACTTTTTAACATTTTTTTAATGACGACATGATTCACATGTAAGTTGATCCACAGTTAACCCAGAATAATCCCTTTATTACTTTTTTATATCTAAATAACCCCCTAAGTAAGCCCTAGGTAGCGGCGAAAAGCGGCTTTATCAAATGAACGTGCGATTTTGTCAAAGAATAGCTGCGGCGCGCGATATCTTTAATTTCCGCCGATTCTTCTGAAAATGATTCTGATAGTGACCTATCCAACATTCGGCTGGGATGATGGAATGAATAATGTTTCACTTATCAACTCAGAACTGGTCAAAACAGTCAAAAGGACTGGTCAAAGCAGCCTGGATCCACCGTCGACCCGCGGCCCTTATCAGGTCACGCTTATATGCTGCTCTTCACTTGACTGTAAATATCTAAAAATGATAAAAGAAATAAAAAATGAAGCAAAAGCCATTTATCCACTTTATTCCAGCGTGGCTTAGATTTTTATTTATCTATTATTTAAAATACACACGCTCTCTCTCCGACGCCCGATTTACGGGCACTCATTACGGGGGTGGGTTATTAAGGGAATAATTCATGAAGTCGCAGCATTAGTACGAAATATTAAAACACATATTTTATGGCCGCAAATATTTTGTTTCTGTATTAAGTGTTTTCGCAAATTTTTATCAGAAGATATTCTACATTTACATTATAATACATTTAAATAATATATAAGTCCATTAGACCGACTTTATCCGGGTGTCGCATCCTGTGGTTTATCACACTAGTGCCACAGCTTTACAATCCATACAGTTGGGCAACGCCTTTGATGTCGGGCGACGCCGCCACTCGTGTAAGTACTTCGCTGTCACGCGCTAGGGTTGTCACAAAATGGAAAATCCGCCACCGCTCACTCAACTCGAAAACATATTGCACGCGCCAGCCTTGAAAGTTGTAATGCAAACTGTGTGAGTTTGCCGTGGCGGCCCGCGCCGCCCGCTTCCCCGCGCCAGCCACCACCGTTGCTCTGTGTAAGTAAATTCGTTGCCCAACTGTATGGATTGTAAAGCTGTGCTAGTGCGGATCCTTCTATTCAGGGTGTCTAATTCGGTCTGGGACCATATTTTGAACACTCCGAACGTGAAGGAGAAGGCATGACCCAGCCGTCGAAAACTCGGCTTTTGTTAGACCCAAAAAATGATGTTATTTTAAACCAATGACGGTTTATGTATTTCTGATATACATTTAAAATCTTCAAGGCGTTACGCAAACGTTCTTTGATTTTCTATGACATTTTCTTTCTATATTTTTATCTATTAATTCTCCTGTTAGTAAATACACACAAGCATCGACCTATATGTGTATATTCATTCATAATAATATTCGATTAACTTCAATATCCGAGCCACGCCGTAGTTATGGAACCACATTGAATAGAACAAAGACATCACATTCTAAAGAGCTCTTTGTAAGAGAAATGCAATAAAGGAGGTAATAAATTAAATGCGTTGAGAGAAGTGTGGCTCTGGTTAATATTGTGGGAGCTCGGTATTGGTGAATTTAAAATCTTCTAATAAATATAAAGTACAGAATTTACATTTAATGAATATGAAATGTATTCCTAATTTGTTTATTGCGGATATAATGAGGTTATAAGATATTTAATTAATATAAATAAAATAAAATAAATAAGCCTTTTGATTCTTTAAAATTTCAAATTAAATTAAATATTAATTTATTAAAGTATTATTAAAGTATGGTAGACTGAATTAATAAAGTATATTTATAAAAGATCAACAGATTGACTGATGATCCCTTAGTTACTGTCGTAACAGATGCATCACTCCCATATAAAAGCCTACAAAAGACATTGCAAGAAAAAATGTACTCTAGGACGCGCGCCGAGAATCGAGATTCCTGCGTACACAGCGCGATTACGTCATCGATCGAAGACGTTAGGGTTGTACAAAATCTATAAAGAATATAAATTAAACAAAATGCTTAGGTGGTGTATTCCATCCAGAAGGGATCATCTTAAAATAAAAATAAAAATTCAACATTTGGAAAAATTATATAAGCAATAAAGATTGAATAAATGTTTTAAATGAGAAAAGTAGGCGCGGACGACTTCGCAGGCAAATGCTAGTATATTATGAACAAAAAAATGCAACTTGAATTTACGTAGTAAACAGCTTATAAGCAAGTTAATTATAATTTTAGTCAATTAAGATTGAGACCAAGTGATAATTATTATACATGATATAGTTAATGAATTGCTTACAATGAAGATTTTTAAATTTTTTTTACAGATCGTTACTATCATTAAAAGCGATAATTGTTCACATTTTAAAAAGAAAATCTGTACTGTAATAAAGTTTTACTTTGTTGCTAAGAGAAGTTGAAAGTTCGCTTGTTATCGTTAATTTGTTATATAAGTCAGAGACGCTCTTTATTGCTTTATCAGCTGTAAGAGCAGTTAGTTCAAGATTCATCTTCATAAAAACATTCTTCGGACTACAACGAACATTAAAAAGAATTAATCAAATCGGTCCGGCCGTTTTCGAGTTCATTTTTATTTAGATATACATAGGTATAGATTTTTATTTATTTAGGTTAATTTTATAATTTATTATACGTACTTTGGTTGTTTTATAATTGTACATTTATTTCCAAGGGACAAATTTATATATCTACTAAAAAAATTACAAATTTGCAAATTAGAAATTCAGCCAAATTCAAATTAGACAACAAGCGAGACAGGCAGACTTTTTGCAAATTAAAAGAAATCGCCAAGTTACACTAAATAAAGCCTTTCAAAGGACATACATACGAAGATATGTTGGGACATCGCAATATACTCAGATTAGGCCGAATCCCGCAATTAACTCCTGCCAAGCTCTAATATTGTATAGTCTGGTTCACGTGACAACCTTCGTTGAAGATTAACTCCGGCTTTGTTGGATATTGTATTACATTTTTACACTGCACTAACTGTGCCCCGCGGCATCATTTGAATTAAAGTTTAATTGTACATGGTCAAACCGTTTCTTAATTAGTCGGTTTTAACATAATTAGGTATGTCTTTTTCACATAAAATATACTCTCAAAAATTTATAGTACTTAGGTAGTTAAAAGAATGACATGCCCTGGAATGGTTCTTCTTATTTTAAGGTTTCACAGAATTTTCATTTTTTTTATCAGAGATGGGTTTACTCTTGGTCAGCATCCAGCCGTGTAGCGAAAATGAGACCTATGAAGGAGTGAGCTCACTCAGAAGAAGCCTACTCACTCGAACTTTGAAAAGATTTGGGTTATATGAGCTCGGAAACACAGACACTGGCAGGGAGTTCCAAACCTTGGAAAAAGTGCGCATAAGGGTCAGCGCCGACGGGCGGAGTGGCAGCGAAGAGACTAATTTAGTGACAATTTAAATTCAACCTAAAGTGCTCCTGAACACGACTGTATTTGGTCGCCGCGCGCCTCTCGACCGCGCTTTGAGTCGCTCGCCGTCATTTTATTTCATTGTACCAAATACAGTCGTATTCAGGAGCACTTTAGGTTGAATTTAAATTGTTACTAAATTAGTCTCTTCGCTAGTAAATTAGTCCGTCGGCGCTGACCCTTAAGGTGCAGCGGCAGACGGCGACGGCATGTGCCGCGACGACCGACGGCATTACTTTGCAGTATTCACTTGTATGAGACCGATTCCGACATACGACTGCAATTGCCGCGCGACAGGACTCGCAATTGCCGGCAATGCAATCGGATGTCGGAATCGGTTTCCTGCCGCTGCCACTGCCGCAGCCGTCTGTCGTCTGCCGCGTCCCGCGGAATCGCACCTTTATAAAGGATGTTTAAGCGCTTGGTTCGAAAAAGAGGGATTTCGACAAGACGAGGATGGAACCAGCCGTACGTCTGAATCTCCGATGGAAGAAAGGGGATACACTTTTTCCAATAAAGACTGCATTGTGTTCTCTTAATATTTAACAAGTAAATGTCTTCAATCCGATTTGATGGTTTGATGGAGCCGATTATGTCAAATATCTGAATGCTTTGTTGGAACTTATATTAAGTTCTCATACATTGTAAGCCTTTACAGACATGCTGATTCCTCGCGATTTTCCTCAAAAGAAAAAGTAAAACGTGAACGTTATAGGATTACTTTGTTATTCGTTAATCTGCCCGACCTTTTTTTCTCGAGAACGGGTTGAAAGGGGTTGAAGTATCAAAATTGAAATTGGTATCGAATTCTAAGTCCAATTTTACCTTGTGCCTGTTGAAACTTAAAGAAAATAGAAGAATCACATATTTTGATATGAAAATGTATTTTTCATAAAAACATTCTAAGCCCTTGCAGCCCTTGCACTTGAAAAAACTTTTGTGTCGATACATTAAAATATTTGTTGGTTTGGTCAATAAATCCGAGCGCTTTTTATATATTTCAAAAGAAAAAAGCAAAAATTTTTTGAATTATTATTATATAAATTGTAAATGAAAAAAAATATACTACTTGTATATAGTTCAGTGTTACAGTGTAGTTAAATTTTACTTAACTTCTTATATTGGTTCTAATTGGTTATTTAAAATTAATAAACCAATGACAACATTTTAGAAACAAAATTACTTTTATTAAAATAATATTAGAACACAAAGCGGATATGCAAAAGGATTATATATCAGTTATATATTAGATTACTTGGAAGATAATATGTAAAATATACGTTATTATAATTAAAGCTGTAAAGAATACAATTTCTTTTAAATATGTTTGTTTGCATGTTGCATGTTTGTGTAAGTAAATTTAAAAAAAAACGAATAACTTCCAAAGAAAATTTCATTAGATTTATACTCGTATGAAAGAGGAATCCTACATTTAACCGAATATAATTTATTGTTTATATTTTTTTATTTAATTTCATTTAAAATATTTTGATTTACACCTAGATACCGCTTGGGTCAACCCAATTACTACAATTGATTTCATTCTTACACTTACTTAAAACGTTCAATGAATTCAATCTTAACTATTAAATGCATTTAACTTTTAAAGACCAAGCTATCAGAGTCGATATCAAATTGAAAGTCTCGAGTAGAGACTAATAAGTTCAGAATTCAATTTATTCACACTAAATCTCGTTCAGAGTAAAACGATGAAGGAAAAATCTGTTGCGACGCCCATTCGATTGGCTATATTCATCGTTTGGCATTCAAAGCGATGGATATGTTAAGATTTAACGATCACCGATTGAAACCACATGTTGACATTTCAAATCTATGTTACAATTCGCCTCTAACGATTTAAGTGAAGTTTTCTATTTAGAAGTTTATGATATTTGCATAGAAACACGTGGGTTCAGACGATTACTACTACTTTGCCTCTTGACGAAAATATATTTGTATATTTTCTTAGTGTACCTACTCAAATTTGCTAGTGCGTCAGATAAAAGAAAAGTTATTAACTTCAATAAATATTGATGTATGATGGGTAGATTTATTGACGTGTTTAAATAATAAAGAATAAGAAATGCATCGCTGTACACAGCGATGCATCTTTCTTATTAGACAGATAGACATACCTACTTTCACATTTATAATATTATAGTATAAATTTTATTTATGGCTTGTTAGATTTAACACAGAGAGGTTGTATTTATTACATAATTTTGGTGAGGTTTTTTAAAATGAAATAATAAATATGTAACATTTTTGTACAAAAATACCAATTCCTGTTGAATATTTTAATGCGCAACCAAATGCAACGGAGCGCGAAATGAAAATCTTTCTGGATCGCAACCGGCTGCCATTACTGAAGGCCGGAGTGCAATATTGGAATATTTTTTAACGCCTCAGCACGATATTGCGACATTTAAATTCATATCAATATATCGGTGGATTCAATTTATTAATTATTCGGAATGATTAATTCAGACGTTTCGAAACAATACGTAAAATATACACCTTTTATACCAATTGAATTCAATTTTGGAAGCGTAGTTGTGAATGTACTTCTTTTAAATGGATTTAAAAAAAGACTTGACATTTCAGCTAATTTCAAGTGTTCCCTTAGTTTCCTGCTGCCCACTAGTTATCTTTTTTTAACGTTGGAAAATCCTCGTGGAAGAACAGCAGTGAAATAACAACATGTGTGCTATTTTCTTTCAAACAGTGCTTAACGTATGCCAGTGTCCATAAAACTCTTTATTCCTTATGCTATCCATCAAGGCCTGAATCCTTATTAAGGTCGGCAGCGCTCTCACTTTATACCTTTTGGTATTTTATAGGCAACGTAAACCAAAAAATGACCAGTCAGCCTACCTGCCGACCTCTATTTAAACATAAAAACAGTCTAGCTTATTTTGTCATTTATTAGGTTGTATTTTAACATAATTCTCAACACCGAACCCTTTCTTTCTTATGTCAATAGAACATGTTTCTCTCTCAAACCTTTCTCAACGTTAATAGATAATCGCTAAGATATTCATTTATGTATGTATTGACATTACAAATTGTAAATAAATAATTTGAAATTTCAAGTACCTAAGCTTAGTGCTCTTTGACTAAAGGACTTATTTAAAATGCTTTGGGTTATCATACTACTATATAAGTACTTAGGTATGAGTATACACCCACTCAAATATTTACTTTATAAAATAAAGCTATTTTACGTAGAAAAAATAATACTTTTAAATAATTTCTAAATATATTTGTAATAATAAATAGTAGTTTTAAGGCAAGTTTTTATCTACGACCATGTAACAATATAGAAACAATATTTAGTAAAAAATTAATCTTTAAGAATAACAACGTCACAAAAATTAATCTTTAGCAATGACAGCGAGTAAGTATACTCGCTGTTTTAAAGTCTCAAATGAAGCTACTGGCTACTGGCTACATTTACTTGTATCAATAATAATTGAGAACAAAATCGATCCAAAGAGCCGACGAACTCGTCGCATTTATTTATATCGCACATACATTTCGATTTCTTATGATAACTTGTAATTCGTTCAACACCAAATAATCATCGGTTCATATTTTGTATCTACCGATTCCGAAGGAAGCGATATTGATCCTAAGTGCTTCTAAATATAAACGTACCGCTTTGTTTGTTGTATTGTATCAACCGTGTATAGTATTATATGCATGTGTTTGTTAATAATTTAGTAGGCGAATGTGATTTAACAGTTGAATAATAATATGTTTTCATGACATTTTCCAATACAAGTTAGTTTATTTGGTTATAGTTTATTTGTCGATTATTAGTTTATCTCAAAATAAAAAAACTGCCTCTTGTGGCGTAAGAAGTAAAAGAAAAGTTATAAGTATTATATTATCTTCGAAAGAATTCAAGATATATGCATACAAAATATTTAAATAGCTTTCTAAAGACTGTTTCTAAGAATCTAGAGAGAGACAAATATTTATGCATTCACAATACTTATACTGATAGGTATATGAATTCGAAATGTTTTCTAACTTTTATTAAATTAGATATGATCATTATTAATTATTTTCAAAAAAAACCGAACGCGAATAATTGTTATCAGATAAGAGTTATTCTATTGATAACTTTATCACAGACAATTGAAAGATAAATATTTCAATTTACAGGTACCTATGGTTGTTGAGATATTTTCTCGTATCGCTAATATGATTTACAAATGAATTTTATTTCTACCCTCTAAAACCGCATTAAAACAGTAGTATAATCAAATTAATCACTTTATAGTAAGTAAATGTATTTGTTGCGTCGTACCGTACCTATTAAAATAAGTAAATAAAAACCAGGTCGCCCTGTCGACCCAGCTGAATTTCGCACATGCGCAGAGGGTAGCAACTAGCTACCACTCCAAACAAAACAAGGTACGTCACAGCAACGTTTCGAAGCATATATCCTCTTTAAAATATCAAATATGAAGATTTAGAAG